>SJXQ01006686.1:0-252891 GCA_006408695.1 Aepyceros melampus | reverse complement strand
GGAGGAAACAAGGCGGGTCACAAAAGGTGGCCTACTGTAGTAATAGGGGCAGAGAAAGGGGGCGCGGGGTAATAATGAAGGGTGATGGAAAGGAGGTCAGGAGTAGTAAAGCGGGGCTGAGCAGGCGGGGTTGCCGGGCCCCGATGCCGTGTAGGGCTGACGGGAGAGGAGGGGGGATGCAAGGAAAGGGGGAGTGGGGTGGTGGGGTGCCCGAGGTCGCCGGAGAAGGGTGCACCTTCAGAGGTGGCGTTGGGGGTCTGCGCCCCGCCCGCGCCCGGGGGGCGGAGAAAGAGCGGCGCCAGCAGCAGCAACAGCAGCATCTGAGTGAGAGGCGGCCGTGAGGATCCGACCCGGGAGGCGGCCTGGCCTCCCTCCGGTCGCCGGGCGGGCTCCGACCCGGCTCAGCCCGGGACCGGGAGAGCGCCCCGCGGAGGAGGCGGGGGCGGAGCCCGGCGCGGGGTGGGGGGAGAGGAGGAGAGAGAGCCTGTCCCCACCCTCCTCCTGCCTCCCTCGGCACCCCCACCCTCCCGGGACTCCTCCTCTCCCCGGGCCCCGGCGGCTCGCCCGAGCCCGGCTGCCCCGCGCTCCCCTGATCGGCCGCCTCGCGGCTCCCGGCTCCCTTCCCCGCCGCTCCTCCTCTCCTCCGCTCCTCCGGCCCCCCGGCCCCCGGCTCGTTCCTTCCCCGCGCGCCCCTCTCCAAGCCCGGCCTCCCCCGGGCCCTGGCTCTTACCTCGGCGTGCCGGCGCGGCTCCCCGGCTCTCCCGGGCCTCAAGGCCCCAGGCCCGGCCGCTCCTCCCGGCTCCCCCCTCTTCCCTTGCTCCACCTTCCCCTCTTCCCGACCCTCCTCCCCGCGAATCCGCTCTCCAGCCCGGCCAGGGTCTTTCCCTCCGGTCTCACCTCCCCCAAACCCCACCCCCGTCTCTCCTTCCCCGGGGCGGCGGCGGCCGCGGGAGCGGGGAGCCGGGAGGGAAGGAGGCGGCGCCGGGGACCGGGAAAGCTCCCGGGCGGAGGGAAGAAGGAGGTGCGGGAGGAGACAGGGCGGGGGGAAGAGGGGGAGACTGGGGAGAGGGCACCTCCCACAACCCAAACCCCGGGAGCCGCCCCGGATCCCGGCCCCGCCCTAGACCGCCCACAGCGCCGGGGGGCGGGCGGCGGGCGAGCGGGGCTCGGAGGTAAGGGAGAGGGACGCCGGTGCACTCGCACACACGCGCGCGGGGACCCGCGGGCCAGACCACTGGGAGCTGGGAAGGGGGCGAGGGGGCCCGAGCCAAAGGCCGAGGAGCTGGCGCTGAGACAGGGAGCCTGGGATGCAGGTGGAGAAAGACGGCTGCACAAAAAGCAGCAGCCCTGGTCGGGGTGAGACGGGAGAGGCTGAAGCCGACGACCAGGGGCAGGACGAAACGGGTGGGAGAGAAAGGAGAAGCCAGGGTCAGACAGCGGAGGGGCGGGGAGGGGAGGGGGTGAAGGCCGGGAGCCACCTCAGCGCGACAGGAGTTGTTGGATGGAGAAGACGAGCTGGAGACCAGAGCGGCTCCGCGGGTCCAGCAGCGAGGCTACTCGCCTGCCTGGAGAGGGAACGCAGAGGGAGGACTGGAAGCAAAAGACGGGGAGGTAACGTCAAGGAGAGAAATTGAAGTAGGAGGGGGGAAAAAGACAGAAAAAAGACCAGAGAATAAAGAACCTCCAAGTGGGCAGAAGCCAGCATTATCTCCGCTCCAGCAGGGCCTAGCAATCAATATTTCTTGACTAAGGAAGAACTGGGAGCTCTAGAGACAGCGGGGCAAGTGCAGGCCTTTTGACAGTTCCAGAGGCTCCAAGCTATTGTCTGTCTGGTGGAGGAAGAAATGTGCATGTGTGCACGCACACGTGTGTGTATGGTTCATGGGGATGGGTTTGGGCTGCCACAGGAGACAGAAGGCTCTTTTGTGAGGTGGAGGGGAGGGGGGTGGATTTCTTTCTGGCTTGTCCTGGGAAGGGGTAGGGGAAAGCTAAATACTATGAGACTGATTAGAACTGAAGTTCTCAAACCTTCAACCCTTCAAACTCTTGTCATGAGTCCTTTACTGTGCTGAATTGAAACTCATAAAGGAAATAACCTACCTACACACAGAACTTAAAAAAAAAAAAAAATCCTTCCCTGACTGTAGCATAAGAAGAAAAAAAAAGTAATTTGTAGTAGTAAAAGAACATAAACAGTATTTTAACGTGTGAGTGTTGAAGTCATGACGAAGTAGGCAGATGCTAGCACTTATCCATAGAATCACAGGGCTGGAACTGCTACAAACGCCGGTTGATACAGGTGCTGAGTTGGTGACTCAACTACCTCCAGCGTGTTGCCATCAATGAAGTGACTTAACAAAATGTTGAACAACTCTTGGTAGCAAAGTCAATCTTCCCTGAATTCACACAGAACTGTAATTGCATTCCTAGAAAGTTCATTGTATATTAAAGCCGCTTTTTTAACTGTATTAAATTCTAGGTTCAGATAATTAAATACGTTATCACCTACATGAAGGTCCTAGGGGATACTTGAGAATCTGGAGGAAGGACAGCTCTTCACTCTGCAGGCTATACTTTGAAGGATGTCTCATTCCCCTGCTATACCCATTAGGGCCCTCGGTAGCCCCCTCCATCACTTACAGAAAGAAAGCCCACAAATTTTCAAACTGTCCTTTAGGGAGTGGTTGAGATCTGCTGAGCTACAAAAAGGACAGGATTTCTAACCTCTTAAAATGATAGCGACCTCTCCTCTAAAGATATGCTGTTTTTTCAGCAAGGCAGAATCAAAAACGTGGGTGTCAAGTTATTGGCAGCAAAAAAAAAAAAAAAATCATATGGATGAGAATTTTCCTAGACTGCTTTGAAGGAAATGTTTCCTGACTACGGTGTGTGTGGGCTAGGTCAGCTGTCTGGTCATGCTCTTTCTTGGTCCTGGCAAGGTTGAGAGCCCAGAGGCACGTTCCTCATTCCCAGCAGGGCCTTCCTTTAGGGGAGCATCTGAGTAGGAACTCTCCCAGAAGCCCAAAAGGTCCTCATCTAGTCTTTATTTTCTTTTTGACGAATGCAAGCTTGTGGGATCATAGTTCCCTGACTGGGGATTAAGCCCAGGAACTAGACAATGAGAGCACCGGGGAATTCCCTAATCTCTCACTCTGGAAACTTGTCTCTGTTTCCCTGAAGTCCTGAGTCCTTTACTACACTGAATTGAGGAAGGTGGAAGGACGGAATCCCCCACCCCCCAGAAAAGAGGAGTCTTAAGATTCTATGAAATTGAAATTTATCTTGGTGATATTTATCACTACACTGCTGATGCTAGCCCAGAAAGGAAATAACTTTAATTTAATGTCCAAATCACAGAATGTTGATTCAATAAATTAGAATATTATTCATTCAAAGGAATAGTTATAAAAACATGTTTAAAAGAGTGTTTAATGACATTTACATGGGAAAATAAGCAAATTTGAGGGAGGGAAGCAGAATACAAAATGTGTACAATTGTGGTATACATGTGTTTAAAAGCTGAAAGAAAATACATCAACATATTAGCTATGATTACCTCTGGGGCCATAAAATTATTTTATACATTTTTTGGGTCATATTGGTTCAATTTTTTTCAAATGTTTTACAAATATTACCTTTATCATACTTGTTTGTGTGTTTGTTTTTTTTAACCTTCAAAAGCATTGAAGCAGTCTAGCCAATATCTCTTATTCAATGGGCAGAGGCATCTGAGGGTGTGGAGAGAGGCTCCAATTATATTCAGTACACAAACCACTCACCTTTTTCCACCAGTAGCTGCAACTCTTCCTTTCACACCTTTGTACTCTCCAATATGGCTTCCCAGCTTCCTGGTCCATATTCCTCAGGAATTTACTGAGGTCCTCCCCCAGTCACAGCTGAGTATCCTAACCCCTCCTCCCCACAATCAATCCACTTCCTTCTTCCACATCCAGCTCAGAACTCCTGTCTTCCAGAAAAGTCCTTGGACCTGATTCCTTCCTTCCATCGCTCCTGTATTCTTTATGCCTTTGGCAACACCAAAAGCAGTTTTCTCAGTTTTGGACTATTTCTTTATAGAGACAGTGGCATCCCACTCAGATTAACTGAGAATTTCCATGACCAATTTCCTGACCAATTTCCATGTTCATTTTATTTCCCATACTTCCAATTTCTTTCCTCTCATCTGCCTCATGTTCTGTCCAACTCTGAGCGGATAAAAAACCCCAGAACTTAACACCTCGTAAGCCCTAAAAACATATTAACCAAAGTAGCTCAGTTAATTGATGATCTGCTAGATGCTTTCGTGAGGCATCTAATATAATTTTCACACAACCATGTAAAATAGATGGCAATGTTTTAATTTTGTGAGAGGTGAAAGTGATAAGTCGTTTCCAACTCTTTGCCATCCCATGGACTATACAGTCCATGAAATTCTCCAGGCCAGAATACTGGAGTGGGAAGCCTTTCCCTTCTCCAGAGGCTCTTCCCCACTCAGGGATCGAACTCAGGTCTCCCACAGTGCAGGAAGATTCTTTACCAGCTGAGCCACAAGGGAAGTTTTAATTTTGCAGAAGAGTAAACTGTGATTTAGAGAAGTTAAGAAGCAAATCAGAGGATACTGAGCTACAAAATCAGCAGAGCCAATATTTGAATTCCAAGTCTTTTACTTTATTTCCAAAGACTTTCCAGTGCATCCAGACTTAGTTTCAAGGCACATCTCTCATTCAGCTCTCACCCCAAGGTATTCTTCATCAAAGATCACACTGCATTTCAGTTCTGTCTTCCCATCTGAAGCAGCAGTGGTCAGTGTGTGAAGGGAGGATATTTGTACCCTCTTACATTACCTTCAGGCTAGGTTTTCTGTCCCGCACAGCTTTAAAATTCAAACATGAATTATTTGCATGCTGGGCTTCACTCAGGCATATACAAGGGAATGCAATCAGGAATTCACAAAACTTCAATGAAATTAAAAAGCCACATTGTAAATGTCTGGCCCAGTACTTACCGCCCATACCCACAAGATGCTCTGAGGTCATGGGGACCACTGTCTCTCAGCAGCTCTGGGCCAGTAGTGACCAGATTATAAGGGTGACATGGTGAGTTACCTCTGAAATAGTTTCTCCATAAATAAGCCCTTCTATAATAATGAATGAACACAATGTAATGAAATGCTAGGTTAACCTAAGCAATGAAAAAGGCAGTGGTTAATTTGTCTCTCTTATAAAAGGTATATGAGGTCAGGTTAGCAGATCTAGAAAATATTCTGTTCTCACAAACAAATCTGGTAAGTATTTCTACTCATAGAACTATGAGATGATTGGATTTTTAAGGATTTTAAGATAAGGAAGTATCATGTTTAATTAAATATATATAATTAAGTATATACACCAGGTATGAATATATACCAGGTATGCATAATTAATCATACCATTTCAAAAAGCACATGCATCAGAATGCATGTATGAAATTGGTTGGTAGAGATTCTACTTGTTCATTTTGCTGTAACATTTTTCTCTTCTGAAATATCCAATTCACATATCTATCATGATTCTCACTAATGCTAAGCACTCTAGGACATTCAGTTCACTTCAGTTCAGTCATTCAGTCATATCAGACTCTTTGCGACCCCATGAACTGCAACATGCCAGGCCTCCCTATCCATCACCAACCCCCGGAGTTTACCCAAACTCATGTCCTTTGAGTTGGTGATGCCATCCAATCATCTCATCCTCTGTCGTCCCCGTCTCCTTCTGCCCTCAATCTTTCCCAGCAGGGTCTTTTCAAATGAGTCAACTCTTTGCTTCAGATGGCCAAAGTACTGGAGCATTCTAGGACACTAACCAAATAATATTCAGAGTAAAAAGACACATCACCCAGATTTTTCTATTAGAAACCACAGAATGTTGAAAACTCCATTATTTGATATGTATATCTAGGTCTCACGCCCATAATAAGCACAATTATGTTTCTGCAGTAAAATGCATGACTCTTAATACTAGGTTGAGTAAAGACCATACCTCTGGCTTTACCTCTGGCTTTGCCACAAAATGGAGGCAAGTCAAGCCAGGTTTTGCCACCAAATGAGTTTAGAAACAAATTTTTTTGTTTTCAGAACATTGTGGATTTTGGAATACAGAAAAGATTGTGTGGAACCCATTATATGAGAAAATATTTACACATAGATGTTTTTAGGAGTCAAATGAACACATTTGAGGCAACAGACTGGAACTAATTTTTTATTAGTTTTTAATTTTTGTTGAAGTATAGTTGATTTACAATGTAGTATTAGTTTCTGGTGATTCAGTTATGTGTGTGTGTGTATACATACAGACTAGAAATTCTGCTTATGGAAATACCATAGAAACAGGGCTTCCCTGGTGGATCAGTCCATAAAGATCTCCCTGCAACGCAGGAAACCTGAGTTTGATCCCTGGGTTGGGAAGATCCCCTGGAGAAGGAAATGGCAACTCACTCCAGTATTCTTGCCTGGGAACTCCCATGGACAGAGGAGCTTGGCAGGCTACAGTCCATGAGGTCACAAGAGTTGGACATGACTTAATGACTAAACATGACTTAACAACTATACCATAAAAACACCATTGAGGATTTCCATAAAGGCCCTATATGGAAATCATGACCCTACTACAGTGGGGCAAATGGGTCCTGCCCTGGGCCAGAGAATCATATCATACTACTCAAATCCTAGCAGAAAGAAAGCCTGGAACAGCTGTGAAGCAAGCTCTGCTTTTAGCAACCTAGAGTAAACAAACACCTGCTGAGTTTTAACTCTTCCCTATTATTCCAAGACATCATTCTGAAATTCTAAAAACCAACATGACTCATCCACACCTTCAGATGCTTTCAGTATTTATTACACTTAGAGCAGCAGGGAAACATAATACCTTATTGGTGTATCATTTACAAAGAACTCACATTATCTCTCTTAATCCTTTCAACTGCTTCAGTGTGGTGATATCTCCATTTGTCAGATGAGAAAACTGCTGCTCAGAAAGTCTAAATCAACTCCCCAAGGTCACACAGCCAATAAATAGCAGAGCTGGCAACAAACCCAGGCCTTTGGTCCTTCCTTCTCTCACTCATCTGCTCCAACCATGCTGGCCTGATTGCATTTTTTGTGTGCTTAGTCATTCAGTGTGTCCGACTTTTTGTGACCCCATGGACTGTAGCCTGCCAGGCTCCTCTGTCCATGGGGATTCTCTAGGCAAGAAAACTGGAGTGGTTGCCATGCCCTCCTCCAGAGGATCTTCCCAATCCAGGGATGGAACCGAGGTCTGCTGCAAGGCAGGCAGATTCTTTATCGTCTGAGCCACCAGGGAAGCCCAAGAACACTGGAGTACATAGCCTATCCATTCTCCAGGGGATCCCCCCGACTCAGAAATCAAACCAGAGTCTCCTGCATTGAAGGTAATCCTTTACCAGCTGAGCTACCAGGGGAGTCCTCTTCATGGTGTCTGTAGTTTGTCAAAGACCTTGCAGGTTTTGGTGAAATAGGTACTTTCTTCCATGGGCCGTAATGGTGACACACCCTCCATACATGTAGGTCTTTCTATCCTGTGAGTTACAGGATCACAATAATAGCATTTATTGTATTATTAACAGTTTGGGGCTGTGTGGTTTACTTAGACTGTCTCACTTGCTCCTTATAACATTCTCTGGTATAGATATAATTTCTGTTTTTATAAGCTAGGAAAATGAGAAGCAAGTTAATTTAATAATCTGCCCAGTGTCTCACACATAATAAGCTGAGATCAGAACATCTGTTTATCTGACTCCAAAGACCCTGCTCAGCCTGATGACCAGCTGTGGGAGGTATTTCAAAAGCACCCAGGGTTCTGACTCCCTGGGAGTCCTCTGTGTATCAGCCATGCTGTTGTGGATGGAACCACTGGGGCAAACATTACATGAGTAAAATTTCTGTTAGGAGTAGAGTCACCCGAGCATAGATGGAGCCAGGGGATTGGCAGGAACACAGGCAGAGTCCCTCTTCAGGAAGACTTCTCCAGTATTTTCTGAGATGTTTCCTTTTAGCTATGGGCTTCCTAGATGGCTCCAGCAGTAAAGAATCCACTTGCCAATGCAGTCAACAAAGGTTCGATCCCTGGGTCAGGAAGATCCCCTGGAGAAGGAAATGGCAACCCACTCCAGTATTCTTGCCGGGACAGAGGACTGTCCATGGGACAGTCCATGCACACAACTCAGCAACTAAACAACTTGTAATAATATCTCTCCTTAGTTGCCTTATTTACAGGTGCTGTTGTTATGGGGCCCATGGTGCCGGGATGCCCGTGCCCTTCCTTTAGTGTCCAGTAGGTGCATAGCCCATCCTAGCTGTATTAGTAAACTGAAGCTTCCTCACCAGTACTAAGCCTGGCAGGATCTCTGTTCATTTCCCATCACCCTCAAATTTCCTCTAATGGCATTTTAGGTATAGTTTCTGGTGATGTATAAGCTTTCATCCAGATGGCAGCACTCATGGTGGTCCATGTACTATGCTAGTACAGTAAGATGCTACTGGGAAGCTGGTCCTCCTGCCCTTTCTGCTGCTCTTAAGGAAGGTGCCCTTCCAAAGATCAGTCTTCTTGGTCTTATTCTAGGATGCTGCTGTGAAATAGGGACAAAGGTGGAGATCGTCTCTCTGTATCTGGAGCACATTTTTATTCTGTCTCTTTAATTATAAGCAGGACAGGGGAAGGGGACAAATGAAAAGAAGAGGGAGACCCAGCGGACCTTGGGAAAAGGACTAGTGACCCTGTTGTCCCCGGCTGCTGTCAAGCAGCCGGCAGGCAAGACAGGGTGTCTTGTTTCATCCTCCTCTTGTGCTCACTGTCCTAAATCTGAGAACAGTCACCCTTTGAAGTCTCCCTCCCTAAACACAAACCAACTGAAGCCATTGTGGGGAAATTTTTAAATAGCAAGTATCCCTGAATTTCCTACCCTCTTACCAACAAGTTACTGAAGGGACTGGGGATAATAATGTAGCTGATACTCTAGGGGCCTATGAGGAAAAAACACAAGCTAAACAGGAGATTAATGTGGAGGGAGGAATGTGGATGTATTGGTTGGGAAGGAGGATGAAATGGCTCAAACGAGAAGCACAACTAGGATGGGCTGCGCACCTACAACCTATACATGTATATATATTTTTTTGGTCACCCACTTGGCATGTGAGATCTTAGTTCCCCACCAGGGATTGAACCTATACTGTCTGCATTGGAAGGGTGGTGGCTTAACCACTGAACCACCTAGGAAGTGACCACTTCTTGATTTTAACTCCTAAGTAATTTCCTTCTGTGGGCACTGAGGGGTCATGCCATCTCATAAGTCTATCTGGGAGTTAGATAGACTTAGGTTGCATGTGGTTGTTGTTGGTGGTGGCAGTTTTGTGGTTGTTGTTTTTTTTTTTTTCCCCAGGAAATTGGTTTACTTTTATTTGTGGGGAGGCAGGACAGCAGATATATCTTTCTTCAGGTGAGCTCAAAAAAGTGTTAGAACTAGAACTGATTTATTGCAAAAATATTTAGAATAGGATAAATTTAGACTTCAGATTTATCTAATAAAATATGAATTGTTCAATTTACATGAACATAGTTTACAAGAACATTTTTATTCCATATTGTGAGGTGCACTTATGTATTTTGTTTATTTATACATCATCTTTTTTTACATGTATTTTTTTGGTGGAGGAGAACAAAAAGAGAGTCAAGTGTTATGCTTCCTTGCTTGGAGGAGAAAGAAATAAGACTTGAAATATAAGATATGTCACGTCTGTACTTTTCTCAGTTATGAGACAGCTTCACAAGGGATATAATTTAGGGAATTATTTTAGATGAGGGAAAGGCAGCAAAACATAAGTAAAAGAGAAAAGAATTTGAAGTGGAAAAAGAAAAACCAACCTGGAATCAAAGAATCAGATCGGCCAGGAACAGCACCCTAGCAAACAGCACCTGATATGAGCAAGTGACCTGATGTCGCTGATCCCTAGTTTCTAACTATAAATGGAAAAAAATTTTCTACCCTAACTTATTTGTTTTGCTAAATAATTATGAGGTTCAAACATAAAGCACTCTATATGACTGAAACCCTATATACAACTGAAACCCTGACACAGTGTAAGTATGAAAAGTGTTACTTTAGGGCCATCCAGGCCTCAAAGAGACAGGAAGACCAAGAAAATGAATGTTTCCTATAAAGTAACAAATTAGGAGGCATTCATAGATGGGGAAAAATGGAAACAGAGGCAGATTTCCTTCTTGGGCTCCAAAATCACTACGGACATTGACTGCAGCCACAAAATTAAAAGACCCTTGCTCCTTGGAAGAAAAGCTATGACAAACATAGACAGTATATTAAAAACCAGAGATATCACTTTGCTGACAAAGGTCTGTATAGCACAAAGCTCTGGTTTTTCCAGTAGTCATGTACGAATGTGAGAGTTGGACCAAAAAGGCTCAGTGCTGAAGAATTAATGTTTTCAAATTGTGGTGTTGAAGAAGACTCTTGAGAGTCCCTTGGACAGCAAGGAGATCAAACCAGTTGATCCTAAAGGAAATCAACCCTGAATATGCATTGGAAGAACTGATGCTAAAGTTGAAGCTTCAGTACTTTGGTCACCTGATGTGAAGAGCTGACTCACTGGAAAAAAACTTTGATTTTGGGAAAGACTAAAGGTAGGAGGAGAAGGGGGCAAAGAGGATAAGATGGTTGGATGGCATCACCAACTCAATGGACATGAGTCTGAGCAAACTCCGGGAGATAGTGAAGGACAGGGAAGCCTGTTGTGCTAGTCCATGGGGTCACAAAGAGTCTGGCATGACTTAGCAACTTAACAACAACAGCAACAATTGATTGAATGTTTGTGATTAATTTAGAAACAGAAACATGAAGTCCTTCTGATTCCCCATCCCAGAAGAATACCCTCCTGCCATCCTCCACCAATAGCCATCTGGGAAGCCCCAGGATGTCTGAAGCAGCAAGCGAAGGGAAGCTGCTTCCTTTCCCTTCACAGAACCCTGAGAGGGCACTGGCCTCCTCTCAGAGCCCTTCACTCAGATTCTTAGATCTTTTCCGTCTCTGGACGCTGCTACTGCACCCGGCCCTGGATTCACCAGGAAGTACCCAGACGCCACGGCTCCAAGATACACAAATAATTGCTGAGCCCTCTGTGCCTTGCCTCATTCTCAAAATGAAGTAATAATATATGTCTCCTGGTGATCAAGTGAGGAGTCTTGGATGTGAAAGTTCCTAGCCCACAGAGGCTCCCCAAAAGAGTCCCCATCCCCAACTCCTATAAGTGCCCCCTGGCCTAGTCTCAGCTCAAACACCTCACAATGGGTATAGAAAAGAAGTTCTATCATGCCTTCATGATGGACAGAACTGATTTCTTATGTATTCTTTCAGAGATAGATTATGTCTATCTAAACAAATATATTTCCCCTTTTCTGACACAATGTGATTGTGTTTGGAGAGATTGTTCTATAATAATACACAAAGGCCTTCCTCTTGCTTTATCATAGCTGAATAATATTCTGTTGGATGGCTGTCTCCATACAATCATCATTCAATGGCTGAAAATGTGTTTAATCAGCTCTCTTTTAATAGACCCTAAGATGTTTATAATATCTTGCAGTTACAAACAAAGCTGCATTGAATAATTCTGTACGTGCATCATTCTCATATGTGAGGACTTATTGGCAGGATCACTCCATAAGAGTAGAAATGGGTAAATCGTGTATGAATTTGGGACACGGGGTTGCCAAATATTACCAAACTACTGGCAAAGGGAGGACTTCCCAGGTGGCTCTGGGAATCCACGCTTCAGGCTCTGTTTTTTTTTTTTTTAAATTTAAAAAATAAAAACAGATAATATATATTCGATATGAGAACTAATTAAAATATCAAGTTTCCTTACTCTGGGGTAGAATTATTCAAACCTATACACTCATGGCAATGACTAGAAGACTGGAGGAAGTTATGATTTAAAATAGGTTTGATTAATAAGAAAAAATTAATTATATACAAACTTCATGCTGTTGCTAAAAGTCAGGTCTTCAAACAGTTCAGTTTGAGGAAAATAATAAGAAAGTGTAGAAAGGGAATTAAAAGCTACAGAAATGGTAGAGAAGACTTAGTGAACCACTAGCTTCAATATCTAATTGAACTTAATAAAATCCTAAATATAAAATGAAGCCTGCATATTTCCACCCCCAACTGGAGCAGAAACATCTGGAAAAGAATGCCAGTCTGTAACCTAGAATTCAGGGTTCTAGGTCTTACCCTGACAACAATCATCTGGCGACCTCGGGCCCCTCACAACATCTCTGGTCTCAAGTTCGTCATCAACACAAAGGAATAAAACTTTTATTTAATCTTCTTATGCTACATATTATTGTGAGGAACAAATATTAAAACAATCATAGAAAACATTCTGAGGAGGTTAAAAAACTCCCCAAGAACGAGAATTAGTTATTTCCTCCACAATTAGCATTCAATGCTGGTATGTTACACACCACCAGGTTCTTAAATGTGAGTTCATTGATGCATTAATATTTCAGTGAGTATAAACTCTGTACAACTTTGTCAACCAACTAAGGTACAATATGTCCTCCACTAAGTACTCTCACAAGGACAGACCCCGGCTAACTTCACCCAGTGTCCCTCCATGCTTGCTGTGTCCAATCTCACAGCAATAACTTAATTTGATCACTAGAGGGCACTGGTTACAAGGCAAGCTTAAGTTCCTCCAGAAACTATTTTTCCCAATTAAGGATACTTTCCAGGCTTGTTTGTTTGGTAAGGCGTTTTTTTGTGTGTTTTTTTTAATCATTATTATAAAAGCCATATGTTCACTGTGCAACTATATCAAACACTGTATGAAATAAAAAGGAAATGTCTCGTTTCCTAGCCTTTATTGGAATGCAATAGTATGTAGCCCTGATTAACCCCAGTTAAGCAGAAGGCTGTGCTGGGAAAATAGAAATAGCCATAATGTTTCAAGACCACACTGGAAGCATAGCCATAACCAACACAAAACTACTATACCCGATTTCCATCCTACCTCACCCATAGAGACACACGTCTCCACATTCAACTCCACTCTCACTAATTTTAAGGCCCCAATCCTCTTAATAGTTTACTGTCTCCTTTCAAAAACTTTGTCCTTCTTTGAGGGAATAGCATCAACTGACTAAATGAATTGGTTGAACTTCTGTGGTTGTTAGTAAGTCAGTAACTTGAAAGAATGGTTTCAAGAAGCATATTAAATAGAAATAGCCATAATGTTTCAAGACCACACTGGAAGCATAGCCATAACCAACACAAAACTACTATACCCGATTTCCATCCTACCTCACCCATAGAGACACACGTCTCCACATTCAACTCCACTCTCACTAATTTTAAGGCCCCAATCCTCTTAATAGTTTACTGTCTCCTTTCAAAAACTTTGTCCTTCTTTGAGGGAATAGCATCAACTGACTAACTGAATTGGTTGAACTTCTGTGGTTGTTAGTAAGTCAGTAACTTGAAAGAATGGTTTCAAGAAGCATATTTAAAATCCTACAGTCATGGAGAAGGAAATAGCAACACACTCCAGTATTCTTGCCTGGGAAATCTCATGCACAGATAAACAGGCTACAGTCCATGGCATCCCAAAGAGCCGATCCCAACTTAGCAACTGGACAACAATAACACACAATCAGGCAGGTTGTGATTTAGGAAACTATTTTTGATGGAAATCTGGTATAAAATGGGAGTGAAGTGACCTAGCAATACGGAATACAGAGTTTTGTAAAAAATTACAATTTATGTATAGAATAATAGCTGTAAATATTGAAACAATAAAGTCCATGGCTAAAGGATTTAAAAAACACCTACAGTCAAACATATAATATTTTTCCCTCTCCATAATGTTTTTTTCTGAGGTAAAAGTATATATCTCATGACTTTGCAACACCAACCACTTAGAATGCTGCTAACAAGGGCAAATGAGAACCAAATTGTTCTGATTAGTCGAAATGCCTGTCATAACATTCATTCAACAAGAAAGAATACATTTGAATCAACTTGATTGATTAACAAATCTAGACATCAGTCTTATTTGGCATTTGAAGGATTCTTGAGCAGCTGGGTGCTGTGGGTTCAGAGCATCAACATCCCCTGGGATAAACACAGAGATGGATTGCCTTGGTGAGAAAAAATGTCTTCTTTCCTAGAGCAGAAGGGAAGATGACATAAAGAGAAAGACTTGGGCCCTGTGCCTGTGAGAGTCTTGGAAGCTGTGGAAGTAGAGGTTGGGAATAATATATATACAGACTGCACTGGGTCTTCACTGTTTAGTAAGTGGCCTTCTCTTGTTATTGAGCTCAAGCTCTAGTTGTGGTGGGTAGGCTTAGTTTGCCCCACAGCATGAGGGTTCTTACTTCCCCAGTTCAGTTCAGTCGCTCAGTCATGTCCGACTGTTTGCAACCCCATGAATCACAGCACACCAGGCCTCCCTGTCCATCACCAACTCCCAGAGTTCACTCAAACTCATGTCCATTGAGTCAGTGATGCCATCCAGCCATCTCATCCTCTGTCATCCCCTTTTCCTCCTGCCCACAATCCCTCCCAGCATCAGAGTCTTTTCCAATGAGTCAACTCTTCGCATGGGGTGGCCAAAGTACTGGAGTTTCAGCTTTAGCATCATTCCTTCCAAAGAACACCCAGGGCTGATCTCCTTCAGAATAGACCGGTTGGATCTCCTTGCAGTCCAAGGGACTCTCAAGAGTCTTCTCCAACACCACAGTTCAAAAGCATCAATTCTTCAGCACTCAGCTTTCTTCACAGTCCAACTCTCACATCCATACGTGACCACTGGAAAAACTTCCCCAACCAGAGATCAAATCCTCATCCCCTGCATTGGAAGATGGATTCTTAACTACTAGACCACCAGGGAAGTCCTGGGTATAATATTAAAGGATGGCAAAGGTGAGGGGGAAGGGCGAGGAGATCCTGGCTCCAGGTAAGCCACATTTGGCCCCTGAAAAGCAACCAAAGCCATTTATCATGGGTCATCCCTGCACCTCCAGGCAAGTAGACACCTAAAGCTCATCACACAAAGCCCTTAATCCAGGATTCAAAATCAAAAGTCAAAAATACTAACCTCTGAATTAACAAGTTGGTATGATCATAGACCAGGTAAAAGTGTAAATTCTGATCTAATGGGATTACAATGCAAGAAGGTGCCTGAAGGCAGAACCCCAGCCTGAAAGAGAAGAGACTACAAAGGCTGGCGATCTGAAGGTGAAAATTCCAGTTTTTCACTTATTCTTTACACAACCATATTCTATTATGTATCCCTCGTTCTTCCAGCCTAGGAGGATACAGGGAAAACAAGATAGAGTCCTGCTCTCACGGCTGGACTTTCTATGACCAGGCAGAGTCAGACACAAACCTAAGTACCTTACATACCTTGTCTCATTCAATCCTCACATCAACCCCATAACTCCCATTTTACAGTTAAAGAAGCTGAGGTTTCTTTTTCTATCCAAGGTAACATTCTCCCACAGGGTAGTAAACTGGAGTCTGGTATGTTTATCAATCAGTGCATGGAGCTGGAATTGGCACTTGAGCATGTAGGCATATATATATATAGACAGAGAGAGAGTCTGTCATATTCTAGAGTAGGGATATTGGGAGCCCTGAAAAAGTTGTACCAATTCCGAACAGAATTCTCTCTCCGTGTAGTTTTCTCTGGTAGGTGAAAAAAAGAAAAAAGTGTCATTGCCAGACTCTAAGATGATGGGCAAAAAGACAGTCTCTCAGCTCCAAAATGGCCACGGCGTTTTCCTTCGTAGGAGCAACCGCGTGGTGACAGAGGGGCCATTCGCGGGTGGGTGCTCTCAGGGACTGGGCCAGGTGTCAGAAGGGCCAACTGGATCTTCCCTCTTCTCAGCTGTTGGCGCCGCAGCATTTAAGGGCTCTTAATCCAGCCTCGACAAAAGGAGAGGAAAGAGGCAGAGGAGGAAGTTAGGTAACCAAGGGAGGTGGGTCTAAACTGAAACAGCAAGAAAAGCTTTGCCCGCTGGAACTGAATGTCGCTGTTCGGTCCGAGGGCACCTCGCTTTTGCGTTGTTCCCCGCCCCCCAAAGGCTCCTGGCAACCAATTCTCGGCGCAAAAGCCCTATACGTCACCTGTTGCGAGGCAGACTGGGAGCGCCTCCTAGGCCTTCACCTGCAACATCTTTAGTGAGCGTTGGCAAAAAGTGAAGGCATCAGGGAGGTAGGAAAGAAGTGACGAGGAGAGGGGAAGGAAGAAGAAAATGTATATTCTTGTAAGGTTGTACAGCTACGAAAAACATCTTAGAGTTACCTAGCCTAACCTGCCATTCTATGTTGGCTGGACGTCTAGGAATGGGATGCCAGCTCTCTCCCTCAAGTCTGATGGACAAAAGATTCTCCTTTGTATTGAACTGAACTCTAGCTCTGACTTGCACGTGTTTTACTCCAAGAGGAGCCTCAGAACAGCCTAACGCTTATTCCATAGGACTGCTGCTGCTGCTGCTGGTAAGTCGCTTCAGTCGTGTCCGACTCTATGCGACCCCATAGACGGCAGCCCACCAGGCTTCCCATCCCTGGGATTCTCCAGGCAAGAACACTGGAGTGGGTTGCCATTTCCTTCTCCAATGCATGAAAGTGAAAAGTGAAAGTGAAGTCCGTTCAGTCCTGTCGGACTCGTAGCGACCTCATGGACTGCAGCCTACCAGGCTCCCCCACCCATGGGACCTTCCAGGCAAGAGCACTGGAGTGGGTTGCGATTGCCTTCTCTTCATTACATTTTGCTCAAAATCAGCACAAATTCATTCCCATTTATGGGGCGGGGGGCGGGGTGGGTAGCAAGCCTAAATGCTTGACTCACCTGATTCATAACAAGTTGAATGCTTTTCTTTTTGAAAAATTAAAATATTGGTGTTGAAATTCAGAATAATAAAGAAGACACAAACATGGAAGAAATATTGATAGATAAAACGTAAACTTTTGGCTACAAGGACTCACTTGCTGGATACCTGCATCAGCTTGACTCAGATCAGTGTTCTCATTTCTTCTGTAGACCCATGAAACATTTGGGCTAAATGGATAGAAATTAGACGTTTTACAGTCTATCAGTTATTGAGTCTCCTAGGAACTTGCAAATCAGTTTAAGCACATGTGTGGAGAAGGAAATGGCAACCTACTCCAGTGTTCTTGCCTGGAGAATCCCAGGGACGAAGGAGCCTGATTGGCTGCCGTCTGTGGGGTCGCACAGAGTCAGACACTACTGAAGCGACTTAGCAGCAGCAGCAGCATACTGTGAAAAGAAGGCCTCAAAAGCGGAAAATATCAATTTCCTCCTGATATTTGTACACTAGGGGGAGCTCCAGAAGAAAAAAAATCACTGCAAGTGAGAGCAAATAAGGGCACTTAACAGAGTGTGTACTGTGTACCATTCACAGTTCCCGTGGGTTCCTTCCTGTAATTCTGTTCACAGTCCTAATGGGACAGATGTCATTCTCCTCCACTTGCAGAGGAGAAAGCTGAGCTATAGTATATTCACATGTACAGAGTATACAGCTTTGTGCAGGGCAATTTATTAAAACTGCAACTGCACATCTCTTTGAGCTAACAACTACACCTGTACAGAAGGCAGTGAACAACCAGCGCAGCTGCACAGGACCCCATGATTAGGAGGGAGCACTGTGTTTGGGCTTTAATGCTCTGTGTCATTATCTTTTTTTGTGGGGGGGTGCTGCTCTGGATTTTAGCTGCAGCATGTGAGTTCTAGGTCCCTGACAGAGACCAAACCAGGCCCCCTAAATTGGGAGCATGGCATCTTATCCACTGTGCCACCAGGGAATTGCCCTCTATGTCGCTATCTTGAAATTCTTAACACTTTTCTTTCAATTTGTGTTTTGTAAGAGAAGTCCAATGGGATAATGGAATGTGTGCTGAGGGTTTGGGGTCTAGATTCAAGCTTGATCTCGCTTCTTAATCTCCCCAGGACTGGTTTTCAGATGTCTTCAACTCCCCCCAGGAACCACTGCCACCCTCAGTGCCCCCCAGCAGGAGCCTGGACACAGGAGAGAAGTGGAGTCAGGCATACACATGTGTTGTGCCCAGTAGAGGGACAGGACCCTAGGCATGTGGAAAGGCCTGCATTCACCCTGATGCCTGAAGAAATGCAACATTAAATAGCAAAAACAAAAACAAAGCCACCGTGATATATCAAGAGTGAAACCATAGAGAAAACTAGAAGCTTCTTGGAAATTCCCTGGCTTTCCAGTGGCATGGACTCCAGGCTTCCACTGTGGGAGGTCCGGGTTCAACCCTAATCAGGAAACTAAGATCCCACAAGCCTCATGGTATGGGCCAAAATAAGAAAAAAAAAACTTTTTTCTTTGTCCTGCTGAAACTTTTACAATCAGAGCCTAATAT
Source organism: Aepyceros melampus (assembly GCA_006408695.1). Lineage (NCBI taxonomy): Eukaryota > Metazoa > Chordata > Mammalia > Artiodactyla > Bovidae > Aepyceros > Aepyceros melampus. The sequence goes on along the minus strand of SJXQ01006686.1, from coordinate 234,423 downwards.
AAGGATTGACACACATCATTTCTGCTAAATATTTATTAATTTAATGGAATACATTTATATATAACCTAGTAGCTGGTAGCTCACATGATAAAGAATATGCCTGAAATACAGGAGACATGGGCTCGATCCCTGGGTTGGGAAGATCCCCTGGAGAAGGGCATGGCAACTCACTCCAGTATTCTTACCTGAAGAATTTCATGGACAGACCATGAGGTCGCCAAGAGTCAGACACTAAACAACCAAATAAACAAATAAGAATCCATTTTTAAAAGTTCAGGATGGCTATATTAAATATTAATGTGGGAAGAAAAAAAAAACTTTTTTCTTTGTCCTGCTGAAACTTTTACAATCAGAGCCTAATATAAGGATTGACACACATCATTTCTGCTAAATATTTATTAATTTAATGGAATACATTTATATATAACCTAGTAGCTGGTAGCTCACATGATAAAGAATATGCCTGAAATACAGGAGACATGGGCTCGATCCCTGGGTTGGGAAGATCCCCTGGAGAAGGGCATGGCAACTCACTCCAGTATTCTTGCCTGAAGAATTTCATGGACAGACCATGAGGTCGCCAAGAGTCAGACACTAAACAACCAAATAAACAAATAAGAATCCATTTTTAAAAGTTCAGGATGGCTATATTAAATATTAATGTGGGATTATGCATTAAGTAAACATAAGAAGCAGAACAGTGCATAATCTATATTTTACCCATTCTCTAGAAACACTCAGTACTCTGTTAGGGAACATCTAGGTAAGCTCCCATTTATTGAGTGCTTACTATCTCACATATGGATAGTGTGTTGATTAACATATACATTAACATATTTATAGCATGTCACTTTGCATACATGACTCAAATGGACACTACTGAGGAGAGCAAGAAACAACTGAAGAATATTTGTAAGAGCACATAACATATGTCACACAGAATTAAAGTAACAATTAACTGCTGACCGTCATGACCATCCTGAGCAACAGCACAGGGTTGTTAGACACGACCACACCATGCTCCATGCTCAGCAAACCCAGAGGCTCCTATAGCGATTTCTGTAAATGGCAACACCACCGGCTTTGTTTCCCCATTCTCTCTCCTTGTCCAGAGACCTTGTCATCCAAGGGACTGCTCACCCTGGCTCCAGAATTCCATCCCCTTTACAAAGATGTGAGGCAGTTGAGGGCGTGGAGGTAAGGGAAGTGAGCTCTTCAGAGGTAGAGTGACTTCAAATCCTAGCTCTCAGCAACTTCCTTAATGGTTAGGACTCTGAGCGTCCAATGCAAGGAAAAAGGATTCTTATTTGTTCATTTGGTTGTTCAGTGTCCAACTCTTTGCGACCCCATGGTCTGTTCCATGCAGGTTCCATCCCAGACCTCACTTTCCTTGTGACATGGAGGAAACTGGAGAGTGATGCCCCGGCTGGAGGATGCATCCTGGTTGCTGGTCTGTCCTCAGTGCCTGTGTTGATTGACAGTCACTGACTTTGCAGATCTTATAATACTTTCTTCACTCCTGCCTCTCCAAGCACAGGTGGCAATCAACTCGTGACACTCAACTTGTGACTTTCCAAACTGTATTAATATTCTTTGGGAGGGAGAAGCTAACTAAATCCAAGCAACACATCAGAACATAAGGAAGGACATTTAAATTTGCAGTGAGAGAGAGGGAGGTCAGACATCAAGAGGAATGAATGGCCTGATGATGACAGAAGATGGTAGAAATAGGAAACTAAGTCTAAATGTTTCTTCTTCATTTTTTAAAAAATCCAACACAGATCCCTGTCCCTTGGCTAGCGCCTGGACGTGAGGGGTTGAAGAGACCTTGAAAATCACTTGGACAAGCTTCAGCCTGAGGTCCAGGGAGTGATTCATCCCAACAGGTCAGATCCTGGAAGCCCCCTGGAAGGCTGGCAACCAGGAGGGAGTGGGGGAGGAAGGCCCAGTACCAGGCAGCCTCTGCTCCGGCTCTGAGGGGGTGGGGAAGGCAAACCCTGGTCATCCCCTGGCTCTGTAGCCCTTTTGTGTAAGTCCTGGCAGGGGTGACATGGGGCTGTGCCTGGGAGCACAGCTGTGGCTCTGCTGGGGAGGAGGCAGGGCCAGGGCAGCTCTGCCCTCCCCGATCCTCCCCTAGGACTTTTTCAGTGGTGGGGACATGCACCCTAAGGGCCTCTCCTTGGCCTGACCCTGCTGCAGGGGCTCTCTGTCCCCACTGACAGTGGAGATGGCCAGTTTATTGAGCTCCTCTCTGCCCAGCTGTCTCCCCTCCCTACTCTTCCTCCTCCTCCAGTTGACTTCCATCTCTGCAGGTAAGATTTCTCTTTATTCCTGCCCTGGGGAGACTCTGAGAACAGAAAGGCTAGTTCCCCGGGCTCACCTCCTTCAACATATCCTCAAGTTGCCGTGCAAGTGATCTTTCCAAAACATAGATGTGCTGACATGATTCCCCTCAGACACCTTCAGTGCCTCCCTACAGCCTTCAGAAGGGACCCCAGCTCCATCATGTGACCTTAACTCAGGGCTCTCCCTGAACTTGGTTCTTACCTATCTTTCCAGCTTTGATTTCTCACCTATCAAACAGGGAATATCATAACAACCTTTTGGAGTTGCTGTCAGGGTTCAATGAGATGAAACCTATAACATGCTTAGTCACACTTGTCCCATGGTAAACCTCGATAAATGTTTGTTGAAGTGTCTTGTCACATTGAGAGTTCTGTTCCGAGAGTTCTGTTCTACACGATCAGACACTAATAAGTTTTTACAGAGGAGCTCTGCTCTCAGAAGACCATTCCCAACCTCAAGGAGCCACCTAACAGAGGGGGGCTATGCATGCCTTCAGGAAATCTTTGCAGGTCTAATGGAGAAAGCAGCCTCATCTCCCAGTTGCTCCCAGTCTGAGGAGGAGATACATCCCACAGATGAAAACAGACTGGGAGCATGGATGGCAGGGTCCAGGAGCTATAGAGAGGGCTGAAGATTCAGAGGAAATGAAGAAGAAAATAGAGCCACCTCTAGGGTGATCTCAGAGAATTTGGGACCAGGGTGTGAACAAGGACAGAGAGCTGAGAAGTGACAGAGAAGTGGTAGCAGTGAACTGACCAAAGCAAAACCGCTAAGGGAAGAGTAAGAATCAATCTGGCCAAGTCTGACCAGGAAGGCCCACGGGACCATTAAACTGAGCAATGTTTGGCGGCATTCCTAAGGGATGAGATGGCCACTGGCTAGAATGGTCTATGCAGGGAACTCACAGTATCTCTCTAACCAGAGACCTTTAAGAAATATTGAGCTTCTCCCTGGCTCTAGAATTCCATTTAAAAATCAAGCTTCTTGTTTCCCTGTTTGAAGCAGCCCTTCCTTCCCATGAAAGACTTGTTTGTCCAGGTTCCCTCTGACGCTCAGTTTCTTTTCTTTCGTGTCTTGGACAGGACAGTTCAGAGTAATAGGACCAGGGCACCCCATCCGGGCACTGGTGGGGGATGAAGTGGAATTGCCCTGTCGCATATCTCCAGGAAAGAACGCTACAGGCATGGAGGTGGGATGGTATCGGCCTCCCTTCTCCAGGGTGGTTCATCTCTACCGAAATGGCAAGGACCAAGATGAAGAGCAGGCACCTGAATACCGGGGCCGCACGCAGCTGCTAAAAGAGACCATTGGGGAAGGGAAGGTGACCCTCAGGATCCGGAATGTGAGGTTCTCAGATGAAGGAGGTTTTACCTGCTTCTTCCGAGATCACTCTTACCAAGAGGAGGCAGCGATGGAATTGAAAGTGGAAGGTGAGTAGTGTGTGTATCAGTAGGTATCGCCTGTTTGATGGCCAAGACCTTCCTCTGAGCCTCTGACCATGCTCTCAGTTGAGATCCTTCAACCCAAACAGCTCGCTCCTGGGAATTAACTTCATAGAGATACACACATCATCACATGGGAATTCAAATGCCCACAATGTCTGCTACATCATTATTCTACATGAGAAAGAAGCCAGAATCAGAGTCCATACCCAAAAGTAGGGAGTGACTGAGTAAACACTGTTATCCACATAGTGAATATCATGGAGCCATGTAAAAAATTGCTTTAGGGCCATACCAGACAGCCTGGAGGCATTTCACAAGGTATTGTTGGATAATAAAAGACAGCTACAGAATATAGGGAACAGGACAAAACCTTATGTTTTATATAAGAGAAACATAAAAAGACATCGGTAAGAAAGTTAATATGGTTCACTTTGGGGGAAAGAAGGGAGGATAGGGTGTGATCCAACAAAAAGAAAAAGGACCGTAATTTTATCCATATCATCATACTTATCCATTTATATAAAAATGTATATATAATGTGTACATTTGTGGGTATGCTTAGGGAAACTTTTTCATTTTAAATAGAAAAAAATGATAAATGCAACCAGCAAAATCCAGAACAATCCATTTGTGTGTTATTTTGTGCTACTCAAGGGGAATATGAATTATCTAAAAGCTAATCAAAGTATCCAAGTGGACTTTTTCCCTTCTTGTTTTGCTTTGTATTGTCTTTTTATTTATTTGTTATGAATAAGAGCCCTATTCCTAAGGAGTCAAATTGATCAAATCCTATTCCAATGAATTCCTCAGTTGATGTGTTTGTGGTGTTTTATTAGATGAGGTACATTTTTGAAGAATATATTCCTGATAAATATAGCTGCAAGTGAGTTAAACAAGTAGAACAAATGTCTGAATATATTCATAGAAAGAGATGTTACCTATAGATTTTACCTCCATTGCTTCCTTTCTCCAGAATTTCATTGCAGTATGTTTTGTGTGATGGATGACTTTGAAATTTTGTTTTGTTTTATCTATCCCTGAGGAGTTAAGATGTGTACGAGGAGGGGGAGATTTGAAAGTTAATTGCTATTTAATTGAGGATCAAAAATATTTTGAGGCCAGAGCCTCAGGTCATTTTCCTTCCCTCCTCCCCACCTGCAGCACAAACATCAAACAATCGATCACTTTTGTGTCTCAAGGGCCACTGTCGCAGTGCTGGGACCAGAAGATGGCATTGTATGTGGGATAACAAAGCACTGTTTCTACAGAGGGATTTCAGGCATGTGAAAATAGCTTTGTGTGGCACAGAATGTTCTTCATACAGCTGTTCTTATTGGGGGATTTTTACCTGCAAGGGAGTCTAAGAGTGAGGACCTCTCCAGTTGGCTCATTTTCCTCATTTCTGTTCAGTAACTTCCTCCTTGCTCAAAAACTGCCTCTCCCAATACATTTCCCATCCCCACTCCTTCAGGAAAAAAAAAATAAAATAAAATAAACCTCCCTGGGGAGAAAGTTTTCCTTTGGGTGGATTTCCATAATCCAACCCACTTTCTCCTGTCTCATAATCTGCATGCCTAAGAGTCTTAAAAAAAAAAAAAAAAAGACTGTTTTATAAGGGACCACTCACCTAGCCTGCGGCTCCAGGAGGCCAAGACAAATTTAGGACCGAAATGCAGTAAACATGTGATTGCCAAATTTCAGGTGTAATTGGTGGTTTAGTCACTAAGTCGTGCCCAACACTTGCGATCCCATGGACTGTAGCCCACATCAGGCTCCTCTGTCCATGGGATTCTCAGATGTAATTACTTTCCCTTTTTCTCTAAAGAGTTTCTAATCTCACTTTCCAACTTGACATTTTTCTTGTCACTTTTATGATTTTATTACTAGTTGTCTCTAAACCTTTCCTTAAACCCTTCATTATGAAACTGTAAAATACTCCCAGGAGAGGAGAGATTCTTAGGAGCCTCCCAGTTCCCATCACCTGACTGCAGTAGTTATGAACCAGACAACCTGTTTCACTCAACCGCACCCATCAACTTCCTCCCCAGTTGAATTACTCAGGCAAATCCTAGACAGCATTACCATGTCATTTGCTAGATCCTCAAGAATGTATGTCTCAAAGAGAAAAACTCATCAAACAAAACAAAATTGTAACCAAAATATTAGTTACATCTTTAAACTTTAACAAAATTTCTATTAATACCCAGTCTGTGTTCACATTTTTCTGATTATTTTATAAATACATTTTTGCAGTTGGTTGCTCGAATCCAATCCAAACAAGATCCACAGGCAAGTATTCGCCCTGTAGAGCTCTCCATGATTTCATTCCCATGTTGTTCAACATGGTTTTCCATACCCTTTATTTCCTATGAACTCATCGATTAGAATATGCACCATCAGATTCAGGTTTGATTTGTTTTGTCAGGCACATTTCACTTATCACTTTACACCAGAAGTCTCCCAATGTTTGCTTTTCTCTCATTTTGTGATTCTAACCCTTTGTTAAAATATAAAAGGTGTACAAAGAAAGGAACTAAAGTATGCAATTGCTAAATCATGTTGCTCCAGGTTACTTCCGATAAGAACTTTGAAAGCAGAGTTGACTCTGTTTTCTCCTGGGGGACACAATAACAGACAAGAACCTGAAACTGCAGCTTGAAGAGTGGTATTTTTACCTAAGAGACCAGTTTGAGGTTTTTTGCTGTGACTTAATGCCTATCCTGATGTCAGTATCTTTATTTAGCCCCCTAAGTGAGTAAGTGAAAGTCACTCAGTCATGTGGGACTCTTTGCGACCCAATAGACTATACAGTCCATGGAGTTCTCCAGGCCAGAATACTGGAGTGGGTAGCGTTTCCCTTCTCCAGGGGATCTTCTCAACCCAGGATCGATCCCAGGTTGCCCGCACTGCAGGTGGATTCTTTACCAACTGAGCCACAAGGGAAGCCCTTAGCCCCTAAAGCAGAGAAAAAATGAAAAGCGCAGTCCCTGCACGTTCAGACTACATGGGGAGAGCTTTGAGGCACTGAAGAGCAGACTCTAAAATGGGCACTGATGGCACCAGAAAGGCAAAGATTACCCCCTCTCTCTCTACCCTTTCCAGTCCACATCTACCAAATCCACAGATTCCACTTTCTCAAAATCTCCAGAACAGAGGTTCTGAACTTTTCTTTGTGTCATGCACCCTTTTGTCGGACTGGTAAAGTCGACAGACCCCTTCTCAGAAGGACATTTGAAACGAATAACATACCTGTACTAAAATAGTTATCAAAATCATGTTGCTCCAGGTTACTTTTAAATAAGATGTGAGGTGGCCCTGATCAGAGTGTCATTTCAAAATGGTGAACATAGGTGATATTCTGAGATTTCTACACCAACTGTGATATGAAAATAGTTGTGCTTTAAGACTACATGGGGAGAGCTTTGAGGCACTGAAGAGCAGACTCTAAAATGGGCACTGATGGCACCAGAAAGGCAAAGATTACCCCCTCTCTCTCTACCCTTTCCAGTCCACATCTACCAAATCCACAGATTCCACTTTCTCAAAATCTCCAGAACAGAGGTTCTGAACTTTTCTTTGTGTCATGCACCCTTTTGTCGGACTGGTAAAGTCGACAGACCCCTTCTCAGAAGGACATTTGAAACGAATAACATACCTGTACTAAAATAGTTATCAAAATCATGTTGCTCCAGGTTACTTTTAAATAAGATGTGAGGTGGCCCTGATCAGAGTGTCATTTCAAAATGGTGAACATAGGTGATATTCTGAGATTTCTACACCAACTGTGATATGAAAATAGTTGTGCTTTTTAGGGATAACAAAGTCTCAGGTTCTGTTCATATTGTTTCAGAGTGTTACCTACAAACATAATTGAAAGAAACACTACATTTCAATTTAAAAGTTACTAAAAAGACTATTTTCCTGTTTAAGTTCACCTCGATTTCCTACACTGTCCTAGTTCAGGCTCATGTTTTTTACTTTCACTATTATCGTAGCCTCTTAATTAACTCCCCACCCCCTCCCCCCAATCCTTCAGTGTGTCAGATCTTGTTATGGAATCTTGGAACTCCTCATCATGGAATCCTTCAGAGTACCCCCATGACCTTGAGGGTCAGATCTAAGTCCCTTCTGCGGTTCTCAAAACTCTCCAAGACTTGCCCAATATATAGACTCCTGTCATTCTAAACTACCAGCCCTGCCTGGAAACAACCACTTTTCCTTTAAGCCTAAGCTCAGATGTCAGTTCTGAGTCATCTCTGGGCGCTGTGCTGGGTGTTGAGGTTGAGCACTGGGCCTCCCTGGTTCTGCTTTCAGATCCCTTCTACTGGATCAACCCCGGCGTGCTGGTGCTCATCGCAGTCCTGCCAGTGCTCCTCCTACAGATTACCGTGGGCCTCGTCTTCCTGTGCCTGCAGCGCAGACTCCGAGGTACAGCCTGGAGGGTGGCTGGCGGGAGACCGTCCCTGAAGTGCCTGGCCTCTTGGAGCTTGGTCAGCTGATATCTATTTTTGAGGGACTTCTGGGTTCAGAACTCCATAATGACAAGTTTTATATCTTGCTGAATGTAGATATCATTTGGGCAACAGGACCTTTAGCTTCCATAACAGGTAGGGCTGACATGCAATAACCCCATTTTACAGGAGGCAACTGAGGCTTGGAGCAGTTCAGAGATTTACTCAAGCTGGTACAGCTTGCAAGTGGCAGAACTCAAACTGAAACCCCTATTTTCTGGCCCCTGTAGCCTACACAGCAGCTCATCCTTCTGGGAGAGTGTGAGCTTCAGAATTTGGCAGGTCTGTCTTATTAGGTTTAAACAAAGATACTGTAAGTAAAAATCCCTACCAAATAGTAGGTGTTTATCCTACTCCATCCAGCACCGAGGACTGGGGTCCAGCTGTCTGAAGCTGCCTCTTGTGCCCAAGAGCGTTCATGACAAGACTTCTCCCCTCCACCAAGTGTTCCCAAACCCAAAGCCTATAGGGCCTCCTTCCCCTTCCCATTCCTAAGAGGCTAAAGCAGCAAGGACGGTTTGGAGTATATAAAGGGGTAATATTGGTGGGGTCTTCTCTCCCCATGACCTCATCCCAGATACTCAATAACCTCTTCACCCACATGGCTGAGGAGAAAGGACCTGACTAGTGGCACTCCACTCCAGTACTCTTGCCTGGAAAATCCCATGGACGGAGGAGCCTGGTAGGCTGCAGTCCATGGGGTTGTGAAGAGTCGGACACGACTGAGCGACTTCACTTTCACTTTCAGGCGTTGGAGAAGGAAATGGCAACCCACTCCAGTGTTCTTGCCTGGAGAATCCCAGGGGCAGGGGAGCCTGGGGGCTGCCATCTATGGGGTCGCACAGAGTCGGACACAGCTAAAGCGACTTAGCAGCAGCAGTGGAATTGGGCAGCCTGGGTTTGGGTCCAGCTCAATGACCAGAACCCTACAAGTCTCAGTTGCCTCGTCTGTGCCCGGCAGAGATAACAACCTCCCTCCTAGAAGGTAGGGGACAGTGTTATGTAAAGAGCCTAATACAGAGTCAGTCACCAAGCAGCTGCTCAACTAAATGTTTAGTTCCTTCTTTCCTCCTTCAGATGCGAAGTAGCTTTAGATTAACAAATTGACAACCCAGCGGGGTGGAGTGCCCGTGTGACCCCAGAACCAGCAGGAAAAGGAGCAGAGAGCAGTTGGGGAGATAATGGTTGGTTTCGGGTGTTGGTGGACATTGCAGTCTACCGAGGTTCTCCATTTCTTTAACCCAGGCAATAGCCACAGAATGAGCCTGAAGCCCGGTATTCAAATCTGGTTCTCACCCTAAGGATGCTCCCAGGCTGCTGAGAAAAGAGCCTGCACGCAGGCCCAGGGCAGTGGGTGTGGAGGAGCTCCATCTACTGCCTGAGGTAGAATTAACAATGTTGCCTTTTTCTATTTTAGGAAAACTCTGGGCAGAGATAGGTGAGTTCCAGGCACCTTCCCTCCCCAGACCTTCCCCATAACTGAAATGGTCATTTTCTCTGACCATCTCTGCCTCTCTCCCAACACCCTGTGCTCCCTTGGAGCAAGAACTTCACTATTTAAAACTCCTAAAACCAGACGTACAAAGTTTCATTCCTCTTCCCTGCCTTCAGGGAGAGCAGAAGTAAAATCCTACAGCTTCCCTTCCTCCATCATTGTGCACCACTTACAACTACAAGCAATTGAAAATGATTAAATAACAAAGGCTCAGAGAAAGTTCATTTGCATTTTTTCTTCTTTCAGAGAATCTCCACCGGACTTTTGGTAAGTTCTGGGATACCCAGCCCCCCAGGGCAGCTTGGTGTTTCACTCGACTCCTGTCACCTGGGGACATAACGACCCCGGCTCCCGGTTGGTTTTCTCCCTCTCTTGTTCTTTCTTTGAATGTCATCGTCTGCATCTAGGATTGGTTAGATAATAGCATTATTAATTACTAACACTTAGAGCTTCCAGGTGGCTCAGTGATAAACAATCTGCCTGCAATGCAGGAGATGTGGGTTCGATCCTTAGGTGGAGAAGATCGCTAGAGGAGGAAATAACAACTCACTACAGTATTCTTGCCTGGCAAACCCCACTGTAGACCTGGCGGGCTACAGTCCATGGGTCGGAAAGAGTTGGACATGACCAAGCACACGAGCACACACTTTCATGTGTGGAACTATAACTAACAGCTTCCCAATGTTAACACATTCTAGGAATTACAAATACTTTATGTACATGATTTTATTTTTTCAGGAATTACAAAGGAGAGGTAAACAGAGCTTCTGCACATCAATTTGATGTCTAGTTGGGGAAGTGATACATACACATAAATTAACTGGTGAATGAAAGTACATATACATCATTGACAAATCACAAGGAAATATGAGTTTTCATGAGTACAGAATAAGTAACTGACTCCTCGGGGAAGACTTAGTGGGGGAAGTGAAGACACCCCCCCTAGAATGTTGGCTTGGCAGTCCACTGCGGAAGACTCTGCACTTCCACTGTAGGGGGTACGGATTTGATCCCTGGTAGGGATCCCGCATGTCACACAGCAAAGGAAAAAAAAAAAAGTTGGCCAAGGATATGGTTTCTGTCTTTTTTTGTTCACTGCAGATCATCTAGCGCCTAAGGACAATGCCTACAACAGAAGGGCACCTGAATACTTGCTGAGTGGATGTTGCAGAAATTTTAATATGGTCCCTGCCCTGAGCAGCCTTCCCGAACAGCGTTTGCTTCTGAAGGCTGGAGATGCCCCTAGCTCCACCCTGGCATTTAATCATTGTGTAGAAAAACACACAGTCTCCAACTCAAAGGGGAGGACCAAGATCTTTGTTTTACAGGATTCAAATAACAAAGGTCTTAACTCTGTACTCTTCAACATCTGGTGAAGCCTCACGAACCTCTCCCTTCCCAGAATGTTTTGAAATGTACACATAAAATACAACACATATGATTACAAAGAAAACAATTGTTTTGAAAGTTATCGAAATATAAACAAATTTGTGATTAAAGTAACTAACGTTTCTTTAAATAACAAAACTATAGATTAAATAATAAAATGTAGTGGCAAGTCTAACAATCTGGTATTTCAAAATATTGATAAACAGTATTTTGAGACTTCAGAAACAACTCTGATGGGAATGATGTTGCCATTGGTGATAAAGTCACAGGTACCACTGATAACTGATTTGTTACCTACAGTCCTTTTTCAGGAAGAAAAAGCTAAATTCAGTTCGAAGTTAATGAAAATAAAAATGTAGTGCTTTTCTCATGCAAATTCATGAACTCCCTGGATTCTATCCAAACTATTTTGGGACTCAGGTTAAGCACCCCCAATCCCAAAGAAATGCAATAATAAATGGAGGAGGTGGGTGGGACACAAGGTGGGAACACATGTTCATCCTGTTTGTTTTGTGGCAAATAATTCAGATCCCCACTTCCTGATGGTGCCCTGCTGGAAGATAACCCTATTTGTCATCGTGCCGGTTCTTGGACCCCTGGTGGCCTTGATCATCTGCTATAACTGGCTACACCGCAGACTAGCAGGTGCAGTGTTGGGGCAGCAGACAGGACGACTGAGCTGGAGGGATCAAGCCAGCCCTGAATGGGAAACATAAAGAAGGGCGGATGGGAGCAGGGTTCACGATTCAGAGCCAGAATGTCCTTCCTGCTCTGTCCCCATGACCAACCCCAGGCTCCTCAGAGAATCCAAGAAGCGAACCACTTATTGAGATCTCAGGGGTCTCTTAGTGGAAGGGGGAGGGGCGAGACTACAAAGTCCACAGGGAGGATGTGGGAGGAGCCAGTCACCTTCCACTCATCACCTATTTCTCTTTGTTTTCAGGACAATTTCTTGAAGAGCTAAGTAAGTTTTCTTCAATTTCTTATAAGCTGAGAGCAAAGAGAAAGAGAGCAGCAGCAAGGGGAAGAGGGGGCTACTGAGGGATCAAAATCCAAGAGGAAAGGAAGGGGCTGGCCTGGGTGGAGGGATGTCTCCTCCTGAGGGATGATGGGAGCTGAAGGCGCTCTAATATGCTGCCTGATCTGACCCAGCTAGGAGCCCCACTGTCAGGAATCCCATTCCAACTGCCTCCTTTCCCATTAGTTCATCCATTCCCTACAGCAGCTGCCCTGGGCCTCACCTCTGATGCTGGGTGGCTCCTCAGGGTCTTTCTTCTCTCTGGTTTAACAATTTCATGACAGGAACTGTTGACAGCTTTTTCAAGTTATTTTCTCCTCCTTCTAGGAAACCCCTTCTGAAGGATACTGTATCTTGGCTGGGATGGAGAAGAGCCTGGCTGGTCCAAGGATCAATCCTTGGGGATGTCACATCCATTGAGCTGCACATTCACTGGCCTCCCTCCTCGCTGCGGGACATTGCAATCTGCATTTCCAGGAATGCTCTGAATTCCAAACAGGATCAACTTCTCTTCTGTCATTACCTTTGTCTGTCCCTCTCCCCAGCTCCTTCCTTCCTCTCCCCCTTTTTGCTGCCCACATCGTTCTGCTCCTTGATCCGTCTTCCACCTGAAGTCCTCTCGGGCTACAGCCAGGCAGGTGTTCTCTCTTCTCTGCAGAGGACACCTGTACTGCAGAGTAACACAGACACGTGGATCTCTGCCATGAAATGGAGACCAGGAACCTCCTTGTTGCAAATTACAACACATCAGCTTTGCAAATGGTGGTCATTTCTTCCAAAATCTCAGCCCTGGTAGGCAGAGATGAGGGGTGTGAAGGGTTGAAGAGAAGGTGCAGGAAAAGTCCACAGTATCCCAGAGAGAGCCAAGTGACCTGCAGAGTGAGGACCTGGGGAGAAACCCATGGCCTGCTGGCCAGAGCTCCATCTTGCCTGGGCAGCTCAACGAGGAGCCAGAGGAGCAAGGGATGAGAATGGAGCAACATACCTGCTTTTAAACACCTCCCTCTACTTCCACACCCTGTCCAGATGGGCCCCTCAGACTTTCCCTTCTCTCATCCTTTCCCTCTCATCTTCATACCTAATGGAGATCCACTGTCTTTTTGAACAATTACTACTCGATGGTCTATCAGACACAAAGAAACAAGCTAGGTGCTACTTAATAACAATATAAGTTTCCAAGTGCCACTTCTTGTCCCCTTTCCTTTCTGTATGTCCTCCACTATCCCTTCACCTGTCTTCCTTTATCCCAGTCTCCTTACCCTGGAGGTCATTCCTCTGGAAAACCAATAGAGAAAGACCTCGGGCAGACAGGCTATTCATTTTCCTTCCAAGACCTTCACTGCCTTGTCTGCTTTCCTTCTTCTGCATGTCTTTTCCTCTCCCTTCCTCCTCTTTCCTGAGGGTCTGGATCCAGGAGAAAGATTCATTTCCTTCCCTGCCACAGCAGAGGCATTGGGAAAGAAGCCAAGCCACTGACCCAGGATGGCCCAGCACTTATGGGGACTGCCCAGGAACAGCCCCTTGCTTCTGTAGCCCCCCCAGTGACCCAAAAGGTCCTCTTTCTCCCCAAAGCAGACGTCGCAGATAGGGCAACAGTAGACCCTCTGCTTCCAGTGAGTCTGCTGGTGCCGGATCAGCCCGGAGAATAAAGTGAAAGACTTGCCACAGTGGAAGCAGCGGTTGGACTGCTCTGTGAAGTGGACCTTCTGATGACTGGAGAGACGGGTTTTCTTGCTAAAAGTCAAGGGACAATGAGGGCAAGAGAAGACCTTGAGTCTTGAAGGCTTCTCTGGGTGAGAGGTGGACTTGGTGTTCAGGCGTGTGGCTCGCATGTTGGCTGCCAGGGTCCTGGTCACAGGCTCTGGGGCTGGGGTCCTGGTCACAGGCTCTGGGGCTGTAATAACTGGGGCCTGAGCTCTCCCAGTGATTACCAGGTTCTTGATGGCAAGTGCCTGGTTCCTGTCTATTGACGGCTGGGGCCAAGTCTTGGGACCCTTGGTTTTAAGTGCGGGTCCTTGGGTCCCAGCACTGGTGCATGGTTCCCTGTTGCCAGCCCCTGTAATCCAGCTCTGGTATCCGGAGTCCTCACAATATGCTTCTGGTTTCCAGCCCCCAGCTTCTGGCCTTGGTGCGTCTTCTGGTGGCGTTTGAGCTCAGACTGGTCCCGGAAGCACTTCCCACAGAAGGGGCACGCGTGGGGCCGGTAGCCTAGATGGACACGGCGGTGACGGCTCAGTCCAGAAGCATCGCAGTAGGTCTTGCCACAGAGCGAGCAGCAGAAGGGCCTCTCCCTGAGTTGCTTGCGCCGGCCGGAGCTGAGGTCCTTGGGGTTCTGGAAGGACTTCCCACACTGGGCGCTGCTGTGAACAAGCTGGTGGTTGTAAAGGCTGGAGCGCTTGCTGAAGCACTTGCCACAGGTGTGACAGGTAAAGGCTGGCCGAGCCCAGGATTCTGGCAACACTGGCGTCTTGTCTGGGGACCCAACTGGAGCAGAGGTTGGGCCCGAGCCTCTGTGAGCAATGGAGGCCTTCTTGTCATCAACAGTCCCCTCATCTCCCAAACTCTGACTCTGTTCTTGGCGTTCCTCCTTCTTGCCTCCTGCAGGGACTGAGGAAGAATGACGGGATTCATCATGACAGCCCTGACACAGCTCTCTGTTCAGTCCACACTGCTTCCTCTCCCACCCAACATTCACCCTCACTCTTACACCTCAGAGACCAGAAATAAGCATAAACTTTTGGGTTTTCAAATTAAAAGCATTAAAAAATTTAACTGGAATCTTCCAACAATATCGGAGATCAAAATTTTAACTACATTTCTGGAAATCCATTTCTTTTCATTTTCTTTTTTCAATTACTGAAGTATAGTTTATTTACAATGCGTGTGTTAATTCCTCTCATTTGCAATATTGATCATACTCCCAGACACCCCAGATACCCACAGGTGGCCTCATAATGTGTCATGAGGACTGGGACACTTGGATGACCAGAGGTGCTATGAAGAATCAAGCTAAGGTGAGACGCATAAACCAGAACTGTCCCGGCAAACCGGAGTGGGGTCAGCTCAGACTTAAATTTCTCTCAAATCCTTATTCTACTCTCAGGAACAAGTCATCCTTAGTCCAACTCAGCATCAAGCTTATCTCCTATCCCTTTCTTTTTCTCTTGGGAAGGACTTTTTAATCAAGAGGCTATCGCTGCCATAAGCAACTGACATGGAATCTCTCAGTCTCTGGAAACTGAAGATATTCACTTGTCCTGAATGGCTCAGATACTCATCTTCTTGATGCCAGGGGACTTGAGCAGGTGATGTCCAGGCAGAAAGGATGCAAGCTAGGACCAGGTATACAGAGCCCTGTTCCTCTTAGGCATTTCCATGCGCCTGAGGCATGTCCTGGGCCCTTTTCACCCTCCTCTCTCCTTTGCAATTCTCACCTGAATGAAAGCCTTCTCCATTCGGGGAGCAGAGATCTGCTTCCCACTGTTTCTCTTCTTGCTCAAGCTTGGCGATCAGATCTAGATTAGACAGAAAGATTCCGTCTGGGGAAGGGGAAGGAGAAGAAGAGCTGAGGTCCCAGGCTCAGCCCCTTCACACCTCATGGGAACAGGCTCCCTTCTTGCATATCTGTGGTTTAAGAGCCATAATCTGGGACACTTAAGTGTTGAGAGGAGACAAACAAAAGGCCAGATTCCAACAAAATGCCAGGTACATAAGACAATAGGGAAGTCGCTCAGTCGTGTCCAACTCTTTGCGACCCCATGGACTGTAGCCTACCAGGCTCCTCCTTCCATGGGATTCTCCAGGCAAGAGTACTGGAGTGGGTTGCCATTTTCCTTCTCCAGGGGATCTTTCTGACCCAGGGACCGAAACCGGGTCTCTTGCATTCCAGGCAGATGCTTTAACCTCTAAGCCACCAGGGAAGCCCACATAAGACAAATGACTCAGTAAATTCTGGCTGGCTGAATAGGCAGATTTGCATTCTTTGAAAACACTATTATCATATGACAAGTGTTATCTTTGCCTTCACGCAAGCTTTCATTCCTTGTTTCACCCTGAGCCTAGTAACCCAGACTTTCCCACGTGGAACATAAAGAACCAAAACCAAGGATCAGTGAAGATAATTGTGAGCTGATCTACCTATCCAGGGAAAGCAGATGTTCCAAAGGCCTAGGACAGAAAGCTTGTGAGGAACCCCAGCCTCTTACCCACAGACATCAGGTTTCTGACAGTCTCTGATATAACATCCTGGTAGAGGACCCTCTGACTGGCATCCAGACATTTCCACTCTTCCTGGGTGAAGTTCACTGCCACATCCTCAAAGGTGACTGGCTTCTGGAAGAACAGGAGAGATTTGGGGAGTCTGTATACAGACCTAGACAGACATCCAGTCTAAAGGTTCAGAACACTAAGAGAAAAGAAAAACCACGGAAGGAGGGAAGAAATAAGAATAGGGAAAAACAAGTACAAAGTCAGCAACTTTAATGTACAGACAGGAAAGGAAGGGGGGAGAGGAAGGGAGAACAATGCAGGGGGAGAAGGGAGGGCTATGTACTGAATACAAGTAGGAAGGATGAAAGGCTGCCACTCTGATGAATTTCAGCAAGTAGTCCTCAAAGGATTCCAGGTTGGTGTGGAATCTGAAAAAAGGACTCAAGGCCCCTTCTCCTGGATGCTTTTCAGCTAGGAACCCTCTGAGATTCCATTTGGTCTCCAGACAGGATAATGGATGAAGGAGCTCCTGGAGTCCTGGACCTGGGCTCTCCCTCCCTTCCTCTCGCTTGGTCTCCTCACCTTCACCCACGCCTTCCACCAGGACTCTCCCTTCCAGGCTTTCGGCAGATCCTCCTCATCCACCTGAGGGAGCAGCTTCTGTACAGGTTCCACTGGCTTTGGCTGGTCAGACACCTTCTCTTCCATGCTATCTCTTTTAAGCTTTATCCATGCCTGGCCTGGCCCCCAAGGCTGACTAGGCTCCATCCTGGGGCTATCTACCCTCCAGTGACTGAGGAGATGGAGAGACCTGGCAAAGGCCTTTGCAAAGGGTTTGAATTGGCTTCCTGTGTCAAAGATATCTGCTCCAGGGGGCTATTTTCTTTTTTGTTCTGCTGTCCAAACTCTCCTTTCACAACTGAAAACACCTTTGATTCCCTTCAAGCCTCAGCCACAGAGTTCAGGGACCTGGTCCCCATTGGCTCAGCAGTCACTATTCAGTAATGCCAGGTTGCAGCTCTGCAGGTATCGTTTGCCTTCTGCTTCACCCTGCTTCCAGCTGCTGCCCACCTCCAGGAACCTGAGGTCAGAGAGAAACAAAACTTATCAGTAAGAGGGGGAGTGAGGAATAACAGCTTCCTAATTTGGTCAGGGAACACCAAGAGTTATTGAACCTCTGATTTGACCTAAAACCTCTCAGTACTGCCTCATGAGGTAATGATTAATAACTTCATTTTAAGTAATCTAAAGAAAGAGATGCTAGGTAATGTGTTCAGGGATGCTCCCAGTCCACAGCAGAGTTAGTGTGCAAAGCCTGTACTCTATCACCGAGGACAAGATCCCGGCTGTCCCAAAGCCCCCTCTAGGGTGGCAGTATGGTATTCTGGAAAGAAAGCATATGCCTGAGGTAACCAGCCCTGGTTCTGTCACAAACAGCCTTGTGCAAGTGTCTTCATTCTGATGTGGTTTTACTGGAAAATAAGATTAAAGGAGACTCTCTAAGATCCCATCTAAGATGATTCTGTGAATTTCTAATACATACAGATCCTTGCAAAGAATGATAAGGAAGGAACTTTCCCTGTTGGCCCAGTGGTTAAAAGTCCAGGCTTGATCCCTTATGGGGATCCTGCATGCCCCACAGCAGAGTTGGTTTAATGACCGTTAAAATTAAAAAAAGGGGGTAACAGCCCAACAACCAACACTTACACAGGGCTCCCAGGGAGCCAGCGCTGGAGCTGCGTCCCAACCGGGGAAGTTCCTGCTCTGCCCAAACATGGCGGAACTCCCACTTCCTCCTGCGGACTGCCACTCACCCCCGCTAGGTCTCCCTCCAGATGGAATGAATGGAATGAAAAGAATGAAGACTTAAAAACCTGTTACCGTTCTTCCTTTCACTTTTTTGAAAGTGGTAAAATTGAAAATGCCAGAAAGGAAAGGGGCGTTCAGCAATGAAGTTAATCGGATTGCTAAAAAGAAAAGGAAAGTGAAGTCGCTCAATCGTGTCCAACTCTTTTTGGGACCCCAGAGACTGTAGCCTACCAGGCTCCTCTGTCCATGGGATTTTCCAGGCAATAGTACTAGAGTGAGTTGCCATTTCCTTCTCCAAGGGATCTTCCCAACCCAGGGCTCGAACCAGGGTCTCCCGCATTGTAGACAGACGCTTTACTGAGCCACCAGGGAAGTGCTAAAAGGAAAGCTGACAGGAAAGGTGCATTTCCTAGTAAGTGAAGTTGGTCCCTCCCTCCCTTCGCTTCAAGCCCCATCCACAATAAAGCGGTGAGATGGTGCAGGTCTGGATTATTCTCCTAGCCCGTGGAACACAGCCAAAGTAACACTTCAAAAGTCTCTATAATCGTATCCTCAAAGTTCTGGCTCACTTGTTTTCCCTCAGGAAAGACCCACCCTTGTAAGTCTTTCTCAAAAGCATTTGCTGGGGGTGGTGGCCAGGGGCGCTCGGTCCAGATTCTAGGCTGGTTGTCTGGTTTGGGGAGAGAGCATGACTGTGGAGTCCGAACTTCTGGCCGCTGCCGCCTGCCCCTGGCACGTTGACCGCAATAGTACTTTCTACATCCACTCGCTCCAGAGATCAAACCGGCTGGCCGGCTAGTGCAAGGCGGCTGGGATAACACGACTCCAGGCGCAGACCTGTTTAGCAGTTCAGGGCCCGTCCCCGCCCTTCCAAGAACGTAAACCCCTCGAGGGAATGTGTCGCCATTTTCCAGTGCTCTGAGTCCACCCGATCTCTAATCCCAAACCCGTCCAGTGTTTCCTGTAGCGATTCTAAGAACCACTGAAATCCCCAACACACCCTCCAGGTTTCGGGGGTCCGCCCTCCCCGCCCCGCTCGCCGCTGCTTCAGCCACTGGAGTTTTCTACCCTCCGGCCAAGCAGAACGACCCTCGGGCCTTCGCCCTTCTCATCCGGTCTCGGGTCTCAGCTTGGTCCTAGCTCTGCCCGATCAGATCGCGGGCCCACGGCGCTCACCTCCGGCCACTGCGCGCCGGGCCTCGGACCCCAGCCTCGGAGGCTCCCGCGGGCAGGGACGGAGAGTTTCGCTCACGATTGCGTGGCCCGCTCCTCAATACCCACTGAACCAGTCCCGCTGACGCGAACTGCACTGCCCCGAAACCTCGTTGCTGGGACCCCGACTTTTCCAACACGTGCTAGCAGCCCGTGCTCTTGGCCGAATCCCGAGGGCGTGAGTGGTCGCCGCACCGGACCACACCCTGACCAGCCCAGGTTTCCCCAGGGGCCCTCAGGGCTTGGAAACTCCTCCAGGACTAGGGGCGCGGCGCTCCCCTCGCCTGCCGAGGTCGGGGGCGGAAGATCGCGGGACAAACCTTTCACTAGCCTCCACCACCGCGAGCTCAACTCCCCGCTGCCCTTACTCACCCGCCGCTGACGAGGACCCGGGCTCCAGCACGTAGGACTTCCGGTGGGCCAGCGGCTAGCCGCTCCAACCCAGCGCAAGTGTACCCGGAGCCCGCGATCCCTCCCCGGCCCTGCCAGGGCCCCGGCCCGGCCCCGCTCTCCTCGCCGGTTTCCGCAGACCCACCGCGTACCCTGCCTGGCTTTGCTTGTGGGACCGACCAAGTCAAAAGTTCAAAACAATCTAGGAAGCTGAAAAGAAAAGGAACCGCCCATCCCACTAGCCCATCCCTCCTACCAATTGTAGCTGCGGGTCCCACCCAGGGCTAGGATCTCATTCCCAGTCTTAATTCAGACTTGGGAGAAAAGGGGATGAATTATTTCTGATGAAAACACACAATTGGGCTACCCAAGTGGCTCAGTGGTAAAGAATATGTTCGTAGCTCCGTTGTGTCCGACTCTTTCTGACCCCCTGGACTCTAGCCCACCAGGCTCCTCTGTCCATGGAACTCTTCCAGGCGACAATACAGCAGTGGGTTACTATTCCTTTCTCCAGGGGATCTTCCTGACCCAAGGATCAACCCACCTCTCCTGAACTGGCAGGCGGGTTCTTCACCACTGTAGCTGAGATGGTAAAGAATCTGCCTGCAACGCAGAAGACGCGGGTTTGATCCCTGGGTTTCGAAGATCTCCTAGACAAGGAAATGGCAACCGACTCCAGTATTCTTACCTGGAAAATCTCATGGATGGAGGAGCCTGGCTACAGTCCATGGGGTCAGTAAAGAGTCTAACAGGATTTAGCAACCAAACAACAACAAAAACACACAATCACCAACCACCATCAACTAGAGCCCAAAGGGGAAAAATGAGATCTGCATGGGCCCCCAGAAGGAGACCTGGAGGCACACAGCACTTTAGAAAAGCAAAGACAAAAGGGGAGAACACACACTGTGACCTAGATGATAACAGCATGCTTGTGGCGCAGAGAGGACCATGCCCAGGTAAAGTTCTACTTAACCTTAGCTGCTTATCTGGTTTCTCAGCAATGTCTTTTTTTTTTTAATCCGCTCAACAGAAATTCAGTTCAGTTCAGTCGCGCAGTCGTGTCCGACTCTTTGCGACCCCATGAATCGCAGTACTCCAGGCCTCCCTGTCCATCACCAACTCCCGGAGTTCACCCATGGGGTTTTATAATTTTCCAAAAAAAACTTGAAAACATAGCCTCCATTAAATCCTCATAAACATCTTGTGAGAGGTTGGAATTGTTACTCTGTCTTTACAGGTAAACAGGCTCAGAGATATTGAGCCTTGCCAAAGCCCACATCTGGCTTCACGGGACAGGAAACCAGACTTTGCTTAGAAGTCTGCACACTGGAGTCTTGACTCCTTGGTTAATACTGGATGGTTAGCAAATGTGGGGTGGGGAAGGGGACTTGCTTATTTTATTTTTTTTAATATTTATGGTTTTTCTTGACTTTCTGTCACGCGAGTGTATGTTCCTCGGTTCTTTGTCTCGTCACAACAAAATTTGGAGCAACGGACATTAAAGCCCTCAGCGCGTCACAGCTCTTGGGACAAACCGTGTTATAGCTCTTAGGTAAATAATGTTACAGCTCTATTTTATTTAGAAGATAGCAGGAGAATCCACCCTCGAAGCTTGAGGGCATGCCAACCCAAAGACTTAAAGAGAAGAGAGTGGAGCAGTGCATGGAGGAGGGGGGGAGAGAGAGAGACAGAGAGAGAGAGAGGAAGAGAGAGAGAGACAGAGGGAGCACGCGCACGCACATGGGAGAGAGAATGCACTTTGGCTCCTCCTTTTATATGTTTTCCTCCCCCTGGGCTTGCCCTGTGCAAATTGGGCTTAGCCAGGAGTGCTGTTTGTTCTACCTGAAGTCTTCACTCTGGTCCTCAGACCTTCTTTTGTTTTATTTTCACGAGGTTTTCCCTTCCTTGTCTTTTAGCCACCGCCATTTTGGACTCCTTTTCCCTATTCTACCTACCTAACACTTCCTACTTCTGCATTCCCATCCCCTACAATGAAAAAGGATATCTTTTTTGGGTGTTAGTTCTAGAAGGTCTTCTAAGTCTTCACAGAACTATTCAACTTCAGCTTCTTCATCATTACTGGTTGGGGCATAGACTTGGATTACCGTGAATCCAAGTTTGCCTTGGAATTATGGTTTGCCTTGGAAAAGGACAGGCTAATAGAGTTCTGCCACGAGAATGCACTGGTCATAGCAAACACTCTCTTCCAACAACACAAGACTCTACACGTGGACATCTCCAGATGGTCAACACTGAAATTAAATTGATTATATTCTTTGCAGCCAAAGATAGAGAAGCTCTACACAGTCAGCAAAAACAAGACCTGGAGCTGACTGTGGCTCAGATCATGAACTCCTTATTGCCAGATTCAGACTGAAATTGAAGAAAGTGGAGAAAACCACTAGACCATTCAGGCATGACCTAAATCAAATCCCTTATGACTATACAGTGGAAGTGAGAAATAGATTTAAGGGACTAGATCTGATAGACAGAGTCCCTGATGAACTATGGGTGGAGGTTCGTGAGATTGTACAGGAGACAGGAATCAAGACCATCCCCAAGAAAAAGAAATGCAAAAAAGGAAAAGGCTGTCTGAAGAGGCCTTACAAATAGCTGTGAAAAGAAGAGAAGCGAAGAGCAAAAGNGATAGACAGAGTCCCTGATGAACTATGGGTGGAGGTTCGTGAGATTGTACAGGAGACAGGAATCAAGACCATCCCCAAGAAAAAGAAATGCAAAAAAGGAAAAGGCTGTCTGAAGAGGCCTTACAAATAGCTGTGAAAAGAAGAGAAGCGAAGAGCAAAAGAGAAAAGGAACGATATACCCATTTGAATGCAGAGTTCCAAAGAATAGCAAGGATAGATAAGAAAGCCTTCCTCAGCAATCAATGCAAAGAAATAGAGGAAAACAATAGAATGGGAAAGACTAGAGATCTGTTCAAGAAAATTAGAGATACCAGGGAACATTTCATGCAAAGATGAGCTCAATAAAGGACAAAAATGGTATGGACCAGAAGATATTAAGAAGAGGTGGCAAGAATACACAGAAGAACTGTACAAAAAAGAACTTCATGACCCATATAATCACAATGGTGTGATCACTCACTTAGAGCCAGACATCCTGGAATGTGAAGTCAAATGGGCCTTAAGGATCACTATGAACAAAGCTAGTGGAGGTGATGGAATTCCAATTGAGCTATTTCAAATCCTGAAAGATGATGCTGTGAAAGTGCTGCACTCAATATGTCAGTAAATTTGGAAAACTCAGTGGCCACAGGACTGGAAAAGGTCAGTTTTCATTCCAATCCCAAAGAAAAGCAGTGCCAAAGAATGCTCAAACTACCGCACAATTGCACTCATCTCACACGCTAGTAAAGTAATGCTCAAAATTCTCCAAGCCAGGCTTCAGCAGTATGTGAACTATGAACTTCCAGATGTTCAAGCTGGTTTTAGAAAAGGCAGAGGAACCAGAGATCAAATTGCCACCATCCACTGGATCATGGAAAAAGCAAGAGAATTCCAAGAAAACATCTATTTCTGCTTTATTGACTCTGCCAAAGCCTTTGACTATGTGGATCACAATAAACTGTGGAAAATTCTGAAAGAGACGGGACTACGAGACCACCTGACCTGCCTCTTGAGAAACCTATATGCAGGCCAGGAAGCAACAGTTAGAACAGCATATGGAACAACAGACTGGTTCCTAATAGGAAAAGGAGTACATCAAGGATGTATATTGTCACCCTGCTTATTTAACTTCTATGCAGAGTACATCATGAGAAACGCTGGGCTGGAGGAAGCACAAGCTGGAATCAAGATTGCTGGCAGAAATATCAATCACCTCAGATATGCAGATGACACCACCCTTATGGCAGAAAGTGAAGAATTAAAGAGCCTCTTGAGGAAAGTGAAAGAGGAGAGTGAAAATGTTGGCTTAAAACTCAACATTCAGAAAACAAAGATCATGACATCCAGTCCCATACTTCATGGCAAATAAAGGGGGGAAACAGTGGAAAACAGTGGCTGACTTTGTTTTTCTGGGCTCCAAAATCACTGGTGATTGAAGCCATGAAATTAGAAGACGCTTACTCCTTGGAAGAAAAGTTATGACCAACCTAGACAGCATATTAAAAAGCAGAGACATTACTTTGCCAACAAAGGTCCGTCTAGTCAAGGCTCTGGTTTTTCCAGTGGTCATGTATGGATGTGAGAGTTGGACTATAAAGAAAGCTGAGGGCTGAAGAATGGACACTTTTGAACTGTGGTGTTGGAGAAGACTCTTGAGAGTCCCTTGGACTGCAAGGAGATCCAACCAGTCCATTCTAAAGGAGATCAGTCCTGGGTGTTCATTGGAAGGACTGATGTTGAAGCTGAAACTCCAATACTTTGGCCACCTGATAAAAGAACTGACTCATTGGAAAAGACTCTGATGCTGGGAAAGATTGAGGGCAGGAGGAGAAAGGGATGACAGAGGATGAGATGGATGGATGGCATCACCAACTCAATGGACGTGGGTTTGGTTGGACTCCAGGAGTTGGTGATGGGCAGGGAGGTCTGGCATGTGGCGGTTCATGGGGTCGCAAAGAGTCGGACACAACTGAGCAACTGAACTAAACTGAACTGATTTATGTTTTGGCTGCACCAGGTCTTTTAGTTGCAGCACTCATCATCTTTATTATTAATAGTTGCAGCATGTGGGATCTAGTTCCCAGATCAGGGATCAAACCCAGTCCCCCTGCATTGAGAGTGCAGTCTTAGCCACTGGACCACCAGGGAAGTCCCTAGATATAGGTTTTAAATCTGAGTGTTCCCCAAGGTACCGGAACCAGTGATCTGCCTTTGCAGACAGATGATGCATGTGGGCAGGCTGAGGAGGCGCCCACAGAGTCAGATGGAAATAGTAGGCAGGTGGAGATGGTGGTGGAGGCAGCCTGTGTTCAGTGGCACCCCTTAGGGTTTTGGGCCTGCCACCTTCCTAACATGGTTACTGGGTACACTTTTCTTTTTTTGAAAAGACACATCAGCTTGCTACTGGGCTCCTATTGAAATTAAACACCTAACACATGGAGGCCTTTGGACACTCTTGCTTAATATTCACATTTGGGGGTAGGTCAACTTGGACTCAAGACCTCCTGGAGTAGGATATAGCAACCCACTCCAGTATTCTTGCCTGAAGAATCCCATGGTCAGAGCAGCCTGGTGGGCTACCGTCCCTGGGGTTGCAAAGAGTCAGATATGCTACAGCTTGGACTCAACTTCTAACAAAGTGGGAAGGATTTAATAATCCTCCCTTGGAAATGGTATATTTAAGGATGTGGCTGGCCTGGCCTCAACATCTCTACTTTACATGAAAAAGTAGCAGATATCCCTCTGGGGAAAACTTTTCCCCCTACTCTGCCAACTGAAGCAGAGCTGCTGGTTCCATGTGGCTCTCAGTTCACAGAGATTTCCGTAAATGTCTGGCCCTGGTTCACTGTTGTTCAGCTAAATTCAATTCTCTCCCTGGCTGATTCAGCCATTCAGTCTCATTGCCAGTGATGCAGAGTCAAAAATGGCTGTTGTCAGTCCTCTTGGTGGGCAGAACTCAAGGCCATTTCATAGGTCTCACCAATAATCCCTTTGATCAACCTTCTTGTAGTTTTACTGCCTCTTGGGCTGTTGCCAACCGATTTGGTCTGCCACTTGAAAACTAGACTGGTTAGGCATCTCTCTTTGGAGCTGGAAACTGTGGAAATAAATCATAAATGCTTATCTAACCACTGAGAAAGTTCATCCTTAGGTAGGTTGATAAGGAGTCCAGGGCCCTTGAGGAGGAGGGAATCCAGGGCCCTTGAGAAAGAGAAAGGGGTCTGAGGCTCTCAAGGAGAAAAGGACAAACTATTTTCCTACATAGCTTTGTCTTAGTCAATATAACAATGTATCTTGCTCTAGGACAATGTTTCTCTTTAACAAGAATGTTCTGATTAATCTTGTTATCTTAAGAGGGATTGTTTTGAGAGTGTGTCTGGTAAGACCCTTTACTGTATAAGGTATATACCTCCCTTGCAAAGACTGGTGAGCAGGGGCACTCTCTGTCCCCCTTCTGATGTCTATGTTAGAAGCTTTCTCTGTCACTCTTTATATTTTAATAAAACTCTGCTACACAAAAGTTCTTGAGTGATCAAGCTTGGTCCCTGATCCCAAAGCTAAATCTTCTTCAGAGATCACGGCTCCGACGTCATTCATTGTAAGCTATCACCATCTGGGTCAC
Organism: Aepyceros melampus; assembly: GCA_006408695.1. Classification (NCBI taxonomy): domain Eukaryota; kingdom Metazoa; phylum Chordata; class Mammalia; order Artiodactyla; family Bovidae; genus Aepyceros; species Aepyceros melampus. The sequence continues at coordinate 208,347 of SJXQ01006686.1, read as the reverse complement.
TCAGGTGAATGTGCACAGAATGAGTCTAGTCTCTGATGGGGTTGATCATAATCAAGCTGCAGATGGAAACATGTTTTGTTACCTGTCTCCCCTGCTGCCTGAGTCCATCATCACACCAGACATGGCAAGATATTCACCATCATCAACTAGTAAAGTAAAGGACTCAGATTTCTTTTCAACATTTATTTACTTACTTAATTTGGCTGCGCTGGGTCTTAGTTGCGGCACGTGGGATCTTCGATCTCTGTTGCTGCATGACACGTGGGATCTTTAGTTGCAGTGTGTGAACTCTTAGCTGCTCCATGTGGGTTCTAGTTCTCTGACCAGGGATCGGACCCAGGACCCCCGAATTGGGAGCTTGGAGTCTTAGCCACTGAACCACCAGGGAAGTTTCAGGACCCAGTTTCTGATTTGGACTTGTGACTACTGTCAAAGGTTGACTTGTCTTACCATGAGTGAGGCCACACAGCATGGGGGCATTGTCCACACCTGCTCCTGGCAGATGGGCTCCATTGACTCTTTGAGCCCCTCAAGGACTATTAGTGGTGTCTCCTGAGTGTTGACACTTTAGGGTGCATGTGTGCTAAGTTGCTTTAGTAATGTTTGACTCAGTGTGACCTTATGAACTGCAGCCCACCAGGCTCCTCTATCTATGGGATTCTCGAAGCAAGAATACTGGAGTGAGTTGCCATGTCCTCATCCAGGGGATCTTCCAAACCTAAGAATTAAACCTGCATCACGTGTGGATCAGCATTGTAAACAGATTTTTTTTACCCACGGAGACACTGGAGAAGCTCCACTTTAGGGTACAGTGTTGTTATTCTAGTCCAGCTCCTCCATCCATACCACTGAAACTAATGTGTCATGTTTTTGACTTTCCAGAAAACACAACTTTGATCTGTATAATTCTGATTTCTCTCATATATGTAAGTAGATAGATGTGTGTGTGTGTGTGTGTGTGTGTGTGTGTGGGTGCATGTGCGCTCAGTTGTGTCCAACTCTTTGGGACTCCTTGAATTCTAGCCTATCAGGTTCCTCCATCCATGGAATTTTCCTGATAAGAATACTGGAGCAGATTGCTATTTCCTACTCCTGGGTATCTTTCTGACCCAGGGACTGAACTTACAACTCTTGTGTCTCTTGAATTGGCAGGTGGATTCTTCACCAATGTGCCACCTGGGAAGGCCTCACACAACATGATGTGCCTTTTATTGCAAGGCCACTTGACAATGGGATGATAGTCAAGGTATCAATCAATTTTTCATGTTTCCTACCACATTAGTGTTTAAAAATGCCACAGATTCAGACTTATTCTAATTTGTAAAACTTTAGCTCTATTTAAAATACACCAGCCTTGTACATCTTACATCCTGAGGCTCAGTTTTCAAGCCACTATGACTTTCATGGTTAGAGATAATATCAGGCATGCTTTAATGAGTTAAAATCTTATCTCATGTTAAGTGACAGTATGAGGGTTATAGTAATTATCTGCTTTGTCTCCTGCTCTGTGTCCTGATAATCTCTATTTTGGACCTTCTTTTTTAAAAAAGAAAAAAAAATAAATATATATATATATATATATATTTTTTTAGCTGCATCAGGTCTTAGTTGTGGCATATAGGATCTTTGATATTTTAGTTGCAACATGTGGAATCTCGTTCCCAGACCACGAATTGAACTCAGGCCCCTGCACTGGGAGCGAGAAGTCTTAGCCACTGGACCACCAGGAAAGTACCTAGTTTGGACTTGCTTAAACCCCAACTGTTGGCTCAGCTTATCCTAAGACTCAGAACTTGTTCGATCCTAAGTGGAAACCAAGCAATAGTTTTACAGCCTGGATCTGTCAGTGCTTCTATTCCTATTCCAGTGTTTTATCTTGAGTCTTATGACTGCTTGTTTATCTTTTCCTCTGGTACTTTACTCCAGTTTCTGAAACAGGTTCCACTGTGCCCTGCCTGATCTCCAGCTTCTCAGGACGACTGCTCTTCTCTGGTCTCTCGTTTTCTACGTACTGCATTCCTACCCTTGAATTCTTGACCCCTCTTGCTGCCAAATGCCTATGGGGTCTTCTGCTATTGTTGGCACTTTCTTCTCTTCATTCCACCTTTCACTGTCCATTGGATATAGCCACACGGAGCACTTTGCTGATGGCTCAGCAGAAAGGGATTTGGTGGACTGATGGGCACTGAAGCCAGAATGCAAGGAGCCGGTGTAGACTTTCTAACAGTCTTCACTATGAAGCAGTGCAAATAAATAGCATAGTAGCTTTTTTTTTTTTTACATTTTTAATTAAAACTTTTTTTTGGCAGTGCCACTCAGCTTTTGGGATTTTAGTTCCCTGACCAGGACCTCAGCAGTGAGAGCACCAAGTCTTAACTACTGAAATGCTAGGGAATTTCTGCACATAGAAGCTTATTTAGATGGGAGAGATTTGAGTACAGTTCATGGGGTCACAAAGAGTCGAGCACAACTGAGCGACTAACACTTACCTACAGGTCAAAAGGATGGTCCAGCAGTCAATATCTTCATGGGAAATAGATGGGGAAACAGTAGAATCCGTGTCAGACTTTATTTTTTTGGGCTCCAAAATCACTGCAGATGGTGACTGCAGCCATGAAATTAAAAGAAGCTTACTCCTTGGAAGAAAAGTTATGACCAACCTAGATAGTATATTCAAAAGCAGAGACATTACTTTGCCGACTAAGGTCCATCTAGTCAAGGCTATGGTTTTACCTGTGGTCATGTATGGATGTGAGAGTTGGACTGTGAAGAAGGCTGAGCGTAGAAGAATTGATGCTTTTGAACTGTGGTGTTGGAGAAGACTCTTGAGAGTCCCTTGGACTGCAAGGAGATCCAACCAGTCCATTCTGAACATCACGGACTCAATGGACGTGAGTCTGAGTGAACTCCGGGAGTTGGTGATGGACAGGGAGGCCTGGCGTGCTGTGATTCATGGGGTCGCAAAGAGTCGGACACGACTGAGCGACTGAACGGAAAGGAACGGAAACAATTACCAACAGCTATATATCAGGTTACTTTTCTATCCCACTCAACTCAAAGGGTTTATCATTACCCTAGTGATTTGGATTTCTAAGTCTTTTGTCTCTTGCGTACTGATGATCCACATTTTTGAAGGTTTGTAATCTAAAACTGTGACATGAGGATGGAAGACCAGAGAACAACAGGGCAAAACAAGTCTGCATGAGGCAAATCAGGTGGGTAGGAATAAGATGTTGGTAGGTGTCCTGATCACATTCCAAAAGGAGCAAGGGGAGGGCTAGTTCCTGAACCCAACTGAAGCAACTTCAATCAACTCATTTCCACACAGAAGTTGCCTACAGTAATCTTTTAATCTCTGTGGGATTAAGGAGCATCTCAAATATAAAGGAAACTAAACTGATACTAATGTAAGTGATCTATTATACCTGCAAATATTGTTAAAGACAAAAAATGGACTGTGGGATTGAGGTCTAACACAGGACTTATATTTATCTAGCACCATGCTGTACAACATGGTGGTCACTTGCCACATGTAGCAATTTTAAATCAATGCAAATGAAATAACATGAAAAATTCAGTCCCTCAGTTGCACCAGCCACATTTCAAATGCTCAGTAGCCACATGTGGGAAACCACTACTGTATTGAAGAGCAAAGCCACAGAAGAGTTACATCACCACAGAAAGGTCTCTTGGACAGTGCTGATCTAGCAATATCTGCAGTAAAGGGTGCCCTGCTGATACAAAAGGGTGGGCATCAGGACGATCATAACTTAAGTGTAATATTCCTTAAGCCATCCAGTTTCCCCTTTTTGGCTTCTCTACTCACCAATTCTGAACCCCAAATTTACCAACTTTTGGAAGGACATCTATTTGAGAGAAGGTGAGTTGGGTTACCTCTGAGTGAATCCAAATATTGGGAAGGTCTTGTTTAAGTGGGTGATAGAAACTGACCAAATAGGGAGCTGGCAGAAATATGAGATATTACTACACTTTATACTCTGACCTTCTTCCTCACTCTGCTCACCTAGGTTAGATGTCCCTCCTCTGTACATACCTAGACATACCTCTGTCATAACCCTATTTGATTATCTGTTCATAGAGTGATCTATGCCTTTAGCTGTAAACCGGCCAAGAGCAATGATTTCTCTTAATTCTCTCAGTAACTAACAATGCCTGGCACATAGGAGGTTCTCAAAATTAAGTCTCTCACACAAATAAATTACATGGTATAAATTAGACTTTTACGGCCTGGTTAGCAGTTCCCTGATAAAGATATGAATAGAAAACAAAAAAACTGCATGGTGATCTATAGCAATCTCAAGATAACCTTTGAGGCTGAGGGTAGGAGGAATGAAAGAGGCAGATTAGAACAATTCCTTATTCACCATCTTTGCCCAACCCAGGTCTTTCCAAATGGAAAACCCAATATTTATGAAATATCTGATATATGTTAATGTTTCACAAAAATGAAATCCTCTTATAAATGCTAGGAACTATTATTTTCCATCTTTACAGATTAGGAATGAACATCAAAAAGGATAAGCAACTTGAACAAACACAAGGCAATGAAAAGCAGCGAAGCTAGTTTTAAACTCCAGAACTATCTGACACTTCTGTATAAATGAGAACCATCACTGAATCTTGCGAAAGAGAACTAGCATTAAAAAAAAGTGTGTATGTCAAGGGGGCGGGGAGTTACTCAATTTTCCTGGGTCTCTCTCATGTATGTATGTTATTAAACCTTTGTTTGATTTTCTCCCGTTTAAAAAATAAAGGTTCATTTAAGAGACATGATCTAATCATGAAAGCACTAACTCTTTTATTTTTCCTATTTGACTTCTCAAAAAGGGTGGCATAGTTAAGAATCTTCTTTGAAGTGGCTTGATAATTGTGTTGTTTTCTTCTCTATTCTGAGACTTTTCCATCAGAACATTCACTTTAATCTGACTGCTATTGCATGGCTGGAAAAGTGGATATGCAATAACACTTTCATACTCTTTTATCTCTTTCTTTATGCTCTTTATGCTCTCACACTTCTCACGAAGAGGAGGCTGGCTCCGGTCTTTTCTCAAGATTCCTTCCTTGCGTTTTTGCTCTACAAGTTCTCTCCCTCGAATCATGCGTTCCCGGTGATCTTTAATCTGCATCTGTTCTCTCTCATTTACCTGCTTTCTTCCTGTGTGTTCTGGATGCCATGCTCTCCCGGCACAATTCTGGGAAATTTTATTTCACTAGAGTGTGGTGGTAATTGTTTCAATGTTTTACTCTTAAACTCTCTGACCTGTCCACCTCGATGCATGTGCCTTTCTATGTGTTTCATTTCTCTCTCAGGGAGCAAATAATACCGTTTTTGTCTCTCTGTGCTTTGGGTTGCTTTTCCCTCCAATCTCTTCTTGATTTCACTGCCTTTCTCTTGTTCTTTCACAATTTCCATTATTCTTTTATTATAATAAGACTCTGCTTTGGCAAGCCAGTAGTCAAGGGAAAGCCCTTGCTCCCTACAGAGTATTTCATACTCCTCTTGATATTTTTGAATTATCAGTTGTTTTGCTTCTGGTGTATGTACGCCACCTAGATTCTGTCAAGGTGAGGTGCAGAATTTTGTAATATGACCATCTTTTTACTTTGAACATATTTAAACAGAGCCTATTCTCACTATTGACACCAAGAAAGGACCATGGCAGGGGTGGGGGTGGGGGAAGAAAGGACCATGTTCTTTAACTTTGGAGTAACAGGGATTTTACTTCCATCACTCCTAGGTGGGCCTGCAAGCTCTCAACGTTGATGTTTTTACCACCAAAAGCAATAACTAGTTGGTTTGTTTTTTTTTAAATAGTGTTGGTAGTTTTGAAAATAATACTTTGTTTTGCAAGTAAAGATTTAGCTGGAAAATATTTGCCAGTGTGGACACATTATGGCAAAGTGTCACTTGGGTGGCAGTAGGATTTTAAACCTAACTTTCCTTCTTCTAGTCTTTTCAGACAGTATGATGTTAGGATGATTTATTTACCAATATTTTTTTCTCCAGTGGAGACTGTTGACCTGCAGCAATCCTAGGGTCTTTTGATACTTCAGCCCAGGCCAATCTGTAAGATAAAAAAGCAAAGGTAAAATAGAAGGTGGGAGATGTCAGAACAAATTTGCTCTCATATCAACTGAATCAAAAGAACCCAACTGTTTTGGCTAAGGCCAAAGGTATTCCCTCAGAAAGAAAATACCCAGGAATAGGTAGGACTACAGCAGGGCCATTTTCTGATGAGACACCATGACATTCCTATGGTGATAAATAATGAATACTCTTTTAAAAAATAAAGCCATATAAATAAGAGCATACAGTCATCCCTCAGTATTTGTGGATCACCCTCCCCACCAATGTCCCTTGGTTCCAGGACCTGCTTCCTCCAGGTACCAAAATCCATGTGCTAATCTCTTATATAAAATGATATCATATCTACATATAACCTTGGCACATCGTCCCATATACCTTAAATTATCTCTCAATTACTTATAATATCTACTACAATGTGAATAGTTGTTAATACAATATAAATACCACATAACAGTTGCCACTAAGCGGCAAGTTCAAGTTTGGCTTTTGGGAACTTTCCATAATTTTGTTTTCCCTGAGTATTTTCCCTCCACAATTGAATCTGTGGATAGGGAAACCTCCGATATAGAGGGCCAACTGTAATCCTCTCAAACAAACTTAAAAGCATACTTCTCCTGTGGACTCAGCATGAACCATTCTGAATCTTGCACCAGGGACTGGGCGTGGGAAGAGACAGGCTCCTTGGTGAAGCATTGCCCAAACACATTTACACCATACTGCTCAGTCTGGCTTCCTCTTTTGTCTTCTGGGATGAGTCTAGACTTCGGTGTTATCAGTTCATTCTCTTTGTGCAGTTTCTCGAGCCGGGCCCTCTCTGCCTCTATCACCACATACAGCATCTCTGCCCTATAATCTTTTGTTCTGAAATTCTATTCTTATTTGTTCACTGTCTGCTTGCCTTCTTTATTCTGCCAGTCGTTTTTCAACCTAAATCCATTGAGACTATTCCATTGATCCACTACGGATGAGAATCTGGGGTCACTCTGGGTTTATTTATAGGACAGGCTGATGGCAACACAAGTGAAGACTACCAACTTTTTGTGTGTCATCTCTGGTCTAATCTGAGTTTACTGTGAGGTCATATTTAAGCCACTAAGGATGCCTGGCATCTATCTCTGTGCCTTTATTTATACCACTTATGGTTTACACAGCATGGGCTTTGAAGCCTTATAGGGCTATGCCTGAATCCTAATTCCACCATTTCCCAGGTGTGTGACTCAGGGCAGGTAACTCAGTCTCTCTCTAAATCAGTTTCCTCATCTGTAAAATGGAACTATAAGACAAAAATTTGCCTCTTGGAGTTATAAAGAACAAATGAGAATTAAAGATCCTGTCACAGTGCTTTATATATGGTAAGTTCTCAATAAATAGCAGTTGTCCATCCTCCTCAGGTCAAGGCTTGACCATAAAATCTTCCCAGTCTTCTCTATGCAACAGCAATTTTTGCCTCCCTATGAACATAATATTTTTTACTTTTTCAATTCATTTGAAAATTAATCCTGGTTTCCACTGTGATATCTGTATCCATATATCACTTTTAACATTTTGATGCTGAAATTCAGACTCATAGAGTAGGAGCTATAACTTTTTTATCTGCAAATATAGAAACCTATCTATCATATTAGGATCTGATATCAAATATTGGATCTCACTAACCTCTTGGGCATAGTCTTACTCGCCTGACTACACATACTTATTTTGAGATTTTTAAAAATATGACCACCTTACTTTTATTTCTGTGTACACAGTACCTCGCACAGTACCTAACATTAGAGTCTGTAATCCCATTCTCAAAATTAATGATTTGCTGACTGGTGATTATCCTCACCACAGAATATAAGCATCGTCCTCTCTTTAATACTGAATCTTCATAATACATTCTCCATAATACTGAATCTTTTTATTGAAACTTTTTTATAGTTTTTTTATAAACTATTTAATAAATAGTTAAAGTCTTATTTAATAAGTAGGACTTTTTAATAAATAGTCCTCCTTGAAGTATACAGGCATGTCTGTTGTATATGCCTTTCCTGGGCTCTCACATTTTGTCCTGACTGTGAAGAAGGCTGAGCGCAGAAGAATTGAAGCTTTTGAACTGTGGTGTTGGAGAAGACTCTTGAGAGTCCCTTGGACGCAAGGAGATCCAACCAGTCCATTCTGAGGGAGATCAACCCTGAGATTTCTTTGGAAGGAATGATGCTAAAACTGAAGCTCCAGTACTTTGGCCACCTTATGCAAAGAGTTGACTCATTGGAAAAGACCCTGATGCTGGGAGGGATTGCGGGCAGGAGGAGAAAGGGATGACCGAGGATGAGATGGCTGGATGGCATCATGGACTCAATGGACGTGAGTCTGAGTGAACTCCGGGAGTTGGTGATGGACAGGGAGGCCTGGCGTACTGCGATTCATGGGGTCGCAAAGAGTCGGACACGACTGCGCGACTGAACTGAACTGAAGTATACTTTCATTGCATTCTAATTATTCATTTGTATTCCTTAAGGTCAGAGACACAGTTTTTAAGCTTGACAGCCACAACTTCACTTCAAAGACTGGCATATGTGCTTAATAAATATGAACAGGAACAGACTGTTGAGCTTTTGTTGGGAAGAGACATGCCTATAATGCTTAGTTACTTTACTGCATTAGGACAGTATTCAACTCATTGTGGATATTCACTGAGTTTTGTCAATGCAGCCATGAAATTAAGAGGCTTGCTCCTTGGAAGGAAAGTTATGACCAACCTAGATAGCATATTCAAAAGCAGAGACGTTACTTTGTCAACAAAGGTCTGTCTAGTTCAGGCTATGGTTTTTCCAGTGGTCATGTATGGATGTGAGAGATGGACTATAAAGAAAGCTGAGAGCCGAAGAATTGATGCTTTTGAAGTGTGGTGCTGGAGAAGACTCTTGAGAGTCCCTTGGACTGCAAGGAGATCCAACCAGTCCATCCTAAAGGAAATCAGTCCTGCATGTTCATTCGAAGGATTGATGTTGAAGCTGAGACTTCAATATTTTGGCCACCTGATGCGAAGAGCTGACTCATTTGAGAAGACCCTGATGTTGGGAAAGATTGAGGGCAGGAGGAGAAGGGGACGACAGAGGATGAGATGGTTGGATGGCATCACCAACTCAATGGACATGAGTTTGGGTGGACTTGGGAGTTGGTGATGGACAGGGAGGCCTGGTGTGCTGCGGTTCGTGGGGTCGCAGAGAGTTGGACAGGACTGAGAGACTGAACTGATACTGAAAGGGAAAGTTGGACTAATTTTGATTTCTATTTTCAAAGGAGACAGACACACAGAGAAGAGAAAATAAAAACTTGCCTACCATCATGGGCTCAGCAGACCTCTCCCTGTAAGACAAATTATTATAGGGCTTGTCACTTTCTAGTAGCTTGCTCAGAGTTTTAACCCTCTCACTAGTTTGTGTGTTTCCATTATCTGAGAGAGTAGCGGATCAAAACCTCTCTAGGAGAGACCACAGCTTGTTCTCTTTCAAACAAGAGAAAATAGTGATGGCTCTGGAACTTTCATACATAAGCAGCTTAGCACAGCTATGAGGTTGAGAGGGGGTGGATGGACTGGGAGAGAACTAGGAAACTCGTCTAGAAGCTGTCCCTTCAGGACGACAAGATTCTACACTTTAGATTGTACGTTCCAGATGAATTAAAACAGCAAGACTTTTAAGACACTTGTTCTCATGTTTTATAAAAGATCAGGGATATGTCAACTCTCCATCTAATGGATGCAATGATAATGTAGAGCTGGTCGGATGGGAGGCCGGGGACAAGGTGGAACGGGGTCCACAACTAAAAGCAAACCTCGACAGTCTTCGTCACAAGGCTGCTCCCTTGACTAATGCTAACCTCCCTCATCTGACAGGCATCTAAAGAGAAAGGAGTCCCAATCTCTTCTGTTCCACTACCTCCAAAGTGAGCCCCTTCCTAAAGTGTCCTACTTCATCCCTGCTTCCTTTCGTTCCTAGTGACTAGGCATTCCTCCTCCGCCTTCACCGTTTCCACTTCATGCCCCGTAAGAGGTCGACTCACCCATTCCAAAGGCCCAGTTCAGTTCAGTCGCTCAGTCGTGTCCGACTCTTTTGCGACCCCATGTAGTGCAGCATGCCAGGCCTCCCTGTCCATCACCAACTCCCGGAGCTTGCTCAAACTCACGTCCATCAGCCGGTGATGCCATCTAACCATCTCATGCTCTGTCCTCCCCTTCTCCTCCTGCCTTCAATCTTTTCCATCATCTTTTCAAATGAGTCAGTTCTTTGCATCAGATGGCCAGAGTATTGGAGTTTCAGCTTCAGCATCAGTCCTTCCAGTGAATATTCAGGACTGATTTCCTTTAGGCTTGACTGGTTTGATCTCCTTGCAGTCCAAGGGACTCTCAAGAGTCTTCTCCAACACCACGGTTCAAAAACATCAATTCTTTGTCGCCAAGGGCCCAGCACTCGAGACAGGCGGTGCTCTGCAGTGCGCCCTTGCTTGCATCGTGAGGTCCGAGGAGCGCTAGAACTGTAACTCCCAGAATGTTTCGCTTTTTTTTTTTTTTTTAAAGAACCAACTCAGGAACAAAGGAAGTTGTAGTTCCCAGAACTGGGTACTGAGGGGAAAAACAACCGGAGGCTCAGCTTCTATCACCTGCTTTCTTACCCAGCGTCACAAAACCAGCCTGAAGGTAGCGCTACAACCTTCCTTCAAAGGTTCCCCTCCCTCCGGGGATCAAGTTTGCGATTAATTATGACGTAACAGCCAATCGACAGGCGGACGATGGGGCGCTCTAGCCCGCCCTGCTCTCGCTACTCCGCTGCCGCGTAGAGCCGGCATTCTAGCTCGCGGAGTTGGCTTCCTCTTCTCGCCTGTCCCAGGTAAGCAAACCCCCAAGTCGAAGTACCGGACCCCGGCTTGGAATTCTGGATATGTGAGCTCCTTGGTCTTAGAGGCACAGGAGTACGTGGGAGAAGGACTCGGGTTCTGTATGCTTAGGTCCAGGGACAGAATAGGAATGACCCTTCAGTGGGGAGGGAGCTACTCTCGTTTGTTAGCAATCTCCTCTCCTTCCCAGCCCTCGACCACCCTCCATTATGGACCTCGCCGGCATCTGCTCCAGCTTTCAGTCGGACCTGGATTTCTGTCCAGATTGCGGCTCGGTCCTGCCTCTGCCCGGGGCTCAGGATGCGGTCGCCTGTACCCGCTTGGCTTCTCCATCAATGTGCGAGGTAAGGGGCTTGTACGCAGTGACCCCGGCAGAGGGCCCAGCGTGAAAGGGTCAGTGGCTTGAGGACCTTAGTATCGGTTGGATTGAAGAGAGGCACCCTGAAGCAGGGAATCAGGCACTTTTGGCCTTGCGTCGAAACCTGAAGGGAAGAATATAAGGCCTCTTGTCCTAACCGAGAGGGAGTTATAGGTGTCAGCCCTCCTTACTGCTTCCACAACCAGTTCTTACTGCTTGCGCAGACTTTGAGGGGAAGGTTGTGAAGACCTCAGTTGTGTTTAACAAACTGGGGACAGCCATGCCTTTGTCGATGGAGGAAGGACCTGAGTTCCAGGGACCTGTGGTGAGTGAATGACATCGAGGACTGACCCCATCAAAGGAGGGTGGGAAAGAAAGGGAGGGGCGATTGCACAGATCTGGAGAGTTTTGTACGTAATTCCAAGAGGGAAGGGTGTGTGCTGTGCTGAGTCGTGTCTGACTCTTTGCGACCCCGTGGACTGTAGCCTGCCAGGCTCCTCTGTCTGTGGAATTTTCCAGGTAAGAATACTGGAGCGGATTGCCATTTCCTCCTCCAGGGGATCTTCCCGAGCCAGGAATGGGAGCCAGGGATGGAACCAGCATTAGCAGCATTAGCATTATATCTCCAGCATTAGCAGGCGGATTCTTTACCACTGCGCCACGTGGGAAGTCCTTTAAGAGGGAAGAGGGGTCTTTAAAACATCAGAGTCTGGGGAGTGTGACAGCCTGATGTCTGTGAGCGGAAAGGGAAATTATTAATCCCACCAGTTGCTTCCCAGGTTGACAGGCGCTGCTCTCGATGTGGGCACGAGGGAATGGCATACCACACCAGGCAGATGCGATCAGCTGATGAAGGGCAGACTGTCTTCTACACCTGTACCAACTGCAAGTGCGTATCCTTTCCCTCCTCTCTGCCCTTTTTCAGTCTGTTTGCCACCTAAACAAATCCAGTGACTTACTTTTTGTACTGAATAAACAGTTGTGTCTTTGGTCCCATCCCTCTCTTCTGTACAGTTGAAGTAATAGGGAAACTTGTGGTCGTTTTTTATTTCAGAAAATTACACTTTTCTTATCCTTTTTATACTCGGTGAATTAAACCTTTAAGATATTTAAAAAGAAAGAAAAAAAATACAGAAGGCAAATGTTGCTTGATGATCTGGGTGTTACTGTTGCATCTTCCACTGTACTCAAGGTAGTTTTACTTCGGTGAAAATTAGTCAAGGGTGATTTAAAGAACATGATTCTCTGAATAGTTTTGAGAACTCCGCTTTGTCTTTGGTGTTCTGTGGTTTCACTACAGTATATCTGGATGTGGCTTTCTTTTGTTTATCATGTTTAGGATTTGCTGGGCTTTCTGAATTAAAGATTGATTTTTTTTTTTCTTTTCCATCAACCTTGGAAAATTATCTGCCATATCTCATTGAATATTGCCTTTACCTATGTTCTCACATTCTGGAGTTCTAATTAATTAGTTGCTTATTAGACTTTACCCACTACTCCATTTCTCTCACCCTTTCATAATTTTCCATCTATTTTCTCTTTATATTGCTTCTGGGTAAATTATTCTGGTCTTTCTTCCACTTCACTAATTCTGTCTTCAGTTTATGTCAGTTATTGTTACTTAAAAAAAATTTTTTTTTTGAATTCTGCTTATTTTTCAAGTCTCCTCAATCATTTTTAATAATTCATGATTCTTGAATCCTAAATTATTTTTAATTCTTAATATATTTAAATATATTAAGCATGATATTTATATTGTGTCTCCTAATTCTCATACCCACAGTTTTTGTGGGTATGATGCTGCCATTATTCCTGCAGACTTTCTCATGGTGCTTTTGTTGTTTTATAATTTTTTAATATAAGCTCAGATTTTTTAGAATTTGGACTATGGAATTCTTTGAGACCTGGAGTGGAAACTATATTCTTAGCATGTGTGTTTCCTCTTCAGGTGCCTTGAAGCACTACCAAGCTAGAATGACTTTAAATAAATTCTCAGCTTCATGTGTTTGTAGCAAATAGGTAGTATGGATTTGGGCTGCAAATCCAATGTAAGGCCAGTTTTTGGTTAGAAATTCTAGAGGGAAATTTTTAAATTTTTTCTCTCTCTACCTAGTGAGACAGTCAAATTCCTCTTCTGCAGAGTTGGATTGTTTTTCTTGTTCACTTTTATACACAGGTGTAGTCCTTGGGAGGTTTCAAACTTACTCAGAGTGTCTCCTCTCAGACATTGTAGGCTTGTCTCTGGTTCACTCACATGGCTCTCAAAACAGCAAGGGCACCAGTGTGGGGCTTCAGTTTGAATGTTCCTGTCTAGATTCCTGGTTTTATATACTTTCACTCAGTGTGAAGATTGCCTTTACTTTCTTGCCTTCTCATCAATGGATTAAAAATATTTATAGTTAGAAATGCCTTTGGGGAGTATTTCACAGTCAGGCTGAGAAATTGTATAATTTAAACAATTTAAGAAAATTAAAATTTTTTTCTTTTTTTTTTTTTAATGACCAGAAGTTTTTCACTTTTATGAGGTCTAGTTTATCCTTTGTTCTTTTATGGCTAATGCTCTTTGTTTTCCTAAGAAATCTTGACATAATTCATAATTTGCAAGATACAGGTTCAATCCCAGCATTTTTAATTGTCTTGAATTTGTGTTGGGTTGTTTAGGAGAGCTAGTCCTCTATGGTCATACATGAAAGTCCTTCCTTGATTATTTCTTTCATCTTACACTGCTAGTACCTCTTCCTTTGGTCAAATATAACAAGTCTTTTCTTTCTCTGTAGGTTCCAAGAGAAGGAAGATTCTTGATTTTTTTTCTGAGCGACTCAACAACCCTTTTCTTATTTGGAAGCTGGAGGATATTGGGTTCTTAGGTCCTTTGTCCATCTCCCGATTACAGTGCTCTGCTCGCAGAGGAAAAGCAGATCATCGTGTGTGGATTACCATTGTCCCCAGAGTATTCCTACCCTCACTGAGTTTCCTTATTAAAGTTATATTTCTTTATAAGAGCCAGACATATGTATGTTATTTATAATTATCTTATTCCAAAAGAACAATTTATATTAGCTTAGAGATATATTTTTCTCTCAACAAATTATCAGTGACAAAAAGGAAATATAAATTGGTACAGCAGAAAAAAGTGGGGGGTGGGGGAGATAAAAACCAAGGATAAAAAAAATGGAGCCAGGAATGAGGCTAATAACATAAAAAAGCAATTATAAGTATTCCTTCATTATGTAAATCTTATTTGGTTCCTGAGTTTAGGGAAACAAAAAGTTGGAGTTTGGATAGTGAGCTTCAACAGAAAACTCTGAATCAGATTCATTTGATAGGTAAGTTTGGACAATAAAATCTACACTCAAAGACACAGGTGGACATTCTGGAAATTTTTTTATTGCTCTTGAAATTATATATATATATAGACACTTAACTCCTTGGAAGGAAAATTATGACCAACCTAGATAGCATATTCAAAAGCAGAGACATTACTTTGCTGACTAAGGTCCGTCAAGTCAAGGCTATGGTTTTTCCAGTGGTCATGTATGGATGTGAGAGTTGGACTGTGAAGAAAGCTGAGCGCCGAAGAATCGATGCTTTTGAATTGTGATGTTGGAGAATACTCTTGAGAGTCCCTTGGACTGCAAGGAGATCCAACCAGTCCATTCTGAAGGAGATCAGCCCTGGGATTTCTTTGGAAGGAATGATGCTGAAGCTGAAACTCCAGTACTTTGGCCACTTCATGCGAAGAGTTGACTCATTAGAAAAGACTCTGATGCTGGGAGGGATTGGGGGCGGAAGGAGAAGGGACAACCTAGGATGAGATGGCTGGATGGCATCACTGACTTGATGGGCGTGAGTCTGAGTGAACTCCGGGAGTTGGTGATGGACAGGGAGGCCTGGCGTGCTGTGATTCATGGGGTCGCAAAGAGTCGGACATGACTGTGTGACTGAACTGAACTTTTATATATATATATATATATATATATGCACGCACATTTTTTACACTGTGTAACAGATTCATATATAGAAAAGTACGAAAAAAAACAGGAATCCCAATCACAGTGATTTTTTATTTTAATGGGCTTTACGTGCTCAGTCGTAGCTTACTTTTTTCAGTTTGAGCCAAAAACTTTAAAGGCAAACACTTAGTCCAGGCACAATCAGCATATGCCGGGATCCAGCCCCAGTGGATCCAGGGAATTCGAAGCGGGGATGGCGTTGGCATCTTAGAAAGAATTGTTTATTTAGATATATAAGATTAGGAAATAACAGTACAGTAGGAAAATTTTAGATGGAGAAAAGAGGCTGAATAACTTGGTATATGTGGAAAGCCAATAAAGTTCCAGACAAGGAGCTTGCACCATCTATGTTAGGCCACCGGCGTCCGTTTGAATATCAGAGAGTGCCTCGCCCTGGGCTCTCTTACGGATCTTAGCAGCCAGGACAAGTAAGTAGACATGGCGAGCCTCCACACCCCAGATGGGAATTCAGCCTGAAATTAGAGTAAATAGGAGACACGGGGGAAACCAGTCCTTCCAATGACTAGCCCCCCTCTATTGTCTAAGAAGGCCTTTTATACCTTTTTGATTGTACATAGAGATCAATGGGTAATACAAAATTATGCAGCGTTAGCAGCCCAAAAACCAGGCTTTCTTTTTGCATACCCTCCCATATACAAAAGGTCTCAGGTGGTTTACATTATCTTCTGGCCAAGAGGCCTGTTAACATTTTTATGACTCTCTTCCTGGATAATTGTCTATCAACCAAAAAACTCCTTTTCCCTAGAAGTGTTTTTTCTTTACTCTGCATCACCTTCAAAGTACTAAATAAAGTTACATTCCTGTAGGACAAAGGTGCAGTGGGTTATAACAAAGAAAGTACTTAACTCAAAGATCTAATATTGCTAGTACCAGGTC
Organism: Aepyceros melampus; assembly: GCA_006408695.1. Classification (NCBI taxonomy): domain Eukaryota; kingdom Metazoa; phylum Chordata; class Mammalia; order Artiodactyla; family Bovidae; genus Aepyceros; species Aepyceros melampus. The sequence goes on along the minus strand of SJXQ01006686.1, from coordinate 192,092 downwards.
TACTACCTGTTTTTCTATATACCAACTATATAAGATATGAAAATTTGGCAGCAAGTATTGGCTCAACAAGTGAAACCTTTAATCAGTCCTATTCTAATGATTTTGACTCCTCAGAAGCCCCTACATTCCTAGGATGTTTTAAGCTTCCTGTGCCTCCTGCGAGGGCCTCAAACAATCACATGTGCAGCCTGCAGGCAGGCTAGAAACCCATCAGAGAGGTTTTTGGATTGAAACACCCTTTCAAATGCAGAAGTCTAAAGCCCTGAGTTGACTTTTTCCAGAGAATGTGAGAAGAGTGGAAAAGCAGGCAGATTCTTATTTTTGGGGGGTACATGCTCAGGAAATGCCAGGGGGAAAACCTGAGATCTGACTCATCCTTGCCCATCAAATCTCTGCCACATGACCCTGTCACGGGTGGGATTCCTCACGCTGGCTCCCAACAAGCATATTCAAATTTCAGCCTGGGAATCATGATTATCTTCCAGTTGTGTGGCCCTTTATATTTTGGGAGCTCTCATGAGTTTGGGCAAGCTGCAAGAGTTGATGGACATGGAAGCCTGGCTTGCTGCAGTCCAGTGGGTCACAAAGAGTTGGACACAACTGAACGGCTGAATAGAACTGAACTGAACTGATATACTATCCACGGCAACTTAGACAGATGGGCAAGTTAGTTTCCTCCACTGTGTGTTTGAAAATTTCTGGTAATTGACTTTAGTGCCCCACTCCTGAAATCTAATAAAATCTGTTCATGTCTCTGTGCTACTTTAAGCCTTTCACTGACTGGATAATCTCCAAGTTTCTTGCAAACTTTACAGGGCCTGAATAACCACGCCTACCTATCAGTCATCCTCTGGAACTCTCCTTCAGTTCAGTTCAGTAGCTCAGTCATGTCCAACTCTCCAACTCTTTGCGACCCCATGAATTGCAGCACGCCAGGCCTCCCTGCCCATGACCAACTCCCAGAGGTCACTCAAACTCATGTCCATCAAGTTGGTGATGCCATCCAGCCATCTCATCCTCTGTCATCCTCTTCTCCTCCTGCCCCCAATCCCTCCCAGCATCAGAGTCTTTTCCAATGAGTCAACTCTTCACATGAGGTGGCCAAAGTACTGGAGTTTCAGCTTTAGCATCATTCCTTCCAAAGAAATCTCAGGGTTGATCTCCTTCAGAATGGACTGGATGGATCNATGATAAGAGTATGTTTAGTTTTGTAAGAAACTGCCATACTGTTTTCCAAAGTGGTGTAGCAAGTGGCTGTGGCATTTTGCATTCTCACCAGCAACGAATAAAATATTGTTTTATGTCCTCACCAGCATTTGATGTCAGTGTTCAAAATTAAGCCATCTTAATAGGAGTGTAGTACCATCTTAGTGTTTTTTTAATTTCATTTTACCAATGATACATGTTTTGGAGCATCTTTTCATATGCCTGTTTACCATGTGTATGTTTTCTGTGTTATCTGTAAAGTCTCTGGCATGTATTTTAACTGGGTTGTTCATTTCTTTATTATTGAGTTTGAAATGTTCTTTGTATATTTTGGATAATAGTTCTATATAGGATGTACCTTTTACAAATGTTTTCTTCCGGTCTGTGACTTGTCTTCTTAATGGGTTCCCAGTCAGAATTTCTTAACTTTAGTGAAGATCATCTTGTTTATCCTTTCTTTCATGGATCATGCCTTTGCTGTTTTATCTAAGAAGTCATCACTGTCTCCAAGGTTATCTCGGTTTACTCCTCTGTTATCTTCTGGTAGTTTTTTGTTTTGTATTGTGTTTGGAGTTCCCTGGTAGCAGCAGCAGCAGCAGCAGGTGGCACAGATGGTAAGAATCTGCCTGCAATGCAGTAGACCTGGGTTTTTTTCCCTGAATCGGGAAGTTCCCCTGGAGGAGGGCAAGGCAACCCACTCCAGTATTCTTGTCTGGAGAATCCCATGGACAGAGGAGCCTGGTGGGCTGCAGTCCATGAGGTTACAAAGAGTCGGACATGACTGAGCATGCAGCATTCTATGGTTAGGTCTGCGATTCATTTTGAGTGAGTTTTATAGTTTTTTGTTTTGTATTGTGTTTGGAGTTCCCTGGTAGCAGCAGCAGCAGCCGCAGGTGGCACAGATGGTAAGAATCTGCCTGCAATGCAGTAGACCTGGGTTTTTTTCCCTGAATTGGGAAGTTCCCCTGGAGGAGGGCAAGGCAACCCACTCCAGTATTCTTGTCTGGAGAATCCCATGGACAGAGGAGCCTGGTGGGCTGCAGTCCATGAGGTTACAAAGAGTCGGACATGACTGAGCATGCAGCATTCTATGGTTAGGTCTGCGATTCATTTTGAGTGAGTTTTTGTGAAGGGTACCGAGTCTGTACTCTTTTTTTGCATGTGAATGTCCAGTTGTTTCAGCACCAGTTGTTGAAGTGACTGTCTTTGCTGTATTGCATTACTTTCATTCCTTTATCAAAAATCAGTTGATATATTTGTGGGAGTCTATTTCTGGACTTCTTATTCTCTTCCATTTATATATTTGTTTATTCTTTTGTCAATACTACACCATCTTGATAACTCTAGATTTATAATAAGTCTTGAAGTTGGATGTATCAGTCCTCTTATTTTTTTTTTTAAAGTATCGAGTTGGCTAGTCTGTGTTTAAAATATTTTTTAAAGTGTATCAAGATTATGAGCAAAATAAGTCTATAAATATTAAGGATATAAATATAAAAGTATGAATAAATATTTAGTATGCTGCTGTCTGTATAACACTGACAAAATAAATCTGCTCGTGATAATATGTTTATGAATAAATAATGCACAGGACTAAATTTCATTTTATTATTGATTACCAAAAGATTTTCTGGGACCTATTAATCTTAGGAAATTTAATGTGATTTTATCTGTAATAATGTTTTAGACATCATCGCTTCATGGAATTATATTTTTGAACTGAATACCCTCCTCCAGCATTCTTAAATAAAATTTAAAAATATATTAATAGTCAGAAAGGTGGAAATAGAAACTGTGTATACATAGGACACTGAAAATCAATTTAGAGAAATCTGAGAAGTTTTAAGTAAGATATTTTAGAATTTTTGAAATATTTTAGGCAGTGAATTTTCCTTTTACTCCAGGAAAATGTCCTTTGCCATTTTTCCTTTGACTTTTGAAAAAGCATCCTTTTTAGAACCTGGCTGAGTAGATGTTAAAGAGATGTTAATTGAATTCCTAACTATGTCTTGTGAGGAATACCTGAAGGATTTAAGAATGTTTTGGCCTGTACATAAGAAAACTTAACAGAGTGAAGTAGGAAGACTGAGGAAAGTGATCTGTTTCTCAACATATCCCAAGAGTCATTAATGTGACAGATAGATTAGACTGATTTTGTGTTACTTTTGAAATTTAGATGAAGATGGACATTCTGACTGGTGTGAGGTGATAACCACATCCTGGTTTTGATTTGCATTTCTCTAGGAGAGGGATTTCTTTGGAAGGAATGATGCTAAAGCTGAAACTCCAATACTTTGGCCACCTCATGCAAAGAATTGACTCATTGGCAAAGACTTTGATGCTGGGAGGGATTGGGGGCAGGAGGAGAAGGGGATGACAGAGGACGAGATGGCTGGATGGCATCACTGACTCGATGGATGTGAGTCTGAGTGAACTCCAGGAGTTGGTGATGGACAGGGAGGCCTGGTGTGCTGCGATTCATGGGGTCGCAAAGAGTTGGACACGACTGAGTGACTGAACTGAACTAAACTGAGGAGAAGGCAATGGCAACCCACTCCAGTATTCTTGCCTGAAGAGTCCCAGGGACGGAGGAGCCTGGTGGGTTGCTGTCTGTGGGGTTGCACAGAATCGAACACGACTGAAGTGATTTAGCAGCAGCAGCAGTAATTAGTGATATTGAGCATCTTTTCATATGTTTATTGGCCATCTGTATGTCTTCTTTGAAGAAGTGTCTTTTTAGGTCTTCTGCCCATATTTTGATTGGGCTGTTTGCTTTTCTGATATTGACCTGTAAGAACTGTTATATATTCTGGAGATTAATCCTTTGTCAGTTGTTTCATTTGCAGTTATTTTCCCCCATTCTGAGTGGTCTTTTAAAAATCTACAAACAATAACTATTGGAGAGGATGTGGAGAAAAGGGAACCATCTTGTACTGTTGTCAGTTGTTAGATGCAAAAGCTTCTAAAGCCACAAAGTTGGGAAGAAATAGTTCAAGTGTATCTAGGTGAAGCTTGGCATTGATTTGTATAAAGATTCATTACCTGATAAGTACCATATTATTTAACAGAGCAAAAGTGTTTGACACTGGACACTGAAAAGCAGGCTGCTAATAAAATGCAAATATTTCAGCTATGTAGCTAGACACAAAAATCTTCCCCATGGCATGGAAACTCTCAAAGAGTAAATACTGTGTATGATACAATTCTAATTAAAAGTATACTACATAAATAGACATAGTTATATGTAAAAAAATGAAGGATAATGACCATGTAGAGTTTATTTCAGGAATTGAAGATTGATTTGGTTTCATAAATACCAATAATTCATCACAATCAAATAGTGTTTGAAATGGCAGTCATCCTGTTAGCCATTTAATAAAAGCACCTATTTAAATTCAATGCCTATTCATGAGTAAAAAGGGAAAACAATAGTTGTGTAATAAAGAGGATCAACTAAACATCTATATCAAATATAAAGGCAGGACAATTTTTCCTTGGAATTGGGAGAAAGTGAAGCCCATTATCACTCATTTTACTTACCACTGACTCAAGATTCTGCCCACGGTATTGAGACATGAAAAATATAAAAGTTATAAGAATTCAAAGCAAATAATGAAAATTGATAGCAGTTTTCTTAAAATTAAAAAAACATGGCCAAGCTAATAGCTAATTATTAGAGAAAATTAAGGTTTCTGGATATTAGACCAACATATAAATAACAGCAGCACTCTCTGTACCTGAAACAACTAATTGAAGACTATTAATAAATGTAGTAAACATTTTATAAGATCTTCATGGAAAAATTATAAAACTTTATTGAAAACATAAAAGAATAGCTAAAGAAACAAGAAATGTATATAATATTTGTGAATGAAAGAAATAAATGTGGTCATTATATCTATTCTTCAAAGGTTAATCCAAAAATTTAAAGTTGTTTCAATAAAAATTGAAACAAATTGTTCTTAGAATGTAATGATATGAATCTGAAATTCCCATAGAAGTAAAAATGCCCCATGTAGTCAAAATTTGCTTTTCCAGTATGGAACTTTATTTTACATCTTTAGTAGTGAAGGCAGTGAAGTATTAGTGAAGACTAACAGACTAACTGAACAAAAGAGCTAAGGAATGTTTCTATATATATAAATGAGAGACATTACATAGTATGAAAAAGGGCTTGAGTAAATGATGCTGGGACTCTTGGCTATTCTTATGGAAAAAAAAAGATAATATAGATCTACAACATATCAAAAATTGATTGCAGGTGGATTAAAGACAATGCAAAAAGTAAATATTTTGTTTTATTTTAAATTTTAAAATTATACTTGACTTAAAATATTATGTTAGTTAAAGGTGTACAGCATAGTGATTCAAATTTTTATGTATCATGCACCATAGAAAATTGCTAAAATATTATCGACTACATTCCCTATGCTGTACAAAACATTCCTGTGGCTTATTTTATAACTGATAGTTTGTACCTCTTAGGCCCCTTTACCTATTTTGCTTTTCCCTCTACCTCTGCCCCATTTGGAAACTAGTGATACGTTCTTTGCAAGTCTGTTTCCATTTTGTTATATTTTTTTTTAATATATAATTTAAGAAATTAATTTGGCTGCACAAGTCTTTTTTTGAATTTTTATTTTTTATTTATTTATTTATTTTTATTTTTACTTTATTTTACTTTACATTACTGTATTGGTTTTGCCATACATTGACATGAATCCGTCTTGGGTGTACATGAGTTCCCAATCCTGAACCCCACTGACCTCCCACCCCGTATCAACTCTCTGGATCATCCCCGTGCACCAGTCCCAAGCATCCTGTATCCTGTATTGAACATAGACGGCGATTCGTTTCTTACATGATAGTATACATATTTCAGAGGCTGCACAAAGTCTTAATTGCAACATTCTGGATCTTAGATCTTTGCTATGGCATGCAGGATGTTTAGTTATGTAAACTCTTGGTTGTGGCAATGTGTGTTAGTTGTTCAGTCCTTTCTGACTCTTTGGGACTCCATGGACTGTAGCCCACCAGGACCCTCTGTCCTTGGGATTTTGCAGGCAAGAATACTGGAGTGGGGTGCTATTTCCTATGCCAGGGGATCTTCCTGACCCAGTGATCAAACCCTAGTCTCCTGGCTCCTGCATTGCAAGGAGATTCTTTACCTCTTGTGCCACCAGAGAAACGGGTTGTGGCATGTGCGGTCTTATTCCCTGTTGTTGTTCAGTCGCTGAGTCATGCCCCACTCTTTGTAACCCCATGTACCACAGCACGCCAGGCTTCTCTGTCCTTCACTATCTCCCAGAGTTTGCTCAGATTCATGTCCATTGAGTCGGTGATGCTACCTAAGCACCTCATTCTCTGCTGCCCCCTTCTCCTTCTGCCTTCAGTCTTTCTTATCTTCAGGGTCTTTCCCACTGATTGACTCTTTGCATCAGGTGCCCCAAGTATTGGAGCATCAGCTTCATCATCAGTTCTTCCAGTGCATATTCAGGGTTGATTTTCTTCAGGATTGACTGATTTGATCTCCTTGCAGTTCAAGGGCCTCTCAAGAGTCTTCTCCAACACCACAATTCAAAAGCCTCAGTTCTTTGGCTCTCAGCCTTCTTTATGGTTCAACTCTCACATCTGTATGTGACTGCTGGAAAAACCATAGTTTATTCAGGTGACTCTGCAGACTTTGTCGGCAAAGTGATGTCTCTGCTAATACTGTCTAGATTTTTCATAGCTTTCCTTCAGAGAAGCAAGCATTTTTTAATTTCATGGCTACAGGAAGATGGAGCCTAGGATGCTAAAATCTGACACTGTTTCCACTTTTTCCTCTTCTATTTGCCATGGACTAATGGGATTGGCGGCACTGATCCAGTGTTCTGCCAGCTTTTTCTCTCTCCTCTTTCAACTTCATCAAGAGACTCTAGTTCCTCTTCACTTTCTGCCATGGAGTGGTATCATATGCATCTCTGAAGCTGTTATTTCTCCTGACATCGTGGTTCCAGCTAGTATTCAGCTAGCCTGGCATTTTACATGTACTCTGCATGTAAGTTAAACACGCAGGGTGACAATATACTGCCTTGTCGTACTGCAGTCCCAATTTTGAACCAGAACATTGTTCCATGTCTGGTTCTGACTATTACTTCTTGACCTGCATATAGGTTTCTCTGGAGGCTGGTAAGGTGGTTTGGTTTCTTTAAGAATTTTCACAGTTTTTTTTTTAAATTATCCACATAGTCAAAAGCTTCAGTTTAGCTATTGAAGCAGAAGTAGATTTTTTTTTTGGGGGGGGGGGAATCTCCCTTGCTTTCTCCATGATCCTACAAATGTTGGCAATTTGATCTCTGGTTCCTCTGCCTCTTAAAACCCAGCTATCCATCTGTAAGTTCTCTGTTCACATAGTGCTAGAATCTAACTTGGAGGATTTTGAGCATAATCTTGCTGGCGTGTGAAATGAACACAGTTGTATGGTAGTTTGAACATTCTTGAGCATTGCCCTTCTTTGGGATTGAAATGAAACCTGACACTTTCCAGTCTTGTGTCCACTGCTGAGTTTTCAAAATTTGCTGACACATTGAGTGCAGCACTTTAACTGCATCATCTCTGATGATTTTAAATAGCTCAACCGGAATTCCATCATTTCCACTAGTTTTGTTCATAGTAATGCTTCCTAAAGCCGCTTTGACTTCACACTCCTGGGATATCTGGCTGCAGGTGAGTGACCACACTGTTGTGGTTCATTAAGACCTTTTATGTACAGTTCTTCTGTGTATTCTTGCCACCTCTTCTCAATCTCTTCTGTTTCTGTTTGGTCCTTACTGCTTCTGTCTTTTATTGTGCCCATGCTTGCATGAAATATTCCCTCAATCTCTCTAATTTTTTTGAAGAGATCTTTGTCTTACCCATTCTATTGTCTTCCTCTGTTCCTCCGCATTGTTCATTAAAGAAGATCTTCTTATCTCTCTTTGCTATTCTCTAGAACTCTGCATTCAATAGCATGTATCTTTCTTTTTGCTTCTTCTTCTTTCCTCATGTATTTGTAAGGCCTCCTCAGACAACCACTTTGCCTTCTTGCATTGCCTATTCTTTGGGATTCTTTTGATCATTGCCTTCTCTACAATGTTACAAACTTCTATCCATAGTTCCTTAGTCACTTTGTCTACCAGATCTAATCCACTGAATCTATTCTTCACCTCCACTGAATAAATAATATGGATTTGATTTAGGTCATATCTGAGTGGCCTAGTGACTTTCCCTTCTTTCTGCACTTTAAGCCTGAAATTTGCAGTAAGGAGCTCATGATCTGAGCCACAGTTAATCTGTTAAATGAACACTAATTCAGGTAATTGTATGTACCATAATGTTCATTGAAACATTTTTATTATTTATGAAAGTAAATATTGTAGAGAAAACTTAAAAGATAGACTTCAAATCCCAAATTAGGGAAGAAGTTACTATACAAGATAAACATAGATTATAAAAAGAGAAAATGGTGTATTCAACTATTTTAAAATTTTAAACTTCTGAATGAGAAAAAATTCAATTTAAAAACTAAGTGGGAGATTTCCCTGTTGGTCCACTGGTTGAGAGTCTGCATTCCAATGCAGGAGATGTGGATTTGATCCCTGGTCAGGGAATTGAGATTTCACCTGGCTTCAGACAACTAAGGCTGCACACCCCAGCTACTGAGTTTGTGCCCTCTGGATTCTGTGTGCTAGAGGCAGAAGTTTAAAAAACATAACTCACAATCTCTTATTACTCATCTTACATTAAGAATTCCAAATAACCATGCATGGAAGCAATGAATGTTTTAAGAATCATCCTTTAGGAAAAGTGAACCCTCGTACACTCTTGTTGGGAAGGTAAATTGGTGTAGCCACTTGGAGAACAGTTTACTCAGCCATGAAAAAGGATAAATAATGCCATGTGCAACAACATTGATGGACCTAGAGATTTTCATATTAAGTGAAGACAGAAAGACAAATACCATATGTTATGACTTACATGTAGAATCTAAAAGAATTATACAAATAACTTATTTACAAAACATAAATAGACTCACAGACATAGAAAATAAATTTATGAATAGCAGGGGTGGGGGAGGGAGAGATAAGTTAGGAGTTTGGAATTAACATATACACACTACCATATATAAAATAGATAACCAACAAGAACATATTGTAAAGCACAGTGAACTATATTCAATATTTTATTATAACCTGTAATGAAAAATGAGCTTCCCTGGTAGCTCAGTGATAAAGGACATATCTGCCAATGCAGAAGAGACAGGTTTAATCCTTGGGTCTGGAAGATCCCTTAGAGAAGGAAATGATAACCCACTCCAGTATTCTTGCCTGGCAAATCTCATGGGCAGAGAAGCCTAGAGGGAAGCTGTCTGTAGGGTCACATAGTGTCAGATATGACTTAGTGACTGCACATAAGTATGGTGATAATGAAAAATAATCTGGAAAAGAGTATTTATTTATATGTATATGCTGTCTGAGGCATCAGAAAAGCATATATACATATATAAAAATATAACATAAATTGAATCACTTTGTTGTGCACCTGAAACTAAGTAAATTAACAATACTTCAATTAAAAAATGGGGTAAGCTTTTGAACAGGCAACTTTCTAAGGAGGAAATTCCAATATATATTAAACTAACTGATAATCTGGGCAATGCAAACTGCAGATTAGTATAAACTAATAAAACTGTACTGTAGGTGGAATGTTAATGAACATATATGGGAACTCTAATTACCATAAGTTGTTGGTAGCAATATGGATTGGAACAGCTGAGTTTGAGAATAAATTTTCAGTAAAGATGTACCTGTATACATGTTTAATACCTGTGATGCTAAAATTCAATTCCTAGTTATATACCCTGGAGACAAGAGCCATATAGGCATGTTTACTGCAACATCATTTTTTTTTTTTTATTATTTTGCAACACCATTTTTATAGTGAAAATTAACCATGTTCTCATTTGGAGAAAGAAGAGGCTTACCCAGTGGGGATTACTACTCCTGTTTAAGATGCAGTAAGGGAGACCAAAATTAGCTCCTGTGTTAAATTGTGTATGACAGCAGTTTACAAGACAATAGCAGTTAGACATCAGTGTACAGTGATCCTTGAGAGGTGGGCAGTAAAAGATATGAGCCATAATATTGCCCATATTTCTACATTGGCAGAGATTTCAGGGCACAGTGGAGACACATGATTGTCATCATACACTGGTGGACTTGCTCAGTTGAGGAAACCAAACTGTGATTATGGGCAAACTGAGGTACCTAGCATGTGCAGGACAGAATACTGGAGAGGAGAGTGTAGGACAGAGAGAGAATTCTGGAGCTCTTCAGAGAGCTCCCCACTTGTAATCAGCTTAGTGCTGATGAGTATACATGTGTGAGGAAAAGACTCGAGGCTGGCAAAGAATCACTAAAAGAATTAGAAGGAAGTGTGTTTGGTACTCACACACATTCAGTGATAATACCAGTTTACACTAGCAAGATTGGAAAAATCTCATGAATTATGAGACACTGGTTTCAGGACTCAGGAGGGATTTACCTCAGTATTAAGGAGTAATTAACTCTAGATTTGTCAACACTTTGATATTGGGTAATAAGTTTTGAGAGCAAGATCCAAAAGGCTTAATTTTTTGCAACCAACTTACCTGTGTCCCAGTACAAAGCTCAAGAACACATATAGAAATACAAAACTAACCAGCACCCAACAAAGTAGAATTCATTGTGTCTGGAATCTCATCACAAATTACACAGTGAAGAAAGAAGTAGAAAGCCTGACCCATGATTAGAACAAAGAAAACAGTTGATCAACTCTGTATTTCAGACGCTTAAATGGCACCCCACTCCAGTACTCTTGCCTGGAAAATCCCATGGGTGGAGGAGCCTGGTAGGCTGCAGTCCATGGGGTCGCAAAGAGTCGGACACGACTGAGGACTTCCCTTCCCTAAATAAATAGAGATACCAAAAAATTATAAAGATGCAAACTAACTTCTAGAAATAAGAACTATAATGAATGAGATGAAAAATACATTGAATAGCATAAATGGTCAATTAGAGATGACACGAAAGATTAATGAACTTTAGAACACAGCAATAGAACCTTTTCCTAATGACAAAGCATAATAGAGATGACATGAACAGATGACAAAGCACAGACAGAGAAAAGAAAGAAACATTATATGCAGTGTAACAAAGATAAATATGACAGCATATTTCCCATTTGAAACACTAAAAAAGAAGATAGAACAATAGTATCTTTCAAGTGATAAAAGAAAAAAAAAAAAAGAACCTAGACTTCTATACCCAGCCAAAATATAGTTTAAAAGGAAGGGCAAAAGAAAGGTTTTTTTCAGACATACTAAAGCTGAAAGATTCTTGTTGAGCTATTTCAAATCCTACAAGATGATGCTGTAGCTATTTCAAATCCTACAAGTGCTGCACTCAAAATGTCAGCAAATTTGGAAAACGCAGCAGTGGCCACAGGACTGGAAAAGGTCCTTTTTCATTCCAATCCCAAAGAAAGACAGTGCCAAAGAATGTTCAAACTACCACACAATTGCACTCATCTCACATGATAGTAAAGTAATGCTCAAAATTCTCCAAGCGAGGTTTTAGAAAAGGCAGAGGAACCAGGGATAAAATTGCCAACATCTGCTAGATCATCAAAAAAGCAAGAGAGTTCCAGAAAAACATCTATTTCTGCTTTATTGACTATGCCAAAGCTTTTGATGGTGTGGATCACAGTAAACTGTGTAAAATTCTGAAAGATGGGAATACCAGACCACCTGACTTGTCTCTTGAGAAACCTATATGCAGGTCAGGAAGCAACAGTTAGAACTGGACATGGAAAAACAGACTGGTTCCAAATAGGAAAAGGGAGTACGTCAAGGCTGTTTATTGTCACCCTGCCTATTTAACTTATATGCAGAGTACATCATGAGAAATGCTGGACTGAAGAAGCACAAGCTGGAATCAAGATTGCCAGGAGAAATATCAATAACCACCTCAGATATGCAGATGACACCACCCTTATGGCAGAAAGCGAAGAGGAATTAAAGAGACTCTTGATGAAAGTGAAAGTGGAGAGTGAAAAAGTTGACTTAAAGCTCAGCATTCAGAAAACTAAGATCACGGCATCCAGTCCCATCAGCTCAGTTCAGTTAGGTCACTCAGTCATGTCCAATTCTGCAACCCCATGAACTGCAGCACGCCAGGTCTCCCTGTCCATCACCAACTTCCGGAGTCCACCCAAACCCATGTCCATTGAGTCGATGATGCCATCCAACCATCTCATCCTCTTTCGTCCCGTTTGCCTCCTGCCCTCAATCTTTCCCAGCATCAGGATCTTTTCCAATGAGTCAGTTCTTTGCAACAGGTGGCCAAAGTATTGAAGTTTCAGTTTCAACATCAGTCCTTCCAATGAACACCCAGGACTGATCTCTTTAGGATGGACTGGTTGGATCTCCTTGCAGTGCAAAGGACTCTCAAGAGTCTTCTCTAACACCACAGTTCAAAAACATCAATTCTTCGGCACTCAGTATTCTTTATAGTCCAACTCTCACATCTAGTCCCATCACTTCATGGCAAATAGATGGGGAAACAGTGGAAACAATGACAAACTTTATTTTCTTGGACTCCAAAATCACTGCAGATGGTGATTGCAGCCATGAAATTAAAAGACACTAGCTCCTTGGAAGAAATGCTATGACCAACCTAGACAGCATATTAAAAAGTAGAGATATATGGCAAAACCAATACAGTATTGTAAAATAAAATAAAGTAAAAAAAAAAAAAAGTAGAGACATTACTTTGCCAACAATGGTCCATCTAGTCTAGGCTATGATTTTCAGTAGTCATGTATGGATGTGAGAGTTGGACTATAAAGAAAGCTGAGCACTGCAGAACTGATGCTTTTGAACTGTGGTGTTGGAGGAAACTCTTGTGAGGCCCTTGGACTGCAAGGAGATCCAACCAGTCATCCTAACGGAGATCAGTCCTGAATATTCATTGCAAGGACTGATGCCATAGCTGAAACTCCGATACTTTGGCCACCTAATGCGAAGAACTATCTCATTGGAAAAGACCTTGATGCTGGGAAAGATTGAAGGCATGAGGAGAAGGGGATGACAGAGGATGAGATGGTTGGATGGCTTCACCAACTCGATGGCCATGAGTTTGAGCAAGATCCGGGAGTTGGTGATGGACAGAGAAGCCTGGCCTACTGCAGTCCATGGGGTCACAATAAGTGAGAGACAACTGAAAGACTGGACTGAACTGAAAAAGGTATAAGAATGGCAAAAAAACACATGAAAATAAGTTCAACATTTTTGTCATTATGGACATGCCAATCAGAATCACAGTGTGTGATATAGTATTCAAATAGCTAAAATTAAAAAGTAATCATGCTGTGTTTTTGTGAGGAGTTCCAGTGCAACAACTGGAACTCTTAAACACTGCTGCTGGGAAAGTAAAATGATAAAAACATTTAGAAAGCAGTCTGTCATTTTATTCAGAATTTAAAGATATACTTATTGTATGTCTATGCAAAGACTTACAAGTGCATATTTATGACAGCTTTTATATAACAGCGAAAACTGGAAATCAGTCTAATGTGTATCAACAGGGGAATGGATAAACAAATTGTGGTACATGTCTGTAATGAAATCTTACCCAGCATTTAAAATGTATGAACTCAGATACAAACAGCATGTATAGATCTCAGTTATGTAGAATGAAAGAAAACAGAAAAAAAAAAGAGCACACAGTATATGTTTCCGTTAATATAAAATTCTAGACATTGTAAAGTAGCTTCTGACAGAAAAATATATCAATCATTATCTAGGTAGAAGGGAGGAGGATGGAAGTGGGAGTGAGTGAGTGAAAGTCACTCAGTGATGTTTGACTCTTTGCGACTCCGTGGACTATACAGTCCATGGAATTCTCCAAGCCAGAATACTGGAGTGGGTTGCTGCTCCCTTCTCCAGGGTATCTACCCAATCAGGAATCGAACACAGGTCTTCCGGATTGCAGGCAGATTCTTTACCAGCTGAGCCACCCAGGAGGCCCAAGAGTACTGGAATGGGTAGCCTATCCCTTTTCCAGGGTATCTTCCTGAGCCAGGAATTGAACTGGGGTCTCCTGCATTCCAGGCGGATTCTTTACCAGCTGAGCTATGGGAGAGAAGAAGGAAATTGTAAAGAAGCAGAAAAGTTTTGGAGGTGAAGCCTATGTTTATATTGTTGCTTGTGGTTATGGTTTCACATATGCCACAATTTAACAAATTGTACACTTTGAATATGTGCATTTACACCTAAATAAAGGTGTTAAAAATAATATAACATGAAAAATAATGGATACAGTATAATTATGTAGAACTAATAGCACCTGTACATAAAGCAATTATCTAATATTTATGTATCCAACATAGATAAAGGGCTTCCCAGTTGATGCTTGTGGTAAAGAATCTGCCTGCCAGTGCAGGAGACTCCAGTTAAATCCCTGAATTGGGAAGATTCCCTGAAAGAGGAAATTACAACCCAATCCAGTATTCTTGTCAGGACAATCCCATGGACAGAGGAGCCTAGTGGGTTATAGTCCATGGGGTTGCAAAAGGATGGACTGTACTGAGCATCTGAGCAAAACATAGATAAATCTTAAAAATATACTAACTGCAAATGAATACATAGAGTACACCATTTATGTAAGTTTCAATTTAGCTGAACCATGGTCTGCATTCCTAATATACATAGGTGTCTGTTGAGTTCTAGAAATCATTTGCTGTAAAACATGGGGTCTCCGTGTAATGGAGCATGGCTTCACTCAGCCCTTCGCATTTGGACATTGCTGCGTGCTTTTATCCCTGGCCTCAGCCATGGGGTGAGCTGGGGGTGCCAGGGAACAGGCTGGGGGCTGTAACGTCAGTGCTCCAGAGCTCTTGACAAGGCTGCCCACTGGCTGGGCCCAGGCCTTGAGGCTGCAGTGACCCTCTCCCCCACCCCCACCTAATGAACCTAATGGCAGGGCAATCACCCTGGTCTTAGTCTGTGGGATCTGCCCCCGTTGTTTGGGTGGCTTGAGGAGTTCGAGGGCTCCTTGGGTCCTGGCACCTGGCTCTCTCAGCCATGACAAGTGGACAGCATCTGGGGAGGCCCTGAGGGAATGGTCAGCTGAAATCTGCCTCCACTTCAACAGGACCTGGACCTTGGAGGCTGAAAATTGTGCCTGGAGATACTGCCCTTTCTGGTCAGAACAGAGAATAATATTCCTTTGGTGGAGATTTACAGGAATTTAGTTACCATAGTTACCTGACCAGGGCTTCCCTGGTAGCTCAGCTGGTAAGGAATCTACTTGCTGGAGACCCTAGTTCAATTCATGAGTTGGGAAGATCTCCTTGAGAAGGGAAAGGCTACTCACTGCAGTTTTCATGGGCTTTCTTGGTGGCTCAGATGGTAAAGAACCTGCCTTGAATGTGGGAGGCCTGGGTTTGATCCCTGGGGTTGGGAAGATCCCTGGAGGAGGACACTGCAACCCACTCCAGTATTCTAGCCTGGAGAATCCTCAAGGACAGAGGAGCCTGATGGGCTACAGTCCATGGGATTGTGAAGAGTCAGACATGGCTGAGCAACTAAGCACAGCACAGCACAATTACCTGATCATTCCTTAGGAAGCATCACTATGAACAAAGCTAGGGGAGATGATGGAATTCCAGCTGAGCTATTTCAAATCCTAAAAGCTGATGCTGTGAAAGTGCTGCCCTCAATATGCCAGCAAATAAGGAAAACTCAGCAGTGGCCACAGGACTGGAAAAGGTCAGTTTTCATTCCAAACCCTAATAAAGGCAATGCCAAAGAATGTTCAAACTACCACACAATTGCACTCATCTCACATGCTAGTAAAGTAATGCTCAAAATTCTCCAAGCGAGGCTTCACCAAAAATTTCCAGATGTTCAAGCTGGATTTAGAAAAGGCAGAGGAACCAGAGATCAAATTGCCAACATCCATTGGATCATTGTAAAAGCAAGAGAGTTCAAGAAAAAGACGTATTCTGCTTTATTGACTATGCCAAAGCCTTTGATTGTGTGGATCACAAGAAACTGTGGAAAATTCTAAAAGAGTTGGGAATACCAGACCACCTGACCTGCCTCTTGAGAAATCTGTATGCAGGTCAGGAAGCAACAGTTAGAACTGGACGTGGAACAACAAACTTGTCCCAAAATGGGAAAGGAGTACATCAAAACTGTATACTGTCACCCTATTTATTTAACTTATATGGAGAGTACATCATGCAAACTGCCAGGCTGGATGAAGCATAAGCTGGAATCAAGATTGCTGGAGAAATATCAATAACCTCAGATATGCAAATGACACCACCTTTATGGCAGAAAGTGAAGATGAACTAAAGGGCCTTTTGATGAAAGTGAAAGAGGTGAGTGAAAAAGTTGGCTTAAAGCTCAACATTCAGAAAACTAAGATCATGGCATCTAGTCCCATCCCTTCATGGCAAATAGATGGGGAAACAGTGGAAACAGTGAGAGACTTTATTTTGGTAGGCTTCAAAATCATGACCGATGATGATTGCAGGCATGACACTTGCTCCTTGGAAGAAAAGTTATGACCAACCTAGACAGCATATTAAAAAGATGAGACATTACTTTGCCAACAAAGGTTTGTCTAGTCGAGGCTATGGTTTTTCCAGTAGTCATGTATGGATGTGAAAGTTGGACTATAAAGCAAGCTGAGCACCGAAGAATTGATGCTTTCGAACTGTGGTGTCGGAGAAGACTCTTGAGAGTCTACTGGACTGCACGGAGATCCACCAGTCCATCCTAAAGGAAATCAGTCCTGAATATTCATTGCTAGGATTGATGCTAAAGCTGAAACTCCAGTACTTTGTCCACCTGATGCAAAGAACTGACTCATTTGAAAAGATCCTGAGGCTGGGAAAAGTTGAAGGCAGGAGGATAAGAGGATGACAGGGGATGAGATGGTTTGATGACATTACCAACTCAATAGACATGAGTCTGAGTAAGCTCCAGGAGTTGGTGATGGACAGAGAAGCCCAGTGGGTGCAGTCCATGGGGTCACAAAGAGTTGGACACGACTGAGCACCTAAACTGAACTGACCTGACCTGAAGAACAATGGATCTCATACCAAGAAGTTTCCAACAACTAAACATGCCTCTACTTCACCTTTCCTAGAAAAGGGCTTTGCTGAGAGTTTTCTGTTAATTTGAGAGTTTTACAGCATAAGCCACCCACCTGCTTTCAGGGTCTTACAATAAATCTTTCTCTGTTTCAAACTGACATTTTGGTATTGTTTGACCTCAGTGTGCATCGGGCACATGGACTTGTGTTTTGCTAATAGATACATACCAGCTGAAGCAAGAGATCACTTTTGGAAAGGAGCAAGATAAGATAGGATGAAACTTCAGGTGTTTCAAAATAATTCTTTTAAAAAAAATATCTTTTAAAAATTGGCACACTGTTGATAGTTGTTTTGAGGATGGGAACATAGATACGCTGCTATTCTGTTCATGCCCGTACTTTTTGTAGGCTGACTGTGTTCACAGTTAACAGTCATCAACAACCTGTGTGAGGATTTGTGTCTGGTGGGTTTTGGCCAGCATTGTTTGGTACTCAGGGAAGAAGGGAGGGGCTGCCACTGCCTTTATATAGCTGCTCATCTAGGGAGGAGGGAGACATTAAGTACAGAATTAAGCAGACAATTATCCAGTTACATTTGTGAACAGCACTATAAAAGTGTGAGATCATATCTTGGGGGTACCTAATAACCAGAGGTCAGGAAAAGCTTCTGTGAATGGGCTAGATGTTTATAGTCAGATAATGTGGAAAAATCTTAAGTACTGGGGCTAGTAAAATGCGCAGGTGGAAGTTCTGAAGAGTGAATTTGAAGAGGTAATCACAACTGGGTTCATTCACCTAACCATTTCCACAGTTAGTCATTTTTTGGGGGAGCATTTAATTCCCTATAATAGGAGAGGTATAAACCTTGATGTTATTAAGAATGTGTTTTTCATCTTTTTCAGTTGACTTATACAAGTCAGTGATATAAATAACCATTCACACTTTGAAAAAAAGTGATTAGTTGCTTAGTCGTCTCCAACTGTTTGTGATCCAATAGACTGCAACCCGAGGCTCCTTTGGCCATGGAATTCTCAAAGCAAGAATACTGTAGTGGGTAACCATCCTTTCTCCAGGGGATCTTCCCAACCCAGGGTTTGAACCTGGGTCTCCCATATTGTAGGCAGATTCTTTACTGTCTGAGCCACCATGGTTAATCCAGATTTTTGTCATTCTGAGTTAATCATGCATTGAAAATCAGTAATGTTGACATGTGAAGTCTGTTGGTTACCTCTCTTGCCTGTGGTAGACTTGTCTTAGATGCCAAAGTTTAACTGCTTGAACCCTATAGAACCAGCCAAGTTTTCACCTGAGGTGCAGAAAATGTTATTCCAGAATGCTTTGCAGTCAGCACATTTTCCACAGTGCTGATGGAAAGTGATCTTAGCAACTGTTTGGTTATTTCAAAAGCATGTTTATGGTCAAGTAGACAATACTGGTAGAATAAATGTATCCTGAGTACAATATTCCATATGTCAGAGACTGGCCTAAATGGTCATTTTTCCCTGAATATCTTCTGACTAATCCAAATCAGACCAAGATATATATTATAGCACACATTTTATATTTGTTTTACTGATAACTAAGAAGAGTTGACTCATTGGAAAAGACTTTGATGCTGGGAGGAATTGGGGGCAGGAGGAGAAGGGGACAACAGAGGATGAGATGGCTGGATGACATCACTGACTCGATGGACATGAGTCTGAGTGAACTCCGGGAGTTGGTGATGGACAGGGAGGCCTGGCGTACTGCGATTCATGGGGTAACAAAGAGTTGGACACTACTGAGTGACTGAACTGAACTGAAGAGGAAGCTTCCTGGATTTTAATAAATGCTGTCCTCAGATACTTTTGAACAGCAGATGCTAAATTAGAATCCCTGGCTTGTTTTTGTGAGGGACATGGGTGTTTTTATTGTTAGGTAGAACGTTTTCATCACAAACCAGTGTATGAGCACCTGCTTTATAAATCTTGCCTCATTAGTGTAGAGGCAACCCACACTTTGTAGTACTGAAGATTCACTCTTAAGATAAAATGTGCTCTGCTTTGTTAAGTCACTTCACTCATATCTGACTCTTCGCGACCCTATGGATTGTAGCTTACCAGGCTCCTCTGTTCATGGGACAAGAATACTGGAGTGGGTTTGCCATGCTTTCCTCCAGGGGATCTTCCCAACCCAGGGGTCTAAGTTGCCTCTCTTATGTCTCCTGCATTAGCAGATGGGTTCTTTACCATTAGTGCCACCTGGGAATACCAAGATATAATATAGTACACTGTTTATTTCTAGCTATTTTATTTTTTCTTTTCTTTTTTTTTAAATTAATTTTAATTTTTTATTTTGTTTTGCTTTACAGTACTGTATTCATTTTGCTATACATTGACTTGAATCAGCCACGAGTGTACATGAACTCCCAATCCCAACACCCACTCACCCCCCCCCCCCAAATCTCTCTGGATTATCCCCGTGCATCAGTCCCAAGCATCCTGCATCGAACCTAGACTGGCAATTCGTTTCACTTATGATATCATACATGTTACACTGCCACTCTCCCAAATCATCCCACCCTCTCCCTCTCCCACAGAGTCCAAAAAGCTGTTCTATACATCTGTGTCTCTTTTTCTGTCTCACATACAGGTTTATTACCATCTTTCTAAATTCCATATATATGTGTAAGTATACTGTATTGATGTTTTTCTTTCTGGGTTACTTCACTCTGTATAATCGGCTCCAGCTTCATCCACCTCATTAGAACTGATTCAAATGTATTCTTTTTAATGGCTGAGTAATACTCCATTGTGTATATGTACCACAGCTTTCTTATCCATTCATCTGCTGATGGACATCTAGGTTGCTTCCATGTTCTGGCTATTATAAATAGTGCTGCGATGAACATTGGGGTACACGTGTCTCTTTCAATTCTGGTTTCCTTGGTGTGTATGCCCAGCAGTGGGATTGCTGGGTCATAAGGCAGTTCTGTTTGCAATTTTTTTAAGGAATCTCCACACTGTTCTCCATAGTGGCTGCACTAGTTTGCATTCCCACCAACAGTGTAAGAGGGTTCCCTTTTCTCCACACCCTCTCCAGCATTTATTGCTTGTAGACTTTTGGATCTCAGCCATTCTGACTGGTGTGAAAAAAACTTATAGCCAATTAAAAATGTTGTGCTAGTTTCAGGTGGACAGCAAAGGGATTCAGCCATACATATACATGTATCCACTCTCCCTACAGTACACTATTTAAAAAGATGTTTCTTTAAAAAGATAAGTGAGGGTTGCACATTGAATGTTAAGTTATACTTGTTTTAAGGTTAAAAAAAATTATTCAGATTACTCTTAAGTTCTGTTGCTTCACTTCGGTTACTAGGAATGAGAGCATGAAACAAGTAAAGGATTATTTGATTTTTGAAGATGATTTAAGCCTAATATCAATAGAAAAATAACCTAGCAACTTAAAGAATGAATCAAATTTAGAAAACGTTAAGAAAATCTGATGGATTCCCCATTTTAACTGTCAGCATAGAAAATTGTGATTTATGTTCTCTTTTGTTACATTTTCTGTGAATCATTCAAACTGAAGAAGTCATGGATCTAGGATTTATAAAGATGAAAATTTAAATCCTTGAATCAGATAAATTAATCTTCATATTCTTGTTAGTAAATGTTTGTGAGAGTGGCAGTTTTATTTTTATATGATTTGTGTAGTATTGTTTTCCTAAGTTTGTAAGCATGGCAAAAGAATGTAAAATATCAACCTTTAAGAAACATTCTTATGTGAATATTGATAAATTTCATTGAAATACAATGGAATTTGTTAGTGAGTCAAGTTAATTTTACATGATTTTGTACCTAAACCACAATGATATACTACTATTTTTGCTTGGGCATTGACTTCAGTTGATTTCTTCACAAACAAATACTGAAGACAATTTTGTAGTGCTCCAGTTGGCCACCCAATTTTGCTAAGATGAAAACATCCACCATTGCAATAAAACTGTCTGATGTTTAGATCAAAAAATGCTTATTTACATGAGTGCTGAGTCATATCTCCTTTTTAGAATGAGAATGTGTGATTAAGCTTCAACCTGAGAAAGTTTTATCTGCCTTACATATCTTTTCTGGGCTTATTTATCACTCTCAGTTTTCAGTAAGACTGTTTCCAAACTTTCAGAATGTGCACATAACATGGTCTTTGTTTGGGGTGTCACAGTCCTTTTTTAGTGGTAAGAGATAACTACAAGTTTTAGAGGTTGTTCTAATACCTTTACTCAACAGCCTGTAATTCTTGGTGTTAAAAAAACTATAGATAATATAACAATAGTTGAACCAGATCTACTGTGTTCAAGAGGAAACAAACTTCCTGTGCTTGCTCCTCTGTATTTCAGGTACTGTATCATGAGTGAAAGTCACTCAGTTGTGACCGACTGTTTGTGACCCCATGGACTGTACAGTCCATGGAATTCTCCAGGCCAGAATACTGGGGTGGGTAGCTGTTCCCTTCTCCAGGGAATATTCCCAACCCAAGAGCTGAATCCAGGTCTCCCACATTGCAGGCATATTCTTTACCAGCTGAGCCACCAGGGAGGCATGTGATCGGCTTTTTATTTTAAACACTCTAGGTAAGAATTAGAGACCAGTGGACAGAGAGAGATTGTGATTAATAATAATAAAAGATGACATTTATTAGGAGTTTACTATGTGCCATGTTCTTTTTTAAGCAATATAGTTGGATCATCCTTTTGATCTCCACTACAATCTCATTATATTGGCACTATTATTGCCAGCCTCATTTTATTGTTGGGAAGTGAAATATAGTCAGAAAACTTGCTTAAGGTCAGTGAGCTGTCACACACAAGATCTGAATTCAAACAAGAGCAAGCTATCTGACTGTATAGCCTGGCCTCTTCACACGAGGCTGTACTGCTACTGATCAACACCTTGGATTTGTGAAACTCTGCATGTATGTGTCCTAAGTTGCTTCAGCTCTGTCTTCTCTTTGTGACCCTATTGACCGGTAGCCCACCAGGTTCCTTTGACCTTGAGATTCTCCAGGCAAGAATACTGGAATGGGTTGCCCTGCCCTCCTCCAGGGGATCTTCCCATTCCAGGGATAGACCCCATATCTCTCTTACATCTGCTGCATTAACAGATGTGTTTACCGTCATACCACCTGGGAAGCCGTTATGCAGCTCTGAAAGTGAAAGTCGCTCAGTTATGTCTGACTCTTTGCAACTCCATGGATTATACAGTCCATGGAATTCTCCAGGCCAGAATACTTGAGTGGGTAGCCTTTCCCTTCTCCAGGGGATCTTCCCAACCCAGGGATCGAACCCAGGTCTCCCGAATTGCAGGCAGATTCTTTACCAGCTGAGCCACAGGGAAGCCCTGAGTAAATGTACTGAAGTTCACTGAATATACATTATTGTAAATGGGATGACTTCGTAGCTTAATGTAGGCCAAATATCACTTTTTGCCTATTCATATTTTTGCATTTTTCATAGGAAATATAGAACAGAGAATCCCATTTACTCTAAACCTTATGAGAAGAGAATGAACAAAATAGAGAGGTACTAAGTTCAATTCAGCAAGCAATCTGCTCTTGAAATTGTTGTTTTGTGAAACCTAGGAATACTTCTGGAAGATGTGACCAAAGAAATAATACACAGAGATTAAAAATGAAACATATAATTGTGTAAATGGGAGACTGATGGTGGATGTATAGCATTGAAAAGTAAGCCAAATGTTAACAGAAATATCTTTATTTGTTGTGTTATTTTATTTGTCTTGTCTGTTTTATTCGTTGTGTTATTTATTTCTGCTAAGTCATGGTATAAGGATTCCACGTTATTGAAAATCATAGTACATTTCAGAGATTTTTTTTTCTTTCAGTTTGAGATGTAATTGACATATACTACTATAATTTTAAGGTATACAGCATAATGATTTGACTTACATATATCATCAAATGATTATCACAATAAGTTTAGTGAACATCCATTATCTCATACAGATACAAGATTAAAGAAAGAAAAAGAATATTTTCCTTGTGATGACAACTCCTAGAATTTACCCTTATTAATAACTTTCATGTATAACATACAGGATCATTAGTTATATTTACTGTGTTGTACATTATGTCCCTAGTACTTATTTATCTTATAATTGCAAGTTTGTGCCTTTTGATTCCTTCATCTGATTCTCCCTCCCCCCACCTCTGACTGTGATAACCACAAATCTGACCCCTTTTTCTATGAGTTTGTGTTTGAAATATAAGCGACCTGTAAAACTATATTAATTCCTGTTACACAATACAGTGATTTGATACTTCTATACATTTTTAAGTGTAAGGATGAGTCTAGTTGTAATATGTTACCATATGAAGGTATCACATAGCTGTTGACTTTATTCCCCACATTGCACACTTTATACCCATGACTCATTTATTTTGCATATTTCATACCCAGGACTCATTTATTTTGCATACTTCATACCCAGGACTCATTTATTTTGCAACTCTCAATACCAGACCACCTGACCTGCCTCTTGAGAATCCTATATGCAGGTCAGGAAGCAACAGTTAGAACTGGACATGGAACAACAGACTGGTTCCAAATAGGAAAAGGAGTATGTCAAGGCTGTATATTGTCACCCTGCTTATTTAACTTCTATGCCGAGTACATCATGAGAAACGCTGTGCTTGAAGAAGCACAAGCTAGAATCAAGATTGCTGGGAGAAATATCAATAACCTCAGATATGCAGATGACACCACCCTAATGGCAGAAAGTGAAGAGCAACTAAAAAGCCTCTTGATGAAAGTGAAAGAGGAGAGTGGAAAAGTTGGCTTAAAGCTCAACATTCAGAAAACTAAGATCATGGCATCTGGTCCCATCACTTCATGGCAAATAGATGGCAAAACAGTGGAAACAGTGGCTGACTTTATTTTGGGGGGCTCAAAAAATCACTGCAGATGGTGATTTCAGCCATGAAATTAAAAGATGCATACTCCTTGGAAGGAAAGTTATGACCAAACTAGACAGCATGTTAAAAAAAAGAGACATTATCTTGTCAACAAAGGTCTGTCTAGTCGAGGCTATGGTTTTTCCAGCAGTCATGTATGGATGTGAGAGTTGGACTATAAAGATAGCTGAGCACCGAAGAATTGATGCTTTTGAACTGTGGTGTTGGAGAAGACTCTTGAGAGTCCTTGGACTACAAGGAGATCGATCCAGTCCATCCTGAAGGAGATCAGTCTTGGGTGTTCATTGGAAGGACTGATGCTGAAGCTGAAACTCCAATACTTTGGCCACCTGATGTGAAGAGCTGACTCATTTGAAAAGACCCTGATGCTGGGAGGGATTGGGGGCATGAGGAGAAGGGGACGACAGAGGATGAGATCGCTGGATGGCATCACCGACTCAATGGACATGGGTTTGGGTGGACTCTGGCAATTGATGATGGACAAGGAGGCCTGGTGTGCTGCGGTTCATGGGGTCACAAAGAGTCGAACACGACTGAGTGACTGAAACGAACTGAACTGAACTGAATCTCCTTCACTTGTTTCTTTCTTCTTCTCACCACCTTCCTCTCTGGCAAGCACCAGTTTGTTCTCTTATATACTAATATATCTGTTTGTATTATGTTTATTCACTTGGTTTTTTGTAGATTCCCCATATAAGTGAAATGATATAGTATTTGTCTTTTTCTGGCTTATTTCACTTAGCATCATACCCTTTGGTCCATTCATGTTGTAGAAAGTGGCACTAATTTCATTCTTTTTTTTTATGGCTGAGTTTTATATCTATATAAATATGTATATAGATATAAATTTAAATATATATTTATATATAAATTCTTTATCCATTCTTTTATTGATAGATGGGGCTTCCCTAGTAGCTCAGTTGGTACCCTGGTGGCTCGGCTGGTAAAGAATTGGCCTGCAATGTGGAAGACCTGGGTTCGATCCTGTTTGGGAAGATCCCCTGCAGAAGGGAACAGCTCCTCACTTAGTATTCTGGCCTGGAGAATTCCACGGACTGTATAGTCCATGAAGACACAAAGAGAATTCCTATAGTCCATGGGGTCACAAAGACTTGGACACAACTGAGTGACTTTCACTTTCACTTTAGATTGCTTCCATATCTTAACTATTGTAAATAATGCTGTAGTGAACATAGGCATATATCTTTTCAAATTAGTATTTCTGTTTTCTTCAGATAAATACCCAGAGTGGAATTGCTGGATCATATAATGGTTCTATTTTTAATGTTTTGAGGAATCTCCATACTATTTTCCATAGTGGCTGTACCTGTTTACATTCCCACCAACAGTGTGAGGGTTCTCTTTTTCCCATGTTGTCTCCAACACTGTTATTTCTTGACTTTTTGCCATTCTGACAGATATGAGGTGACAGCTCACTGTGGTTTTGATTTGTATTTCCCTGATGGTTAGTCACATTAATCATCTTTTTCATTGACTGTTGGTCATCTGTATGTCTTTGAAAGAATGTCTAGTCAGATGCTCTATTTTTTCATAGCTTTTTTCTTCATATTGAGTTATATGAATTCTTTTCATATTTTGGATAGTGATTCCTTATTGGATATATCATCTGCAAACATCTTCTCCCATTAAGTAGTTTGCCTTTCCATGTTGTTTATAGTTTCCTTCCCTGTGCAAAAGCACTTTAGTTTGACTTTGTCTCACTTGTTTATTTTTGCTTCTTTTGCCTAAGGAGATGTATCCAAAAATAAAAAAAATTACTAAGACTGATGCCAAAGAGTTTACTGCCCATTTTTCTTCTAGAAGTTTTATGATTTCAGGTCTTATATCTAAGTCTTTAATCTATTTTGAATTTATTTTTGTTCATGTTGTGAGGAAAAGTAGTCCAGTTTGACTCTTTTGCATATAGTTGTCCAATTTTCCCAACACCATTTATTAAAGAGTCTGTCATTTCTTCATTGCATATTCTTTCCTCCTTTGTCATAGATTAATTGCCCTTATATGTGTGGGCTCATTTCCGGGCTCAGAGATATTTTTGCGTGTTTATTAACTCACTTGACTAGGAAGCACTTTGGATTATATATGTATTCCTTGTTCTAAAATGTCAAATGCTGTTAATCTAAAGATATTAAAATTTCCATTTTAATGCTTTGCAAACATTTTCCTAAGAATTGATTGGTTATAACCAATTCTCTCTCTGGGAGAGATCCACTTTTGTGGACTCTAGAAAATACTCAATTTGATGCCCTTATACTTAAGAAAATGAATAAGAATTAGAAATATGAAAATAGGTAGAAATGTGCATGTTTATTTAGAATGAGAAGTCACAACAAAATATGAATTTTAGAAGACTGATAAATATCACAAATATCATAAAATTCAAAAAATTTAATAATATTGTTATTAACTACCTAACATGAATGTTATACTTTTTTTTTTTTTTTTTTGGCTGCATACCTTTGGATCACCTCTTCATATGCAAAAGTTTATAATGTTTTCTTTTGTGTGTGTGTGTGTAATAAAGTTTTATTAAAGTATAAAGGAGACAGAGAAAGCTTCTGACATAGGCATCAGAAGGGGACAGAAAGAGTACCCCCTGCTAGTCTTCAGCTGGATGTTATATAGTAACTGAAGTGAAGTGAAGTTGCTCAGTCATGTCCGACTCTTTGCAACCCCATGAACTGTAGCCTACCAGGCTCCATCCATGGGATCTTCCAGGCAAGAATACTGGAATGGGTTGCCATTTCCTTCTCCATACAACGTTTTCTATAGAAAAAAAAAAATGATAATTTAATCTTTCCTCTAGCATGGCTGAAGTGTGTGTATATGATTATTGACGGCATGGGAAAGTGTCTTTTAGCTTTACAACTAATTATTGATAATGCTATACATAAATTTACAAGAATGTTTTCAAATTTGGGTTAACCTCTCTCAGGTTTATTTCATGTATCAGGTGTTATATTTCAGGGGGTTTCAAGGTTTCTTGAGCATTGCTTCTGCAGCTAAGTCACTTCAGTCGTGTCCAACTCTGTTCGACCCCATAGATGGCAGCCCACCAGGCTCCCACGTCTCGGATTCTCCAGGCAAGAACACTGGAGTGGTTGCCATTTACTTCTCCAGTGCATGAAAGTGAAAAATTAAAGTGAAATCGCTCAGTTGTATCCGACTCTTAGTGACCCCATGGACTGCAGCCTACTAGGCTCCTCCATCCATGGGATTTTCCAGACAAGAATACTGGAGTGATTTTATGACACTTGTTAGTCAGCTGGTGGCGAAGAGAAAGCATATTTAGTGTATTCTGTAATACTTGTTGACATCAATGTTTTGTGTAAAATTATCAAGAAATTTAATGTTTTTTCTAGCATGTGCATAAATCAGTCCTCTTTTTAATTGGATTCTCAAATAACCAGCATGCCTGTTAATTAATTTTATGTGAAAACTTTTTCTTTTAGTAACTTTAGCTTATGTATAATCTTACAAAGTTTGGTATAATTTATTTTTAAATGTCAGAATAATTTCTTTTGACTTGATTTCATTGCTTATGTTTGTCATCTTTGTCCCATATCCATTAAATTTTCTCCTGAATGTTCTTTCTGTTTTTTAAAAAACGCATTTAAAAATGACTTAAACAGCTGACTTTTCTATACAAAAAAGTTGAGCCCATATTTATTGAAATATTCCATTATTTAAAAGGCAATGTACTAATTGGACTTCATTAAATATTTCACTTTGATCAAAAACTTACTAAAAATATAGTACATTTTAAACTATATGTGCTGTGTTATGGAATATATTCCTGACATTCCTCTCCTAACAGGAGAAACTGTTTCGCCGAGGTGGAAATGGAAACTGATCATTGTGTACAAGTTTACATCTCTCATGTTTGGAGGAATTGTCCCCAGACTAAGTTGTGATGTTGTACATTTTAAACTTTATTTCTCCTACATTATATACATATATATACACTTCTATATATGTGTATATACAGGCTTCTCAGGTAGCTCAGCAGTAAAGAATCCACCTGCAATGCAGGAGACGTGGGTTTGAACCCTGGGTTGGGAAGATTTGCTGGAGGAGGGCATGGCAACCCACTCCAGTATTCTTTTTTTTTTTTTAATTAAAAACCTTATTCTGCAAAAAATTCTATTAAATGGATAAAAACACACACTACAGAATGAGAGAACATATTTGAAAACTTAATAACCAACAAAGAATTATCTCTGCAGAAAAACACAGAATATATATGTATAGAATATTTGTTGTTCAGTCACTAAGTCATGTCTGACTCTTTGTGACACATGAACTGCAACACACCAGGCTTCCCCATTCACTCTTTCCTGGAGTTTGCTTAAACTCATGTCCATTGAGTTGGTGATGCCCTCCAACCACCTAGCTTCTGTCTTCCCCTTCTCCTCTTACCCTCAGTCTTCCCCAGCATCAGCGTCTTTTTCAATGAGTTAGCTCTTCACAACAGGTGGCCAAAGTATTAGAGTTTTAGCTTCAGCATCAGTCCTTCCAATTAATATTCAGCATTGATTTCCTTTAGGGTTGACTGGTTTGATCTTCTTGCTGTCCAAAGGACTCTCAAGGTCTTCTCCAGCACCACAATTCAAAAGCCTCAATTCTTCAGTGCTCAGCCTTCTTTATGATCCAACTCTCATAGCTGCATATGGCTGCTGGAAAAACCATAGCTTTGACTATAAGGAATTTTGTCAGCAATGTGATGTCCCTACTTTTTAATACACTCTCTAGGTTTGTCATAGTTTTTCTTCTACAAAGTATTAGAGTTTTAGCTTCAGCATCAGTCCCTGGAGAATGCCATGGACAGAGGAGCCTGGCGGGCTGCTGCCCATAGGGTTGCAGAATCAGACACAACTGATACCAGTTAGTGTGCATGCACATTAGGCTTATATTGGAGCCACTTAATATATTCTCTTTTAACTTTTCTTATTTTTCATTTATTAATCTTTCTATGCTTTTTTCATTCATTTTCTCTGTAGTTTGCCATTTGTCCAGTCTACTTCATTAATGTTTACAATGTTCAATTTCAGCTTTCTGTTTGGCTATACTTAATCAGATAGCTGTATCTGACTCATATTCACCATTTTGCTACTTAATTCATAGTTTGCTTTATGTTTATTACTCCTTCCTTTCTATTTCTAAAGGCTCTAAATCTACTGTGTCAGTTTGAATGAACTTAACCAATAGTGATAAAGTCATGGAACCTTTCCTGTTTCTGAGTGAGAAGTCTGGAGGAAAGCAGGCCAGGTTCATTAGAGGCTCCATGAGGCAATCAGGGGCCCAGCCTCCTCTTCTCTCATCACTCTAGAGTGTTAGTTCCTCTTAGGGGTCAAAAATTGCTTGTTCTCATATGAGAGTTGGTTTTAAAGCACTAAGTAAGATAAATAGTGTCAAAAATTCGTTTTCTCTCCAGAGAGGAAAATCTCTCCAGTAAATTGTTCAGTTCAGTTCAGTTGCTCAGTCGTGTCTGACTGTTTGCGACCCCATGAATTGCAACACGCCAGGCCTCCCTGTCCATCACCAACTCCCGGAGTTCACTCAAACTCACGTCCATCGAGTCGGTGATGCCATCCAGCCATCTCATCCTCTGTTGTCCCCTTCTCCTCCTGCCCTCAAATCCCCCCACCATCAGAGTCTTTTCCAGTGAGTCAGCTCTCCGCATAAGGTGCCCAAAGTACTGGAGTTCCAGCTTTCCAACATTCCTTCCAAAGAACACCCAGGACTGATCTCCTTTAGAATGGACTGGTTGGATCTTCTTGTTAGACCCCAGTAAATCCCCTCTCATGTCCCTTTGATCAGAGTGAGGCCTCACACAGAGTCCCCTTCTCCTCCTGCCCTCAAATCCCCCTACCATCAGAGTCTTTTCCAGTGAGTCAGCTCTCCGCATAAGGTGCCCAAAGTACTGGAGTTCCAGCTTTCCAACATTCCTTCCAAAGAACACCCAGGACTGATCTCCTTTAGAATGGACTGGTTGGATCTTCTTGTTAGACCCCAGTAAATCCCCTCTCATGTCCCTTTGATCAGAGTGAGGCCTGCACACAGAATACATACAGACATACACCCTTAGCCCAATGACTGACAGACAGGGAGGGGCTGGGTAAGCCTTAAGCCTTGAATGTGCCAAGGCTGGGCACCTAATGCCTCGGCCATGGAGAAAGGGGGTGTATTCTTTGGGCAACAACCAATATGTCTGCTACATGCTTATTTAAAAATTGTTTTCAAAAGATCCCACTTTGTTGGATTTTCCTCAGAGATTAGTTTTCCCAATGTATATTAATTTTTGCTTAAGATTTTCTCATATTCCATTCTCTTTTCCCTGTAAGCATTCTTCTTTTTACAGTAGTTAAAGGATTGCTTCCATCTGCTTGATGTTCAGAACCCGTTCTTAGGGGTGATGGTTTGAGGTAACTTATGAGGTATTAATATGTAATTCCTGTGTCAGTGAGAGGTTTAGTTTGCTGATGAAGAAAAAGAAAATAAAACGCCTGGGCGTTTGGAATTAGCAGATGGAAACTTATTATGTGGAGAATGGGTAAATAACGAGTGAAAGTGTTAGTTGCTCAGTTTTGTCCAACTCTTTGTGACCCCATGGACTGTTACTCTTGAACCTCCTCTGTCCATGCAGTTCTCCAAACAAGAATACTAGAGTAGGTAGCCAGTCCCTTCTCCAGGGGATCTTTACCATCTGAGCCACTATGGTTAATTCAGACTTTTTGTCATTCTGAGTTAATCATGGATTAAAAATCAAGAATATTGGGGTGAGTAGCCATTCCCTTCTCCAGGGGATCTTCCTGACCCACAGTTCAAACCTGCATTGCAGGCAGCTTCTGTATCATCTGAGCCATGAGGGGAGGCTCATAAATGACAAGATCCTACTGTATACCACAGGGAACTATATTCAGTGGTATAATATCTGCCAATTTAATATCAGTAGAGCAGGCGACAGCAGCGGGGTGTTTTTCATGACACACCTATTGAAATGTGATGCCATATTTAGGCAATTTATTAACAACTATTCACTCACAATATTCAGTTCAGTTCAGTTCAGTCGCGCAGTCGTGTCCGACTCTTTGCGACCCCATGAATCGCAGTACGCCAGGTCTCCCTGTCCATCACCAACTCCCGGAGTTCACTCAGACTCACGTCCATTGAGTCTGTGATGCCATCCAGCCATCTCATCCTCGGTCGTCCCCTTCTCCTCCTGCCCCCAATCCCTCCCAGCATCAGGGTCTTTTCCAATGAGTCAACCAGTATCTGTGGCTGTGGGCTCCGCTGGTGGCTTAGTGGTAAAGAATATGCCTGCAATGCAGAAACCACAGGAGATGAGGATTCAGCCCCTGGGTCAGGAAGACGCTGGAGGAGGGCATGGCAGCCCACTCCAGGATTCCTGAGAGCTCATTCTTAGGTGAGTTGATAAGGAGTCCAAGGGCCTTCAAGGAGGAGAAAGAGAGGAACTTTTTTTCTACATTCCTTCATCTTAGTCACATAAGACTTTTTTTTCTTCTTAAGCTCTGCGTTGTTATGACAATAATCTATTTTTTTCTAAGACTAACTTTCTTTAAGCCCAGAGCTAATGATTACACAACAAAACAACACATCTTGCTCAAGAGTATGTTTNGTGGTCTGGTATTCCCATCTCTTTCAGAATTTTCCACAGTTTACTGTGATCCACACAGTCAAAGGCTTTGGCATAGTCAATAAAGCAGAAATAGATGTTTTTCTGGAACTCTCTTGCTTTTTCCATGATCCAGCGGATGTTGGCAATTTGATCTCTGGTTCCTCTGCCTTTTCTAAAACCAGCTTGAACATCAGGGAGTTCACGGTTCACATATTGCTGAAGTCTGGCTTGGAGAATTTTGAGCATTACTTTACTAGCATGTGAGATGAGTGCAATTGTGCGGTAGTTGGAGCATTCTTTGGCATTGCCTTTCTTTGGAATTGGGATGAAAACTGACCTTTTCCAGTCCTGTGGCCACTGCTGAGTTTTCCAGATTTGCTGGCAAATTGAGTGCAGCACTTTCACAGCATCATCTTTCAGGATTTGAAACAGCTCAACGGGAATTCCATCACCTCCACTAGCTTTGTTCGTAGTGATGCTTTCTAAGGCCCACTTGACTTCACATTCCAAGATGTCTGGCTCTAGATTAGTCAACACATCATCATGATTATCTGGGTCATGAAGATCTTTTTTGTACACAATATTAAGGAGCCTCAAATAAGGTGTGGAAAAGAATGTGATAAAGGATGGATTCTAGGAAAATGATACTGATGAACCTATTCACAGGGAAGAAATAGAGACACAGACATAGAGAATAGATTTGTGGATACAGTGAGGGAAGGAAAGGGTGGGATGAATTAAGAGATTAGCATTGGCATATATACACTATCATGTGTAAAATATATAAGCTGTGTTCTGTGATGACCTAGAGGGGTAGGATGGGGGAGCGATGGGAGGGAGGCTCAAGAAGAAGGGGAAATACATATACTTATAGCTGATTCATGGTTTTGTACAGCAGAAACCAACATAACATTGTAAGGCAATTATCCTCCAATTAAAAAAATGTATATATATACATGGGTATATATGTGTGTGTGTGTAACTGAATTACTGTGCTGTACAGCAGACATTAACACAATGTTGAAATCAACTATACTTGAGTAAAATGAATTTTAGAAAAATGCCTGAGGTTTGCCTCTTAAACCCTGAAAGCAGTGCTCTTAAATGTTCTTTCATGTAAGTTCTGTAACATTTGTTCCCTGAATGAAAGCCTCATCTGCCCTCTTGTTTTACTTCCCCAGGTTTTCAGAACATTTATGTATACTCTTTCTTATTTCTGAAATATAAAATTGTCATTCAGTAAATCAAGTCTTGTAGTACATTAGAGCTAGAGTAGATATAAGGGCCCATCCCTGTGTTAGATGCTATGAAAGTTCATAAATGTGTGAGTCACAGGCTAATCTTCCTGAAGCTCAGTTTGGAGTTAGAAAGGAGTGTGCGCACAAACATGTATATGAGCCTTAAATGAAGAGTGCCAGCCACTGTACTCCATTAGGTTTGAAGAGAATGAACATATTCTTTCCTTACCTGGTGATGAAAATTATAAAAGAAGAAAGGCACTGCAGTGCCAGATCCTACACAGAGAGTGATAATTGGGTATAGTTCCAGCTGTCTGAGGTTACGCCCACAACAGCGAGGCTAGCATGACTTCAGATCTCACTACCTTAATAATACCCGAAGAACAGATTGTTTAACCTTGGCTGCAGTGGGCCCTGCTGACATTATTTATTGCAGTTTTCTAATTTTATTACTTTTCTGGTTTCCAAATAGTCATTTTCACTTTACACCTTGAATTGTTTTGACACAGGAGTTGAATTTTCAGATTTTAAAACATCTTATTTGAGGCTCCTTAATATTGTGGGTGAATGGTTGTCATTAAGAAAGTGTTTGAATATAGCATCACATTTCAATAGGTGTGTCATGAAAAATACCCCTGCTGCTGTTGCCTGCTTCACTGATATTAAATGGCTCAGACAGATTCTGCATCTCATAATCTCCTTGACTTAAAAGCAGGTGCATCTTATGTGAGAGCCAGAAAATTTGCACAGCAATATAGTACTTAACCACAGGGTTAAACATTTTCTACCTTGCAGACAGGAGATATGCTTCTAGAGAAAAGAAAAGAAAATTCTTTTTTTTACTGACTCACTTGATTTTCAGATTGAAAAAAATTTTTTTGCAGTTTAAATTGTATCAATCTACAGTAAGTAACATGAGTAGGATGCTAGACTATGGGAGTCTTTTTCCTAGTAAGTTAAAAAAGAAATCATCACGATGGATTGTAATCTGGCTTTGTTGTGCTCTGTACCCACCAGCAGTTAAATGTTTGTAGCCAAGACTTGCAGATCTATTTATGTCATTGCGTGGCTTAATATTTCTCACAAACTTCAACATCCATTGATAATTTACAAACTCCTGATCATGCCTATGAAGCCCACTCATTCCAGCCCCTTCCAACTTTCTGATTCTTCATCCCAGTTGATCCAAGATCATGGCTGTGTCTTTGAACTTGACCCAGGCCCTCCTTGAAGGCTGTGGCACAAGACCACTGAAGAACATTGCTGTTGACTGTGCCGACCAAAATACATTGCCTGTCTGTTGCATTGCATCTCATGAAAGGAGGTAGAATATTTGAATCACTATTTTTTTTTTTTTCTCATGACTAGACTGAAGTTATAGGTTTTGGTGAGAGACCTCAGATAGGCAAGAGCTGGAGTAAATCATGTTTACTTAATATAGATAAAGGTGGTAACCTACAAAAATGTTTATAGACTTGTGTATATTCCTGGGTTAGTATATACATGCAATTTTCTGTGTTCTGGTAGCTGAGAGGTCTTTGAAACAGTGAGCACACCTAGCACTCAGAACTTGGTTTCTAATACATTCTCCAATGAAAGGAACCACGACTCCTTGGAGAAATGGTTGATTGTAGGTTTGAGCCAGAAATCTTCAATATGAGCCTAGAGCATCTTAAAGTGCTAGGAAATAAGGAAAATATCAAACAGAAACACAACAAATGGGGACATGTAAAAGGGCCCCAGGGATTGAACCCACATCTCTTGCATTGGCCTGCAGATTCTCTACCACTAGCACTTCTTGTGAGCCCCACGAAAGGGATGCAGGGGCAATTGGAACTACAAAATAAAGTAGTATTTTATTATAACAGAAAGTATAAAATATTCACACATTCATGTGATATAAATATATGATTGAATAAATAAATGGAGAATAGACATATCCAATGTAAAAACATTTCTAATAATTTATGTAGCTTAACTCTCTACTCCTTAAGCATGGGCTGTACATAATTAGTTCCTTCTATAGACTGCAGTGTTGAAGGAGAAAAATTCTACAGCAGATGAACTTACCAAATACTGTCACCCAAGTGATCAAGTTTAATGTAAACAGTGATGTCATACTGATAGCTTCTAGAGTAAGAGATGGCAACCCACTTCCAGTATTCTTGCCTGGAAAATTTCATGGACAGAGGAACCTGGCAGGATATAGTTCAGGGCTTCACAAAGAGCTGGACACAACTAAGCAACTGAGCACATTAATAGCTTATGTGATGAAAATGGCACTTTTTACATTCATGGTCATCTTCCTCAAAACCCATAACCCTTGCCTAATTATGAGAAAATATCGACAAATCATAAATGAGGGTCTTTCTACAAAATACCCAACCAGTACACCTCAAAACTGTCTAAATCATCAAACAAGGAACATCTGAGATGCTCTTACAACCCAGAGAAGCCTAAGGAGATATGACAAGTTAAATGCAGTTTGCTATTCTGGATGCAACTCTGGAACTGAAAAAGGACATTAGGTAAAAGTTGAGGAAATCTGAATAAAGTATGTTTTTTAGTTAAATAAAAAAGGCTCCTTAAAAATGGAGAGTCTCTTCCAGTTTTCTTTAATCTTCACTAGTGTTATATGAAAATGAAGTGAATATGAAAATGAAGAAGGAATCTCTCTCAGTATTTAAGAAATTATTAGTGATCCAATAGAAAGAATTTATTTCATTTTCTTAAATATTCTGTTTATGGATTTCCCTGTGTATTAGTCCGTTTTTTGCTGAAACTTTCAATCTTTTGAAGCCAGATGCATGAAACTTTGAAAACATCATATATAAATTACATAACAGCTCTTAAGAGAAGGAGAAAAATTTATTTCATGGTCATTTAAATTGTGATGGATATTTAATAAGTGACATTTTTAACATTCCTCCTACCAAAGAAAACAAACAAATGAAGGCAGAATTATCCTAATAACAGTGATAAGAACCATTATTTTTCAACTGGTTTATTTGTTGCTATTTAGCCACTAAGTGGTATCTGACTCTTCCAACCTCGTCGACTGTAGCCTGCCAGGCTGTTTGTCCATGGGATTTTCCGGGCAAGTATACTGAAGTGGGTAGACATTTCTTCTCCAGGGGATCTTCCTGACCCAAGGAGCAAACCTGTGTCTCTTGCATTGGCAGGTGGATGCTTTACCACTGAGACGCTTGGGACACTAAATGCTTGACAGACACTCCCTAGCTCCTCATTTCAGTATCAGTGCAGACAGAGATAGTAACAAGCATTTATATTTAGATGACTATTTATCAGGGTGACTCAGAGAACTAGACATTTCATATGTTACGGATGAACCATTACTGCGGCCTTGGGTTTTTTTCCCCTGCGTGTCCTTTTTCCCGTGAGGTTTGTGGGGAGGAGAACTGGGAGAGAGATTTTTGGTCGCCAGATCTGTAGAAGATACCTTACTGTGACTCATATATACTAAAAAAACAGTTCTTTGAATAATATATGGAAACTAATTT
Organism: Aepyceros melampus; assembly: GCA_006408695.1. Classification (NCBI taxonomy): domain Eukaryota; kingdom Metazoa; phylum Chordata; class Mammalia; order Artiodactyla; family Bovidae; genus Aepyceros; species Aepyceros melampus. The sequence goes on along the minus strand of SJXQ01006686.1, from coordinate 155,332 downwards.
TTAATGAGGCGTTATCTTTTCTTAAAATAGAATCTCTTTTTGTCTGCCCATTAACTGTGAAAATCACTGATGAAGGACTAAGAGCTAGGACTCACATAGGAGTTCAATAAATATTGTTGCAAAACCGTCTTACTAGGTTTGTACTGTTTTGAAATAAGTTTTTTAGGGGCGATTTTAGGAAGGAGATTTTCATGAATCACAGTCCATCAGCATTTGGTTTTTGTTGTTCTGAGAAGAACTTTGGTTGTCCTAAAGCTAATAATGGTTTGTGGGCTATTGTATGTGGAGAGGATGTTCTGAACCTTGTGTGAGTACTTGACATTTTGCTGATGATGGTAAGAAAGGTGTGCTTATCCATTTCTGTGCACTTGTGATGGTTGCATTTTCTGAGAGGCTGGCCAGCATTATCAACACAGACTTAGGGATATACACCTACAGGGGCAAGTACTCCATGAAGAATTTTAACTAGAGACTTGGAAAAGTTAACACTAAGACAAAATAATTAGCCTTCTGTGCCTCCAGGCTCTTGTGAGACTCTCCCCTATCACAGCCTATCCATTCCTTCCATTGCAAGTAAATACTGATGAGAATATCCTGATGAAATACCATAAACCTGAAGTTTGCATGAATCCAGATATAAAATGTTTTATAATCGTTACAGATTTAGTGAGTTCTTTTATATACATTTTGTAGATTCAACATGGGATTAGGGAAATTAATATTAAAGGTCTACATTCTATAATTTTAATAAATATTATAACTGATAAGTAATTTCCACTATTGCAGACAAGTATGCAGAAAAAATCAGATGCATGTATGTATTCTACAAACATTGTTTTTTATGCAAGACATTGAATTTTTCATGATTGCAATAAATGGAAAGGAAATTCAGTTTAGACTGAAAGAGGTAGAGGATTCATTTCAATGGATTGTTACTTTTGTTTCAAGTTTTATAATAAAGGTTTTAGGAACTTTGACAGAAACTAGACCATTCTGTCACCTAGGCACATTCTTAGTAATATCTCTATAGTTTGACTTTGATCAGTCATGAAAGAATTCTTGAGCCATGTGGGAGAGATCTCTTTCTCTCTCTCCCTATCTCTCATCATCTACCACCTTTTTGTTTTCCTTACTTTTCTTCTGCCTCTTTTCAGGGGAATTCCCAAAATATGTTTAAATATTTTTCTGCAGCAAATGTGAGGAAAACTCAGGCAAATCAGGTTTAAAAAAAGAAAGATTATTTCCTGATTTCTGGGGGAGGATAGACAGTTTTAAACAGAAACAAGGAAGAGATTAGGAATTCCACTGGATATGAAAAATCTATCTTCATTAAGTAGAGCTATGCAAACAGCTGTAAATTTGGATAATAAGCAAGGGAAGATATCTGAATTTCATTAGTCTTTTTTTTCCTTTACAGTTAGCAGATATCTCACCTTCTAAAATTACTTCGATTGTGGTTCACCACAATAAGCATGTAAATAGAATTGAAGAATGTTTACCAGGTGAGGACATTTGATGAAATGGAGCCAGGAGAAGGGATTGGAAAATATGCAAAGAAGAACAACTCAGGAAACACACTACAATTGGGAAGTTATTTTAGCAAAGGTACTGTGGGCAAGGATTTCAATCAAGTAGAGGATGCTGTTTTAAAACTAGTATGTAGCAACTTAAGTCACCAGGATGTTATTGGTGTTGAGCATTAATTAAGTCACTATTCATTGATAGCCTATTATGCTTTGATTTCTATACCAGATCCTGGGAGAATCACTGGTAAGAACAGTTTCTGTAATCAAAGAGTATGTGTTCTACGTATGGTGAGAAGTTTGCATTACTGTGGAGTGTTACTGTGTGGTGTGTGCATATGGATTGGGAAAGAGATTTCTGACTCAGATGGGCATGGGATCAGCTAGGTGGCCCTTTTTTTGCTTCAGGTGCTGGCTATGCAATTACCATGGAGCATAATTATTTTTCTAATGGCAACATGTGGCAGCATCCTGCATGGAGGGCATACTAGGAGTGCCAAAATCCTTCTAGATGGATGTATCAGGAAAGGCACAAAAAAGGAGTGGAATCCAAAGTGCAGAAGGGTTAGCAAGAGGCTGCAAATAGACATATTTGGGGGACAATCCATGGTTCTTTTGCACAAAGTATCAGAAGATAGAAAAGAAATTTAAAGTAGATTCAGCATTTCCAGAGTTTAGCCATTTATGGAGTGATATATTGGAACGTAATTAACCTCCAATGAAAATAAATAAATTTATATTTTAAAAAATAAAATAAAATGCCCAGAAAGAGAGAGGATGGTCAACAAAGGGCTCTTTCAATCATATAATCGAGGCTCAATTAATAGGGTCACCAAGAGTTGAACATGAGTGAAGCGACTTAACACATACATACAATATTTGTTTGATGAATGAGTCATAGATTGTGATATGATAATTGTTATAATTGAGAACTAGAAGATTATGACTCTCAATAGTTGTAAATATGATACTTACACCTCTTTAAAAAAATCAGTATTTTTCTAACTGAAGGGGTACATTGGTATTAGTGGCCTGTGGAATCAGTATACTGAGGGCTGCTTAATGATTAAAAATGTAATAAAATAGAAAAGAGAATCTGAAAAAGTAAGTACTTTAAAGCTTTTATTCTGAGTGTATTCATGGATGTTCGTGTGTCCTTGAGTGAACACAGAAAATGTATTTCTTACTGTGGGTTGGTGTCAAAGAGCCCTGAAAGTCATTGTAATGGAGAAGGAGCAGTTACCCCATGGTGTACATGCAGAGTAAGAACCAGGGGTAGCATCGGGAGACCAGGATCTGGGCATGTTTGTCCTGAGCCCAAAGTAAGGACCATCAGCAAAACTATAGTGGCAACATTGACACCCATGCCTTCAGTGCCAAGGTGACAGCATCTCAGATCCTCCAGGTGCTTCCTTAGTTGTGTTGAAGATAAACTGAGAATAATGGTTAGCTCAGAATGGGTGTCTGCCCTGTGCAAATAGTTCATTAATAATCTATATTCCCCAGCCTTCAGAGATTCTCACTGACCCCCTGGCAGCTTTGAAGATTTCTGGGCATATTGGATGAGATCTATATTCTTTTTGGCTCAGTTTGGGGAAATTAAGGAAGGAGTAGTTGCAAGTATGTATTCGGAGGGATATTTAACTAGTTCTCTGCTTCATCTGCTTTCATTAACTGGGGAGAAAACAGACTTCCTATGAGAGCTCCATCTTCTTTTAGGTCTGTGAGCTAGAAGGTTAACCTCACCAATCACTTCTTCAAATAGCATTTTACACAAGACAGCAAGTGACTCTTCTGAGGTGACCATATCTTTAATTTTAATAGAATATGCCTTGTGCTTAGAAACAGGAAGCACATAGGGGAAACAGCAACCCCAGAACAGGGACTTCAAATGAAGCTTTTCAAGATAAGAGATGTGTTAATTTGATGTTAAGCTGTAATTAGACCTTAGTCCAGGGAGTGGAGAATGGAGGGGAAGAAGTGAAAAAGCACATTTTTGAGAAAAAGATCTACATACACACAGAACTGGTAAAATTTGCACATGGTAAAGGTCAGTTTTCATTCCAATCCCAAAGAAGGGCAATGTCAAAGAATGTTCAACGTACTGCACAATTGCACTAATTTCACACACTAGCAAAGTAATGCTCAAAATTCTCCAAGATAGGCTTCAAGAGTATGTGAACTGAGAACTTCCAGATGTTCAAGCTAGATTTAGAAAAGGCAGAAGAGCCAGAGATCAAATTGCCAACATCTGTTTGATCATAGAAAAAGCAAGAGAATTCCAGATAAACATCTACTCTGCTTCATTGACTTCATTAAAGCCTTTGACTGTGTGGATTGCAACAAACTGTGGAAAACTCTTCAAGAGATGGACAACCAGACCACCTTACCTGCCTTTAGAGAAACCTACATAAGGTCAAGAAGCAACAGAACCAGATATGGAACAATGGACTGGTTCTAAATTGAGAGAGGAGTATGTCAAGGCTGTATGTTGTCAACCCGTTTCTTTAAGGTATGTGCAGAGTACATCAAATAAGACAAGAAAGCAAGCCCTTGTTGAGACATTAAAGATCAGTGGGACCTTGTTTGCTGGACAAGAGAGACACAGACAAAACTTTTGCATAATCCTGTGTATTTAAATCAGCATATGTATCCTAAGAATGGCAAGTTGGGGTGTGTGTGTGTGTGTGTGTGTGTGTGTGTGTGTGTAGTCCTGAGAATATGGGAAAGGTGTGGGAGGTGAATGTGAATCTGAAAAGTATGCTGTAGGTGGCTTGAGGAGCAGTGTGGGCAGCTGAGCAGGACTAGAAGTTGAACAACCTTGTGTGGTAGGAGATAATGGTAGGCAAATGCTGAAGGATTTTAAGTCATCTTTCAGAAACAACATTGGGTTATAGTTTAGAACAGTTACTCAGGGGCTAGTACAGTAGGTTATGTAGAGAGATTTGAGATTGGGGCAGGGAGATGGAGACTGTTTTAGTAGGAAAATTTTCTAGTACAGTTATAGAAATATAATTACCCATTTTAAGTATTTGGCATGTTTGCTTCAGTTCAATTCAGTCACTCAGTTGTGTCCGACTCTTTGCGACCCCATGAATTGCAGCATGCCAGGCCTCCCTGTCCATCACCAACTCCCCAAGTTCATCCAAACTCACGTCCATAGAGTCGGTGATGCCATCCAGCCATCTCATCCTCTGTCATCCCCTTCTCTTCCTGCCCCCAATCCCTCCCCGCATCTGAGTCTTTTCCAATGAGTCAGCTCTTCACATGAGGTGGCCAAAGTACTGGAGTTTCAGCTTTAGCATCAGTCCTTCCAAAGAACAACCAGGACTGATCTCCTTCAGAATGGACTGGTTGGATCTCCTTGCAGTCCAAGGGACTCTCAAGAGTCTTCTCCAACACCACAGTTCAAAAGCATCAGTTCTTCGGTGCTCGCTTTTTTCACAGTCCAACTGTCACATCCATACATGACCACTGGAAAAATCATAGCCTTGACTAGATGGACCTTAGTTGGCAAATATCTGCTTTTCAATATGCTATCTAGGTTGGTCATAACTTTCCTTCCAAGGGGTAAGTGTCTTTTAATTCCATGGCTGCAGTCACCATCTGCAGTGATTTTGGAGCCCGAAAAAATAAAGTCTGACACTGTTTCCACTATTTCCCCATCTATTTGCCATGAAGTGATGGGACCAGATGCCATAATCTTCGTTTTCTGAATGTGGAGCTTTAAGCCAACTTATTCAGTCTCTTTCACTTTCATCAAGAGGCTTTTTAGTTCCTCTTCACTTTCTGCCATAAGGGTGGTGTCATCTGCATGCTTAGGTACAATCAAAATGTTGATTCATTTTGCTAAAGATGTATAGTTTGATGCAGGTTTTCCAAGTTCGCATATCCCTGGGTCTTACCTTCTGTGTAATTCTTTCTCCTCAGGACTGCTTCTATGGCAGAAATTTTGGGGGCTATAACTCTGGGACTGCATTTTCATTCCACATTTTGAGATCACCATTCATACATGAAGGGAAAGAATTTACAAGGCTGTTTCTAAAGATATAGATGGCTTTTCCATTGAAGAATGTGTGTTTTTTTTTTTTTTTTAATGGTTTTATTCCAACTCCAAAAGCCTGTGGTTCTTAGTTATTTCAGCAATGGCTTTCTGTTTTCCCATACACCATAAAAACAAGTTAGCATATGAATCCAAGGAGCATAGAAACTCCCAGAGTTACTTGAAATATGCCAAGGAGGGTTTAATATACATAATGGTAAGACTACACATTCATGTTCTCAGAGTTCCTTTAAGGGAAGTTTGTGGGATGATATTACCCTGTAAATACCCTACAGCGCTGCCTGCCGCCTTCTCTAGTCCAGATTTCCCATGGGTATGTGACCCATCTGGTAGAACAGAAATGTGCAGTTTCACTATTTTGAGCTGGTTATATCTTAGCTGTGATTACATCACGGTGAAATTCTTTCTCCATATGCACACACATGGTCAAACTCCCTTGTTATATCATGGTACTTCTCTATTGAATCATACTTCCTGTTGTTTGTTACAAAATGGAATTCCACTATACTATATTTTGACAGTAATCCTTTGTGCTTCAAATGACGTAGAAAATTTTCATGTAACTCCCAATCTAAACATATTCAATTGATGATTTATTTTTGGAGTCTATTAGTTAATTTATTTAGTGTTTAACTACACTCTGTGAAAGTGTTAACATTTCTTGTTCAAGGCTTTTGATACTTGATGTCTTAAAAACATGCTTTTTAAAATACAGGCTTTCTGTTTTATGAGAGGAGACATACTGTTCCTTGAATAACTTTGACGTTGTGCCAAACAGTAAAGATGCTATAATATGGAATGGTGAATTTTCTGCTCAGTAGGTTGAATGTAGTCCATGGAATTCTCTAGGCAAGAATACTGGAGTGGGTAACTATTCCATTCTCTGGGAGATCTTCCAGACTCAGGGATCAAACTCAGGTCTCCTGCAGTGCAGGCAGATTCTTTACTGTCTGAGCCACCAGGGAAACCTGGTATAGAATTACTTTTAAAATAGTCTATTTGTAATTTTAAGTCATTCTTCAGGTTCTCATGGAACTGAGTTGATATTTTGACCTAGGTATTTCCAATTTGAGAAACACTTTTTTTTTTTTTTTCTTTAAATTAACAACTTAGAATTGGAGAAGTTGCCTGAAATTGGTGAAGTGGTCAATTGTGGAGCACTGAATTTTTCTTTATAAAACATTTATTGAAAATCTGTTTTTGCTTTTGAAGAATTTATTACCAACATTTCTGTTGACTATGGATCATGCCAAATTATTTTTTTCTTTCAGGAAACCAGTTCAGATTATTCTTGCTGTTTTCTCTTTTCAGCTGTGAGGTATCACTTAATTTGTTGATAAGGTATTTTGGCCAATGGAATTTTTCTCCTGTAGTTTTTAGATAACCTCTTACTTACTTTCTCCCAGCTTTACCAAGTCTTTATTGTTTTTTTTTTCTTTGTTGGAAATATTATTTCTATCATTTTACATGGTTTTCAAGATATTTTGCTCTCTTGTATCATCAACAGCAGCTTTGTCCTTTTTTCCACTCTTCATAGTTGTACCCCTTCAGGCATATTTCAGAAACCTAACAGCTTTACTTTCAGAGTTCACTCTGTTCCTGAAAACCTCATGTGTGTTTCCCTTTGCACTGAGAATAAAGTCCAGATTTTTACCCTTGTCTCATGAGCCCTCCTGTGACCTGTTCCTTTCCAGTTCTCAGATTTCTTCTTCCCTCATGTTCTAGGCACAGTGGCCCGGTGCAGTTGTCCACACATTATGAGAGCATGAACATAGTGAAAATCATGTTTTATAAATTTTGTCAGGGAAATAAATAACTGGAAGTTGAATTTCAGAAGTAAAAGATATGAAAATTAAAATTTTGATTAAAAAATTAGAGTACCAACTTAACCCCCAAACAGCTGTCTGTCCATTGTTGTTTTGGGAAGAGTCCATTTATCTCAACTTGTACTGATGCCCTTTTAGATGCTTTGATCTTGGGCGTATTTTGCTAAAAAAAAAAAATAATCTTTTGAACATTGGAAGAACCCAGCTTTGAGTTGCTTAATTATTTTAAGAAATCCCTGAACCCTTAACCCTTTGGCCTTATAGCTCCCAGCACTGCCTTTTGGGGGTAGAGATGGTTCTAGTGATTGCTAGACCAAGAAATAAGTTGTGTGGAATGGGTAGCTGAGATGGAGAGAAAGAAAAATCAGTGTTGGACAGTTTGGAGTCTTAGATGATTTAGACTCAGGACTTTGAGGTCATCAAAGAATAATACCAGATGTTAAAGAAGAATGGGGCCAGGTGATGAAGGCATTGGTGATATACATGGATTGAATCCTAGTGTTTTAACAGATGATAGAGGGAGGAGAGGAAGCTCACAAAGATTCTATGTGGGCATATTCATCACATTTTATGCTTTGTATTTTAGGATGTTTTAACATCTTGAGCTTCCCGGTGGCTCAGTGCTAAAGGATCTGCCTGCCAATGCAGGAGATGCAGAAGCTGTGGGCTCATTCCATGGGCTGGGAAGATCCCCTGGAGGAGGAAGTGGCAACCCACTCCAGCATTCTTGTCTGGAGAATTCCATGGACAGAGAAGCCTGGCAAGCTACAGTCCATGAATAAACACACATAGGCCATCTTGGTGCCTTGCTGGTCCTGGAGAGACTACCCTCTGGGCTGGCTAATTTTTAAAGACAGTCAATAACTTGCCTGGGAGCATACTTTTCATGGTAAACCAACCAATTCAAAGATCTCAGATGGAACTGCCTCCTTTATCTAACTTCCACTGCTGCTGCTAAGTCGCTTCAGTTGTGTCTGACTCTGTGTGACCCCACAGATGGCAGCCCACCAGGCTCCCCTGTCCCTGGGATTCTCCAGGCAAGAACACTGGAGTGGGTTGCCATTTCCTTCTCCAGTGCATGAAAATGAAAAGTGAAAATGAAGTCGCTCAGTGTGTCTGACTCTTCATGACCCCGTGGACTGCGGCCCACCAGGCTCCTCCGTCCATGGGATTTTCTAGGCAAGAGTGCTGGAGGGGGGTGCCATTGCCTTCTCCAAACTTCCACACAACAAGCCAATTATTTCTCCCATCCTGAATCACCCCAGGACTAGGTATTAGACCACTTTGGATCATCCCTATGGTTCAGAGTCCACTGAATTATTCAATCTATCCAATTCTAAACTTATCTCAGACTTACCTATTCTGACTCACCCGTTGTTTCCCTTGGAGCTATAATAAAGTCTCTCTCCATTCATCCCTTTATGCCTCCTGACTTACCCCTCAGCTTCCCCCATGTGGCCTTGTGATATACAGCATGCCTCCTTCTCTTGAGAACTGTGAGTATAAAAGAGGGGGGTGCCATTGCCTTCTCCAAACTTCCACACAACAAGCCAATTATTTCTCCCATCCTGAATCACCCCAGGACTAGGTATTAGACCACTTTGGATCATCCCTATGGTTCAGAGTCCACTGAATTATTCAATCTATCCAATTCTAAACTTATCTCAGACTTACCTATTCTGACTCACCCGTTGTTTCCCTTGGAGCTATAATAAAGTCTCTCTCCATTCATCCCTTTATGCCTCCTGACTTACCCCTCAGCTTCCCCCATGTGGCCTTGTGATATACAGCATGCCTCCTTCTCTTGAGAACTGTGAGTATAAAGCTCCTTTCATGCATTGACTTCTCCATAGCTCAGCCAACTGTGATCAAATCCCAGGCACATTTACAACTGGAAGACACTGTACGTCCCTCAGTTCAGTTTAGTCATTCAGTCGTGTCTGACTCTTTGCAACCCCATGGACTACAGCATTCTAGGCTTCTCTGTCCTTCACCAACCCCTGGAACTTGCTCAAACTCATGTCCATTGAGTCGGTGATGCCATCCAACCATCTCATGTTCTGTCATCCCCTTCTCCTGCTGCCTTTAATCTTTCTCAGCATCAGGGTCTTTTCCAATGAGTCAGTTCTTTGCACCAGGCAGCCAAAGGATTGGAGTTTCAGCTTAAATATCAGTGCTTCCAGTGAATATTCAGGACTGATTTCCTTACGGATTGACTGGTTTGATCTCCTTGCAGTCCAAGGGACTCTCAAAAATCTTCTCCAACACCACAGTTCAAAAGCATCAACTCTTCGGCATGCAACTTTCTTTACAGTCCAACTCTCACATCCATACATGACTACTGGAAAAACCATAACTTTGAGTAGGTAGACCTTTGTCAGCAAAGTAATGTCTCTGCTTTATAATATGCTGTCTAGGTTTGTCATAGCTTTTCTTCCAAGAAATAAGCGTTTTTAAATTTCATGGCTACACTTACTATCTGCAGTGAATTTGGAGCCTAAGAAAATAAAGTCTGTCACTGTTTCCGTTGTTTCTCCATCTATTTGTCATGAAGTGATGGGACTGAATGCCATGATCTCATTTTTTTGAATGTTGAGTTTTAAGCCAGCTCTTTCACTCTCCTCTTTCACTTTCATCAAGAGGCTCTTTAGTTCTTCTTTGGTTTCTGCCATAAGAATGAAGTCATCTGCATATCTGAGGTTATTGATATTTCTCCCGGAAATCTTGATTCCAGCTTATGCTTCATCCAGCCTGTCATTTCACATAATGATATTCTGCATATAAGTTAAATAATCATGGTGACAATGTCCACCCTTGACTTACTCCTTTCCCAATTTGAAACCAGTCTATCGTTCCATGTCTGGTTCTAACTGTCATGTCTTTAACCACAAAGAATTGGTCAGGAAAATTAAATAAAATAGCCTACATTGTAGCTTTTACACACAGAAACACATTAACGTTGAAAATTGATCTACCATGTAAAATAAACAACAAACAAGGCAGGTTGTTTAAAACAGTGTATATTAGTCTCAGTTTTAAAGAAAAACTTCCAGTATACATTGTATGAGACAGAAACAAATAGTCTGATATTAAATAACATCAAAAGGTTGAATGAAATTTGGGGAAATTTTTCTTTTTGTTTTTCTATATTTCCTAATTCTTTTTCAGTTATTATGAATCATTTTGTATGATTCAAGTGTTAGTTGCTCAATCATGCCTGACATTTGCTACCCCATGGACTGCAGCCCATCAGGCTCCTCTGTCCATGGGATTTTCCAGGCAAGGACACTGGAGTAGTTTGCCATTTCCTTCCCCAACGTATGATTCAGGTCTGGTTTAAAGATGTTATCACTTAACCTAACTTTTGTGCCTTTGGGGCATTAAAACCTTTTTTGTGCCTGTGACAGAGGAGCCACTGATCCAGGTACATTTACCAAACAACACTATGTGGGTGAGCCTTTAACTTTTTTCTAAGCAACATTTCCTCTTCCCTTTGGAAATGGTTGAGTTTGTCTCTAAGCTGAGAATTATGTACAATGCATTTTACTATACACAGAAATGTAGCAAGGTACCAATATAGTATCTTTGGATAACAATTTCCACTTCTTTGTCAGTGAAAACTGGCTAAAATCCTATTCTTAGCTGTGTTCTCTTCTTTTTTAAAAATTTATTTATTTATTTTATTTTTTGGCTTTGTTGGGTTTTCACTGCTACACACAGGCTTTTTCTAGTTGCGGCAAGTGGGAGCTCCTCTCTAGTTGCAGTAGTTGGACTTCTCAATGTGGTGCTTCTCTTGTCGCAGAATACTGGCTCTAGGGTGTGTGGGCTTCAGTAGTTGGGGCATGCAGCCTCAGTAGTTGTGGTGCATGGGTTTAGTTGCCCCTTGGCATGTGGAATCTTCCCAGATCAAGGATTGAACACTGTGCCACCTACAAGTGGCTTGTTAACCACTGGACTACCAGGGAAGTCCTGTGTTCTTTTCTCCTATTTTGTGTGATCCTGTTTTTTTGTGTTACGTTTCAAGTTTTTTCTTTTTTCCCTGCTGCATTTTATGAGAATCCTGAGTTTCTCTGGTATATGTGTTCAGTGTTCCTTTTAAGCACACTTGTTTTGAAGGTTTTCCTTTCCTTCTCTGTGCTGTGTTTATGACGCTGCATTACCTGATGTGCTAACTCCTAATTTTGCTTTTATCTGTCTGTTCAATCAGTTCTGTCAATATGAGTGTATTGTCTTTCATGTCTTATCTCTACCAACTACATGCTTGTTAGATCACATCCTCTATACCTGTGAGAGGTGTACATTCCTTTTACATTTTTTTTGTGCAGGTAGAATCATTCATATTTGGGGTCCAAGCTGAAATGACTTTCCCATTGCTCAGAGTCACAAAACCACTGCATGTCTTCCAGGCAGCAGTGCCTTAACAACATTTGCAGTCTAACCAGGGGACTGTTACATAGCAAAGCATTTTCATATATTCAGCACAACCCTTTTAGATGAAGAGGAATTGGTGGCACTTCTTTCGTAAATATTGAGAAGACTTTTAGGTGATTTTGCCCTGTAAATATATAAGAAACCCTAACTCTCAAAAAACATGAAAGGAATTAATAAACTGGGGTAATACTTGTGACCCATGAAGTTTGGAGCACATTAGTGCCTTTTTCTTATTGCCTTCCATATTTGATAAAACAGAACAAATAAATTGACTGAAATCTGAAAAGTTGAAGTGCTCTCCATTTATTTTCTAAATGTCCAAACTATCCTTCCAGTCTCACTAAAGCAGTCCCTTTGCTTGATTTTTTCTAATCTTTAGCTTTTCAGTGTCTTGATTGAAATAGCAACTGTAGGTAAGTTAACATTTTTAGGATCTATGGTATATTCCACTGAAGATAGATTTGTTTTTATGAATTCAGTTCACAGATTTTTAAGCCCTTTTAATTCTCATGTTCAGCTGACTGTATGGTTAATGGTGTGTATTTCTAAATTGTGAACCAGTTGCAGTGGTTTCCAGTGCATATGCTTTTCTTTCAAATTCAGATCTCTCTACTGATGCTAATTTAGTTTCTTCCAATAAAATATTTCAAGGTCTTTTTATTAAAGCAGGAATTAAAATAATTATCACTTTTTGTAAAATACTACTTAATATAAAAGGAACTCCAAAGAAATTATAATCACTCTGTAAAATTGAACGTAGAAAGCACTTAAAAATTCATGAATGTAAAGTAAAATATGCTTCAATAAAATTTCTGTGCAGAGCCAACTTGTATCTTAGAAGAGAACTTGGAATGTTCTGTTTACATCTAAATGAGCCCCTAAAACAGAAAACTTTAGTTTCATAAATATCTCCTAAAATAACTATACATATATTTCCTCTAATCAAGCAGCAAAAACCTAATGAGAATCAATAGTGTGTTCCATACTGTATTTATAATTTGCTATTTACCTGTGCTGATAAACTTACCACATTTGTAGTGGTAGGTACGATGAAAAAAACATTCATAGATCCAAGATATGACATCGGGTAAGAGTTTTTTCAGGTATTAGTCCGTCCGTTCCGTTCAGTCACTCAGTCGTGTCCGACTCTTTGTGACCCCATGAATCGCAGCACGCCAGGCCTCCCTGTCCATCACCAACTCCCGGAGTTCACTCAGACTCACGTCCATTGAGTCCGTGATACCATCCAGCCATCTCATCCTCGGTCGTCCCCTTCTCCTCCTGCCCCCAATCTCTCCCAGCATCAGGGTCTTTTCCAATGAGTCAACTCTTCGCATGAGGTGGCCAAAGTACTGGAGCTTCAGTTTGAGCATCATTCCTTCCAAAGAAATCCCAGGGTTGATCTCCTTCAGAATGGACTGGTTGGATCTCCTTGCAGTCCAACGGACTCTCAAGAGTCTTCTCCAACACCACAGTTCAAAAGCATCAATTCTTCGGTGCTCAGCCTTCTTCACAGTCCAACTCTCATATGCATATATGACCACAGGAAAAACCATAGCCTTGACTAGACGCACCTTAGTCGGCAAAGTAATGTCTCTGCTTTTGAATATACTATCTAGGTTGGTCATAACTTTTCTTCCAAGGAGTAAGCGTCTTTTAATTTCATGGCTGCAGTCACCATCTGCAGTGATTTTGGAGCCCAAAAAAACAAAGTCTGACACTGTTTCTACTGTTTCCCCATCTATTTCCCATGAAGTGATGGGGCCAGATGCCATGATCTTCGTTTTCTGAATGTTGAGCTTTAAGCCAACTTTTCCACTCTCCTCTTTCACTTTCAACAAGAGGCTTTTTAGCTCCTCCTCACTTTCTGCCATAAGGGTGGTGTCATCTGCATATCTGAGATTATTGATATTTCTCCCAGCAATCTTGATTCCAGCTTGTGTTTCTTCCAGTCCAGCATTTCTCATGATGTACTCTGCATAGAAGTTAAATAAGCAGGGTGACAATATACAGCCTTGACGTACTCCTTTTCCTATTTGGAACCAGTCTGTTGTTCCATGTCCAGTTCTAACTGTTGCTTCCTGACCTGCATACAGATTTCTCAAGAGGCAGGTTAGGTGGTCTGGTATTCCCATCTCTTTCAGAATTTTCCACAGTTTATTGTGATCCACACAGTCAAAGGCTTTGGCATAGTCAATAAAGCAGAAATAGATGTTTTTCTGGAACTCTCTTGCTTTTTCCATGATCCAGCGGATGTTGGCAATTTGATCTCTGGTTCCTCTGCCTTTTCTAAAACCAGCTTGAACATCAGGGAGTTCACGGTTCACGTATTGCTGAAGTCTGGCTTGGAGAATTTTGAGCATTACTTTACTAGCATGTGAGATGAGTGCAATTGTGCGGTAGTTTGAGCATTCTTTGGCATTGCCTTTCTTTGGAATTGGAATGAAAACTGACCTTTTCCAGTCCTGTGGCCACTGCTGAGTTTTCCAGATTTGCTGGCATATTGAGTGCAGCACTTTCACAGCATCATCTTTCAGGATTTGAAACAGCTCAACTGGAATTCCATCACCTCCACTAGCTTTGTTCATAGTGATGCTTTCTAAGGCCCACTTGACTTCACATTCCAGGATGTCTGGCTCTAGATTAGTCATCACATCATCATGATTATCTGGGTCGTGAAGATCTTTTTTGTCCAGTTCTTCCGTGTATTCTTGCCACCTCTTCTTAATACCTTCTGTTTCTGTTAGGTCCACACCATTTCTGTCCTTTATCGAGCCCATCTTTGCATGAAATGTTCCCTTGGTATCTCTAATTTTCTTGAAGACATCTCTAGTCTTTCCCATTCTGTTCTTTTCCTTTATTTCTTTTCATTGATCGCTGAAGAAGGCTTTCTTATCTCTTCTTGCTATTCTTTGGAACTCTACATTCAGATGCTTATATCTTTCCTTTTCTCCTTTACTTTTCGCCTCTCTTCTTTTCACAGCTATTTGTAAGGCCTCCCCAGACAGCCATTTTGCTTTTTTGCAGGTATTAGTAGTATTACTTAATAGGATCATGGTTACTATTTTGCGTGAGGGTAAAAAATTCCAATTATATGGAATTCTGCATAACTGCCGTGGGTAAAAGCTAAGATTCTTCCTTGGGCTGGAGAAAGATCATGCCCTAACCTGAAGCTGTAGATACATAATACTTGAATGAACTGAGATTGTTTTTGAGAGAAAGAGCAGCAGGCTTTGAGAGGTTACTGAGGAAGTTGTCTGTGAGATGTAGTATTTTCCATTTTGGCTACACATAATGTGTATTTGTACACATAATCAGTATTCAGTGCTCTTTGAGGCCACTTGTTTCCCTGTTTTTCACCTGTTAGAGGGAGCATTCATGCATGCCTGTATTTTGGTCAGAGAAGAGAGAGGAACCTGGACCAAAGTTCTACCTATTGATTACAGGTAATCTGTCTGTAGTGTTGATGAGCTGATGTAAAGTCATACTTCCTGCTGCAAGGTCCATAATACCAGTGTATGGAAAGCAGCGTTTAAATTTGGTTAACAGAGATTACTTGGTAGTCCTTAAGGAACGTCTTCAATAGGCCCCTAGATAATCAGATAATCATACCTAGTTAGTGTATCACCTGGTTTGTGTTATAGGAACTGAATATAATTTTGGTGGAAAAGTATTCTCAATGAAATGTTATACTTATTTTTTTTAGTGTAAAAGGAAATACAGAAGACCATCTGGTTCTTTCAGGCTCATAAAGGCACCATCCTATAGTTTCAGATAAAGCAAGTGATTTACCAAGAGAATCATTTGGGTGCTAGAAAGTAAAGAGATAAGTAAAATCTGGTTTCCCAATTCATTTGCTATGTTCCCTGCACAGCATCATGACATCCTGCGACAAAATGCCTTCATAAAAGACCTTATGCTTGTCAGAAGGGATGGTTCTAATTCAAGTTATAGCTTTTTTCTTTACTGGAAATTCTTCCTGAATTTTGAGCTCTTTAAGTTGTCAGATTTGGGATTAAACAAATGCCCTTAGATGCCCTTATGTTTACTTCAGTAATTTTAAGAGTGACATAGTGTGTAGAGGCCTTGTTTTGCATCTCCATTACATCATATCCACCTCTTTTATTCCAGTCATTTACTTATGTGTTTATTTAAAGAATTAAATGCTCAGCACTATCCTCAAGGATTCCAACATTCTCTTAGTGTGATAGCTACAAATGAATGAACAGTTAAAACAGGCTGTGAATTAGGACACACTAGAGGCAAGGATGATATGCTGTAAGAGCAAGAGTGGGTGTGAGCAGGTCTAGAAATGACCTGAGTTAAGTTTTGACTTGAGTAAGTAAAGAAAACAGGGAAAGAGCTTCCCTGTGGAAGGAATGACAGGACAAAGATTTCGAGGTATCAAAGAATATGGAGTGTTTGAAGAACAACTAGCAATTCACTAAATCTGGAGTTCCTAAAGACTTAAAATACAAGGTGGATGAATGTTGAGTAATGAGTCAATATTATGGACAGTCAGTACAATTGGAACTTTATCCCTCTGCAGTGGAAGTCCTCAAAGGCTTTTCAATAGAGGGTGACATGAAAGTGAAAGTAAAAGTTGCTCAGTCGTGTCCGGCTCTTTGTGACCCCATGGACTATATAGTTTATGGAATTCTCCAGGCCAGAATACTGGAATGGGTAGCCTTTCCCTTCTCCAGGGGATCTTCCCAACCCAAGGATCGAACCCAGGTCTCCCGCGTTGCAGGTGGATTTTTTATCAGCTGAGCCACAAGGGAAGCCCAAGAATACTGGTGGGTAGCCTGTCCCTTCTCTAGTGGATCTTCTTGACCAGGAATTGAACCAGGGTCTCCTGCATTGCAGGCAGATTCTTTACCAATGGAGCTATCAGGGGGAAAAAAATAGAGGGTGACATAATGAAATTTGTATTTTGGGGAAAAAATCACTGCAGAATAGAGGAGGAATCAGAGTGGGCTAAGGCTGAGGGCAGCATGATCAGGCAAAAGAAGCTTTTCAATAATCTAAGGAAGAACAAATGAGAGCCTTGATAAAGGCAGGAATGATGGAGAAAAAAAAGAAGGTATATTTTTGAAATATCAGAGGTAGAATGTTTTTGACCTAATGAGCAATTTCATGTAGGAGGTAGCATCAAGGAAAGGAATTAAAAATGACTCCTGCATTTCTGACAGGGCTCGATCAATAGTGAGTGGTTCTCCTCATTGACGTATGACAGGAGTTGGATCAGTTTGGGGGAAAGATGATGAGTTATCTTTTAAGCATGTTGATGTTGAAGTGATTGGAAAACTGGTAATTACTATAAGGGGCTAGAACTCAAGCAAGGGCCCAGAGCTAGAGAAATAGATTTGGGAGCTTTCAACATAATGTAAACTGCTGACGTGAATGAGACCAACCAGAGACTATACAAAGAGCAGGGAAAATGAAGAACATATGAAATTTTTGGAGAACAAATAGCAGTTCACTGAATCTGGAGTCTAAAGACTTAAGATGCAAGGTGGATGAATGCTGAGTAATGAGTCAATACTGCTGGACATTTAGTACAATTGGAACTCTCGCTGCAGTGGAAGTCATCAGAGGCTTTTCAGCAGAGAGTGACGTGATATAATTTATACTTCGGAAAAAAAAAAAACAACTCACTGCAGAATAGAGGAGGAATCAGAGGTAGCTAAGACTGAGGGCAACAAGTGCGTAGAGGAGGAAAGAAGAGAGTGGTGTCCTTGAAACCAAGGAGAGAGTAAAATATTCATATTATCAATACTTTTGAACGGTCAAGTAAGATAAGAACTGAAATGGGGCTACTGGATATTTTGAGGTGATTTGTTGTTGTTCAGTCATAAGTCCTGTGCCACTCTTTGCAACCCCACGAACTGAAGCATGTCAGATATACCCCTGTCCTCCACTGTCTCCCGGAGTTTGCTCAAATTCATGTCAGTTGAGTTAGCGACGCTCTCTAATGTGTGATGCCACCTATCTAGTGCTGCCATCTCATCCTCTGCCACCCCCTTC
Source organism: Aepyceros melampus (assembly GCA_006408695.1). Taxonomy (NCBI): domain Eukaryota; kingdom Metazoa; phylum Chordata; class Mammalia; order Artiodactyla; family Bovidae; genus Aepyceros; species Aepyceros melampus. Next base: position 137,462 of record SJXQ01006686.1, on the reverse strand, counting down.
TCCTTTTGCTTTCAGTCTTTCCCAGTATCAGGGTCTTTTCTAATGAGTTGGTCCCTCATATCAGATAACCAAATTACTGAAGCTTCAGCTTCAGCATCGGTCTTTCCAGTGAAAGTTCAGAGTTGATTTCCTTTAGGATTCACAGTATAGAGATTCTCAAGAGTCTTCACAAGCACCACAACTCGAAAGCATCAGTTCATTAACTCTCAGCCTTCTTGGAGTCCATGGGGTCACAATGAATCAGACACGACTGGGTGACTGAACAACAACAACAGCCTTCTTGATGGTCCAACTTTCTTATCTGTACATGACTACTGGAAAAAATCATAGCTTTGATCACATGGAAAATTGCCAGCAAAAGTGATGCCTCTGCTTTTTAATATGCTATCTAGACTTGTCTTAAACTTTCCTTCCAAAGAACATCTTTTAATATCATGGTGCAATCACTGTCTGCAGTGATTTCAGACTCTATCTGTCACTGCTTCCACTTTTTCCCCTTGTATTTCCATAAAGTGATGGGACTGGATGCCATGATCTTCATTTTTTTGAGTGTGGAGTTTTAAGCCAGCATTTTCACCTTCTTTCACCCTCATCAAGAGGCTCTTTAGTTCCTCTTCATTTTCTGCCATTACAGTGGTGACATCTGCATCCATGAGTTTGTTGATATTTCTCCCAGCAATCTTGATTCCAGCTTGTGATTCATCCAGACTGGCATTTCACATGATATAACTCTGAAGCAGGGTGACAATATACTGCCCTGTTGTACTCCTTTCAAATTTTGAACCAGTCAGTTGTTCCATGTCCAATTCTAATCATTCCTTCTTCACCTGCATACACGTTTCTTGGGAGAAGATAAGGTGGTTTGGTACTCTCATATCTTTAAGAATTTTCCAGTTTGTTGTGATCCACACAGTCAAAGGCTTTAGCATATCAATGAAATAGATGTTTTTCTGTAACTCCTTTGCTTTCTGCTTGATCCAATGAATGCTGGCAACTTGATCTCTGCTTTGTCTCTACCAAATGCATCTTGTTCATCTGGAAGTTCTAGGGTCACATACTGCTGAAGCCTAACTTGAAAGATTTTGAGCATAACCTTGCTAGTATGTGAAATGATTGTATGTGAATGGTTGTTTGAAGATTCTTTTCATTGCCCTGCTTTGAGATTGCGATGAAAACTTATCTTTTCTAGTCCTATGGCCATTGCTGAGTTTTCCAAATTTGCTGACATATTGAGTACAGTACATTAACTGCATCATCTTTTAGAATTTGAAATAGCTCTAATGGAATTGTATCACCTCCACTAGCTTGTTTCGTAGTGATGCTTCCTAAGGCCCACTTGACTTCACACTCCAGGATGTCTGGCTCTAAGTGAGTGACCTCAGCACTGTGTTTATCCAGACCTTTCTTGAATAGTTCTTCTGTATATTTGCCACCTCTTCTTAATCTCTTCTGCATCTGTTAGATCCCTACCATTTATCCTTTATTGTGCCCTTCCTTACATGAAATGTTTCCTTGAAATCTCCAATTTTCTTGAAGTGTTCTCTAGTTTTACCCATCCCATGGTTTTCCTCTATTTCTTTACATTGTTCATTTAAGAAGGCCTTCTTTATCTCTCCTTGCTATTCGCTGGAACTCTGCATTCACATGGGTATATCTTTCCCTTTATCCATGGCCTTTCATGTCTCTTCTTTCCTCAGCTATTTGTAAAGGCTCTTCAGACAACCACTTTGCCTTCTTGCATTTCTTTTTCTTTAGGATTGTTTTGATCACTGCCTCCTATACCATGTTACCAAATTTCATCCATAGTTCTTCAGGTACTCTGTCTACCAGATCTAATTCCTTGAATCTTATTTGTCACCTCCACTGTATCATATAAGGGATTTGATTTAGGTCATACATGAATGGCTTAGTAGTTTTCCCTACTTCTTCACTTTAAGCCTAAATTTTGCAATAAGAAGCTCATAATTTGAGCCATTTAGGTCTTGTTTTTGCAGACTGTTTAGAGCTTCTCCATCTTCAGCTGCAAATAATATAAGCAGTCTGATTTCAGTATTGACCATCTGCTGATGTCCATGTGGAGAGTTGTCTTGGGTTTTTGGAAATTGGTGTTTTTACTATGATAAGCATGTTCTCTTGACAAAACTCTGTTAGCATTTGCCCTACTCCATTTTGTACTCCAAGACCAAACTTGCCTGTACTTCTGGGTATCTCTTGACTTCCTACCTTTGCATTTCAATCCCCTCTGGTGAAAACGTCAACTTTTTTGGTGTTAGTTCTAGAAGTTGTAGCTCTTCATAGTACCGGTCAACTTCAACTTCTTTGGCATGCAGTTTGGGAATAGACTTAGATTACTGCAATGTTGAATGGTCTGCCTTGAAAATGGACCAAGATCATTTGTCATTTATGTGGTTGCACTGAAGTAATGCATTTAGGACTCTTTTGTTGACTATGAGGGATACCCCACCTCCTCCTAGGAATTCTTGTCCACAGTAGTAGACTGAGTGGTCATCTTAATGAAATTCACCCATTCTGTCCATTTTACTCAGATTCCTAAGTTGTTGGTGTTCACTCTTGCCATCTCCTGCTTGACCGCATACAATTTACCGTGATTCATGAGCCTAACATTCCAGGTTCCTATACAATATTTTTCTTTACAGCATCAAACTTTACTTTCATCACCAGACACACCCACAATTGAGTGTGAGTTCCACTTTTGTCAGCCCCTTCATTCTTTCTGGAGCTATTAGTAATTGCCCTCCACTCTTCCCTAATAGCACACCTTCCAACACCTTCAGACACCATCTGACCTGGGGGCTCATCTTCCAGTGTTATACCGTGTTTGCATTCTATTCATGGGGTTCTTGTGGCTAGAATACTGGAGTGGGTTGCCATTCCTTCTCCAGTGGTCCGCAGTTTATCAGAATTCATCACTGTGACCAGTCTGTTTTGGGTGGCCCTGCATGGTATGGTTCATAGCTTCATTGAGTTATGCAAGCCCCTTCACCATAACAAGGCTGTGACCCATGAAGGGGTTTGAGGTGATAGATTTATATTTATTTAGATAAGGTATATGTGACCATTATGTAATTTTAAAATATATAATGAGATATATACATATATTGAAAAAAATATATATATATGTAGTGGAAATATACATAATTATGTATAACTTCAGAATTATCAAACATCTCATCAGCCAGCATAACTATTGCTAAAATTATGATGTATATCTTTTTAGATTTTTTCTATATTTAAATACATTCTCTACCTAGATATATCTAGATTTGTGTCTATATATAACAAAATGAGTACCCATTATAAATATAGGAGACACTGCATGAATTTGGTTGTCGTTCTTGTCCAAAGTCCATGATAATCTTTTCTACATCTGTCCTAATTTTAGTATATAAGCTGGGGGAGCATCTGGTGTCTGTTGAATTAAGCAACTGGGAGATCATTTGTAACTTTGTATGGCTAATTTCAGTGGAATGGTGAGGGTAGGAGCCAGGTTGTGTGGGCTGGGGAATGGGTGGGCAGTGAGGAAACAGAACAAACATTACAGACCGCTCTCTCAAGAAACCAGGTTGTGAAGGGAAAGGGGAGTAGATGTCAAGAAAGGAGTAGAGTGGAGAGGGATTTTTTTTTTCTATTTTCAATTTTTACTTGGACAAGACTTCTCACTAACTGGACTTGTCTGTTGGCTCAGACAGTAAAGCATCTTCCTACAATGTGGGAGACCCTAGGTTCGATCCCTGGGTTGGGAAGATCCTCTGGAGAAGGAAATGGCAACCCACTTTAGTACTCTTGCCTGGAAAATCCCATGGATGGAGGAGTGTGGTAGGCTACAGGGTCACAAAGAGTCAGACATGGCTGACTAGAAGGAGCCGCCTAAGAGGGATGAATTAAAAGATAAAAAGTAGAGATTGTGAGTGATAGAGTTGAGGCCTTAGGAGTCAGGGAAGGAAGGAGTAGGAAAGAGAGACCAAACCCTCTTGTCCAAGAAGGAAACTGGGAGGAAGGTGAGGGTGGGAAGGTGTTTTGATAAGTTTTCCAATGGGTCACCTGATGTGATTCTTGTCACCAGAATGAAGACGGTTGTTACCCATGTGTAATGAGATATTTGAGGAAGTCTTTTCAAACTTGCATGAGACAGAAAACCTCAACATTGGATAAGATGGTCTATACACTTACATCCTGAGAAAGATCCCAAGAGATGTATGTTAGAAAAATCTAGTCTTCTCTGAACAAATGGAAGCTCAAGAATGATCCCCAAATGGTTTAGTTACCTTAAATAACCTATTAAGTATTTATTATCCACATGTTTCTGTGTATATTTTGTTAGCTTGTCTGGCCCCTGTGAAGTATAGTATTTAACCTAGGGAAATGGCATTATATGGTGCGGGAAACAAATTTGAAATAAATCTTGACTGAGTTTCATTAACTTTGGAAAAAAAACAATATACGTGTGCTTTAGTTCTCTTCTCTTGTAAAATTTGGATATCATCATGTTGATCTCAGGGCAAATAGAAGATAGCACAGCTAATAATATATGTGTGTTACCACACATTAGTGTCCTTGTATGTTACTTTCTCGTACATATCTTTCCCTCTCAGGGTTCAAGGTCTCCCTTTCACTGCTACATAGCAGGACTTCCTGCCTGACAGAAACATGAAACTGTTAATAATGATAATAAACTTTGACCAGTGACCAGGGGTGTTCCGTGAAGTCTTAGTTGCTGTGAAACGTAAATGTGATGAACTAAATGGAAAGGAGCACTACCACGAAATGTGCTGACTTAGCATAGCCCATCTGCATGTCCTAAAGGACACTGTAACTTTTAGTTTTGTCTTTACAAAAGCATAGCCCCTGGGGTACTTTTTGTTTCATAAGACAAAATTAAATGCCTCAGATGACCAGGAGGAAATCTGGATTAGTTTCCTTTTCACATATGACTTTTTCTAGCAACAAGCTTGATAAGGTGATTTATCAGCAGGAATATATGCTGAGTACCACTGAGGCTGAAATATCAATCCTCAGAACAAAAGACTTGTAAGCAAATTGCTATAATGTGTTATGACCTCTCACATCTAGTAATTCAGTTGAACGAGGCAGGGATAACACAATGCAAGTGAGTTATCTTCCATTTACTAAACTGCCACCAGATGAACAGCAGTGCCTGGTGGTTACGCCAGGTGAATAGGCCACTTTAAAATGGGAAACTGAAAGAAGCAGCGGTGTTAGGCTTAAATAATTTCTGAATCCCTGCAACTTAATTCCTCGTTAACAGCACATCAATGGATTTAACGTTGCCTTTTAAAATAAAATATTAACACATTTGAGCTTGCTTTAAAAATCAAATCCTTGAGTACTAGTTAAGTATTCTTCCTGGTACGAGCTTCCTGGTGGCTCATACATTGCCTGCAATGTGGGAAACCCAGGTTTGATCCCTGGGTCAGGAAGATCCTTTGGAGAAGGGAATAATGGCTACTCACTCCAGTATTCTTGCCTGAAGAATTCCATGGACAGAGGAGCCTGACAGGCTATAGTCCATGGGGCTGCAAAGAGTCATATACAACTGAGCAACTAACACACACACACACACACACACACACACACACAAGTACTCATAATCAATGAACAATTTAAAATAGCTCTTACTTAAATATCTGCATTCATTTCTTTACATCATATCTTAATATTCTGATTACTTTGTCTTTTTCACTCTATGTCCCAAGGTTACTTGAATGTTTTTTCATACTCTTGCTCACTTTTTGGAGAGCATTTTTCTGGCAACAGTTCAAAAGGGTGTTGAATTTTTCCCTGTTTTTCAGTTGCACAAACTGTTCAATATTGCTTGACCAATGCATCTAAAATTTGAAGGTGCTCTTGGTTACCTATTGCCTGATATAAGTGCCCTGGTGAAATGGAAGGACACTGGCCCTACAGGTGTCCATTTTCATCAAGCTCATGCTCTGAACACTCCTTGCTCGATGAGTTGTTCTTGCTTTTAAAATATGATGAATTAGAGCCCGTTTCATCTTAAACAATCAGCATAAAGTATGATATACATTGGATGGTTAGTACACTTACCCTGATTAAGTAAATGGTTGGATAAATGGATAAAGGAAGGGAGAATTGGAGCATATGTGATTTGCCTTTTCTGCTAGAATATGGAAGGCATTCTGAGGGAGGAAAATCACTTTGGGTTCTGTTTTTCAGACAAGTGGTATCTGAACTATTGTGTTCTGAGTAGAAAATCTCCCTTTTTGCAAAAAAGCACTAGTATTTTAACTAGAATCATTTTGTGTGTGAGTGTGTGTATTTGATTGTGAGATTTGAATTTGGCATTTTTACTAAATGTTCAGTACCATCCTAATCATTGTAAAGGAAGCAAATTCCCTATCCCTGAGTGTATTTGAGAGGACAAATTTCTATAAAGCAAGGAGAGAGCAACACAAGACACTTTGTATTCAGGTTAAATATTATGCACTAGCTATTCTGATTAGATGGAATGCTGATGGAATTCAGAGAAAGGAAAAGACACTGGGCCTTAGGGGAAAAAGGCAATTTGGATCAATGAGGAGAAGAAATATTTCCTAAGGGCTATTGTGGGCCAACTAGCGGAGTTTGTACAATCCTTCACAAAAAACTTGCCACATGGATCTCAGCAATCAAATATCAAGGCCTCACTGCTTTGCTGAGGGAAGCCCCGAGTTTAGTTTTTCCTGAACAAAAATGACACCTAGATTTAAAACATAACAAATAAAAACTAGTGATCCAGTTATATGGCAGAAACCAACATAATGTTTTAAAGCAATCATCCTCCAATTAAAAATGAATATATTGAGTAAAACTACGTACATAAAAACCATAGGTATATATTTAAATTAAGCATAAATATAAATATAACATAGTTTTTTTTTTAATGTGTGTGTGTGTCTGTTGCTCAGTTGTGTCCGACTCTTTGTGACCCCATGGACTGAGCCTCCTAGGCTTCTCCGTCCATGGGGATTCCCCAGACAAGAATACTGGAGTAAGTCTACTTACTACTTATTCCATTCTCTAAGGGTTCTTCCCATTGGGCCATATTTTGTATATTTGTATTTAATCATACATTTATGAAGGATCTAATATGCTATTATACAGATTTGTGCCTTAATGAGTTTATAATCTAGTTATAAGTCTAAGTTTATAACCTTATTTAAAACTAATGTTAATTTCTTAGCAATGAGCCTGTTACCAAAAAAAAAAAAAAAGTGATCATTTGCTACTGACTGTAAATCCAGTAGCAATTTAGAGTTTATTACAATGTGAAGATGTCAGTGTCTGGATTTTGGAGGGTGAGAAGGAGCACAGTATGGTGGGAACTTTGGGAAATGGCATAAACCCTGTGTTATAATGTATTCCAGACCTGTTTTCAGTAGTAGGCTCCTGTTAAAGAAATAAGATGCAGTAGCCCATGGTCAAAAAGTAGAATGACAGCTGTGTTACAAAGACTTGGGAATTGTTGGAGAAGAGAGATAAACAGTTACTTTGTTCTACAAAAGGAATGTTTCAGAAAATTAGTTTGGGCTGCATTATACATCAAAATGAAAGATAAAGGGAGCAGTTTATGGTTATTTTGCTGTAACCTGAATATGAAATGTTGAGATTCTTATGAAGATTAACGTTATATAATCATTGTGTATGGATTTCTAATTTACAGGAGGTTAGAAGGACAGAGAATAAGTTAATTGCCAATTAAATAATATGTTCCTATTAAATAATTTGATGTTACTTTTGGACTATAAAAATAATTTCTCAAAATATATTATCTGAAATAGTAACAGTTATTATTTTCAGTTTTTGGAATCTACTACCTAAATCAGAATTGAAATGCTGCTGAAGAATAATAGGTAGAATAATAGGTAGAACAGTGTTAATTAACCTTTGGTCAGATATATTTTGTTTAGAGAAACCAAGTCCTTGTTAGGACTTAGGAAACCTAACAGCATATACAATGAGACTGCCTACCTGGATATCACATATGTTTGCATCCAAATGGAAAGCAAGTCATATTTTAGGAGTAGATTGAGTCTGTTTATGCTCCAAAATGAATTTAAATGACGAGAATATGAATGTAGTGAAAAGCACGGAAATGAATTTGACAGATACTAGTTTTCATTTTGAGTTTCAAATTACTGGCTTTCTGTTAGCATATATCAGGAGTAGTGAATTTCTATTAAGTTGGCACATAGTTTTAAATTTTATGAGTATGCTATTGTAAGTGTAAAAACTCATTTCTGTGAGATATGGACATGGATATTTCTTTTTTAATCAGCAAGCTCTAGGCTATATATTATTAGTCTAAACTTGTCATCCTGACAGCCTTTAGGCTGTGGAGCTTTATTCTTATATTCCTTTTCGGTGATGTTTTGTTTATTTGGGTAGAATTGAAAAAGAGACTGTGAAGAGAATTTAATAGTTTAATACTTATTTAATATTTGCTTAAAATATTAAGGTATACTTTACAGGCATTTATGCTTAGACATGTATTATTATTACAACCTTTTGAAATGATTAGAATGATGCTTTTGTTCAACAGTATTTCTTTCAGTGTTTTGTTAAAGGTATGAGCTTACCATACATAGAGGTCTTGCAGATATAGTACTTGAGGGCTGTGTTAAGCTTTAACAGTATCAGAAATAACTACCCCCCTCTCTTCTATTGCAAACAGCAAAGAGCAGTTGAAAATTACACATCACCTCAGTTTTGGATTAAAAATGGTGATGGATCTTCCAATTGCAGCAGCACCTTGCATCTTGGGTTCCCTGTCAGTTCACTGAGCAAGAACTCTGAATGCTTGTTATGTTGAGGACAGTGATGGGCGACGCACTGCCTCCTCATAGTCACAGGAAAAGAAATGAGCAAAATTGAGCAAAATTAATGGTGGAATATCAGTAGCAGGGCTTTCCCAGCTTATTTCCTACCATAAATATGGCTACCATTTACTACTGTTGCCGCTGCCGCCAGGAGTATTAGCAGAGTAGCTCCCATATCCTAAGAATCTAGGCTATGCTTCCTGACTCTGCCAAATGTTCTACACACATAACTCATATAATCCTCACAGCAGTCCTGTATGGATGTCGATGGAGATTTCAGGTAAAAAGGTTCAAGTTAGGAGCCAGGTTATTTTCATAGCCAGGGTACCACCAGGAAGAGTGCTGAATACCTGTCACTATCTGTTTAGATCTGGTTGATGCAGGTAGGAATCAGTGTGCCTTTTATTCTGTGAGGGTTTTTGAATCAGATGAGATGCCTCCTTCTCTGCTTTTGATTCTCAACTTCTACTCCTGTCTGAGATGCATATGCACATTCTCAACTCTAGAAAAAATCCCTTTTACAATAGAGGGGCAAAATGTTAGAGGTAACTTCCTTTACTAATACAACAAAAAATGAGAATTACTATCATATTTCAGATGGTATTTTTGGAAAACTTTTTTTCATAGCCCTCAAATAACATCAAAGTATTTAAGAACTGATTCTTTGGAAACATTCTCTATTAAGCAATTATTCCTGGACCCTCATTTCTGATTTTGGTGAACTGAGGGGCGTGGCTCTCTCCCCTATTGCTTTACATTCTTCACAGGGATCACTACCATTTCCTTCTCCAATGTATGAAAGTGAAAAGTGAAAGTGAAGTCGCTCAGTCGTGTCCAACACTCAGCGACCCCATGGACTGCAGCCTTCCAGGTTCCTTTGTCCATGGGATTTTCCAGGCAAGAGTACTGAAGTGGGGTGCCATTGCCTTCTCCGGTGGCAGGATACTAATTAGAAAAGGCATCTTCTGGGGAAACTGAGAACTTTTGGGGATGTTGGAGGTTGGTGTACATGTGGTTTAAAAAAACTGAAATGATTTTGGCATGCCATTTCATTTTCCCATTGAGAATCGCTTCAAGGCATTGAAAAATCATAAATACCATCCAGAAAGTATTGATATAATGATCCCTGTGATACTTGTAATAACAGCAGTGTTATTATTACTGGTCCTAGGATCTCCACAGAGATACCCACATCTTCCTGATCACCGCTTCCCTCCTGGCATGCATGGCCATGGACTGTGATCACAACAGTGGTTTTCCAAGTGCAATTCCTGAACCAGTAGAATCATCTGGGCACTGGTTCCAAGTGCAAAAAAAAAAAAAAAGGCAGTTTCTCAGACCCACCCTAGACCTAATGAATCAAAAACTGTCTGGATTGCTTTGTGTATGAACATGCCCTCCAGGTGATATGATACACACACAAATTCAACAACTATGACAGCCACCTGTCATAGTTTCCTATTGCTGTTGTAAAAATTGACCCCATATTTAGCAGCTAAAAACAGCACAGATTTCTTACTTGTACTCTCTGAAGTTCAGAAGCCCAGGTAGATGTGTCTGGGTCCTCTCTTTAGCTTTTCACAAAGCTGAAATCATGATGTTGATAGCACTGAATTCCTTACTGAAGGCACTGGAAAAGAATTCACTTCCAACCTTATTCAGGGTTTTGACTGAATTCAGTACCCGGTGGTTGTAACCTAAGGTCCCTCTTTCATTGTTGGAAGTCAACCAGGGTACACTCTTAGCTTCCAGAATCTACCCACATTTCCTTTCATGGTTTTCATCTATCTACAATGGTGGGTCGAGTTGCTTTCACACCTTGAATCCCTCTGCCTTCCTCTTCTGCCCTACCTGATGTCTTTGTCTGCTGCATCTCTGACTGCCTCTTCTACCCTCAGCCAGGAGGAAGTTTTTTTTAAGTGTTCAGTGATACATTGGGGCCACATTGATAATCTAGGGTCATGTCCTGATTTTAAAGTCCAGTTATTAATAACCTTTAGAAGGTTATTAATTCCCTAGAGAATGAAATGATAACCCACTGCAGTATTCTTGCCTGGAAAATTCCATGGACAGAGGCGCCTGGAAGGCTGCTGTCCATGGGGTCACAAAGAGTTGGACACAACTGAGCAACTTCACTTGTGTCACTTACTAATAACCTTAATTATATCTTCAAAATCCTCTTCACCATGAAATATAACATAATCACAACTTAAAACAAAGAGTCTGAGGTCATGGGGACCAAAATTCTGTTTACTTGGCATAACTCATCATAAGGTCTTTCTCTTGACTTTGTCCAGGTGCTGTGTTGCTCCCTAGGTAGCCCAGCCTCACCATCAACATCCCATTCTTGCCCCAGGGATCAAAGTGGCTAAAGGAAACTGTTCTGCTTCACCAGGAAGTGAAGCACATTTCCCATGGGCTCCACATGTGCATCAGGGCACCTGCCCTTTGTGCCCCTCCTCATCTCATCTGTCATTCCTCTGTGTCCCTCTGCATTCACTCTCTCCCATTCTCCAGAAGTGGTTAGCTCCTGGATTTTCCATTCTTGTCTATGTCTCTGTCTCCCTTCCATGGTTCAGAAGCACTGTGGTGACGCTGGCATAGACCTAAGCCTAGGAATTCCTCGTTATAAGAAGTGAAACATAATGCTTCATGGTGCTTATGAGCACAAAGCCTGAAGCCAGGCAGTTTAGTTTCAAAATTTGTGACCTTGGGTAGCTCTCTTAACTGTTTCATGCCTCAGCTTACCTATCTGTAAGTGGCAAATAATAACAATGTTAGATCATTAGCCAGTATTACTAATGCTCAGAGAAGAAACAGTAAGTTCAGTGTATCCAGGCTTGATTCATGAGGAAACTTAGAAAATTCTCTCACTTTTTCACATCTCTCACTTTCTCACCAAAACTTTGTTTTAGAGCTTCTTACCTTGGCCCCCAACCTAATGGATATCTTGAACTGGCTAGGATGATAATCATACAAAAGCATGGCAAAGAAGTAAACCCATCAGTGTTTGCATACGCAGTGTCACGATTTTCAGGATAAATTCATAAATTATATAAGGCTGTTACCATTTTTGTCTTACAGGATGAAACTGAAGCTTAGGTGAGGTAGCTAAGTCAATAGCCCACATATGGAGATAGGTGAATAAACACAGTAGTAGTCATTAACTTCTCATGACTTTACTTGTTAACCAAAGATAACTTGTCTTCTAAAAAAAGCCTCACAGAGTTTTAGGCAGTAGTGCTCACTCAGTGTTGGTAAAGAGAAAAATCCATGAAAGGAACCTGCAGCTGGAGTCCTGTGGAGGGAAGGCAGGTTTTGGTGGCCTCTTGAGTAACTGTCAGTTATCCTGGACCATTGTTTTACAAAAGAACAATAGAAGGAATGGTGAGAACTCAGAAAGTATAGGCAGAGGGCTCAACGACATTTTTCGAGGAAAATCTGGAAAGGGGAATTTCTTCAGTGAGTTATGCATTAGAGTAACATATATGTCATTTGAAGGCACTCCTTGGCACAGGCACCTCAAAAGATTTTCTATTTATGAGGACAATGTCTAATTAACAAAGTACTTGACCTTTGGCTGCTCATAATGGGGCTTGTTTTACTCTGTTAGTCTTTTGGTCATGCTTTTTGTTGTTGTTGTGAGTGATGAATGGCTGCTAACACCTTGACATGTGCTTCTTCCTTACCCCCATGGAGAAAGTCTGAAGTTATCTAAGTTATTAATATGTAGGTTGGTTTATCACCTTTTATGGATATGCAGTTTGACACTTTTCAAGAATATCTTCTCAGAGATTAAATAAATTGCTAAGAGCTTGTTCACGGGCTTGTAAAATTGTGGTGTGTGGATAAGGACAACACTATTGTCTTTTCTTTTTTACAACCCATTTTGTTGCTCTTTGTGTCCAGTTAATATTCTAAGTTTCCTACCAAAAGCGACTATAATATGTCATTTTCTTTGAATTTAAATTATCGAAAAAATATATTTTCTTACATAGAATCTCTTTTGTGGGCAAAACATTCTGAATTAAACGTGTGTATGCCTAGTATGGTTTTGAGACATGTTCCTTTGGAATGTGAGAGGCTGGTGTATGATTGCACACTTCATTTGTTCACTTGCTTTCTTATTTGAAGTCAATTTGCTTATTCCACACAGAGGAACACATTTCTATGACTCGGTTTTCCCCTTCAACAAATTAATACCACATAACCTTTTCTTGCCTTTTGCTCTTGAGTTTTGCCTGTGTCAAAAGACTGACTAAAAGATTGATCCCCAAAGGAATAAATTGAGTCCAGTGATTTGCTTGGTCACTCTTGTCCTTTCAGTTTTAGATTTATAAGTCTTCCAACCTTCAGGATCCAAGGCTCTGCTCTAATTCTGCTTCTTGGTTCACAGTTGCCTTGAAGTCTCTTTTAAGCATCTCCCATTTTTGCTTGATGCATGCTAGATTAGTGTCTCTAATGTAAGTGTCCCAGCATTTTTATTTCTCACATCAGCAATTTTTGTTTATCTCTTTAGTAATACATCAGAACATGCATAAAGATGTTGTGTGCCTTCCTGTTCTACCAGCCTGTATGCACAAGCATGCTCATGTAATAGTGGTGATTCTCTGCATAGTCTACTTATTACCTTTTACTGCTGTGTTAAAATGACTTCACTACGCCACAGTTATCCAGCTGTCTTTCCTATAGGACCTTGTTGTGCATCATCATTACTGGGGCCACTTATTATTCCATGAGAGCTGGGAAGAAGTTTACAGGCAACTTCTTGGGGACCGGAAATCATTGTGTCCTAAGAGATGCTGGGAAAGATTGAGGGCAGGAGGAGAAGGGGATGATAGAGGATGAATGGTTGGATAGCATCACCGACTCAGTGGACATAAATTTGAGCAAACTAAAAGATTGTGAAGGATAGGGAACCTGGCATGCTACAGTTCATGAGGTCACAAGAGTCAAATATGACTTAACAACCAAACAACAACAGCAAAGAGCTGGGTTACTTAGGTAGGACTGGCTTTGGCAAGGATGAAGGTATCCTGTGTGGGTAGAAAGAATCTGGCATTTTCATCCTTTCACAACACAGGAAGGTGTGCTGCCTAACAGCAGAATTCTGGGCATGCTAGAGCTGCTATATAGCAGTTGGTAGTGTGAATGGGAAATGTGTAAAGTGGTTTTTGGTTTTTGGAGGACAGGCAGCATGTCCATGCCAACTATTGTTGTTGTGAAGGAACCCAAGTCTAAATCGGTCTATATGGTTGGATTGCTATGCTTAGTTATTTAAAACATAGCATTTGGAGAGAGGTAAAATACCAGCATACTGCATCTTCACCTTTTTTTTTTTCTTGAAGCAAATTTGTTAGGTCTGTTTGCAAAAGGACTAGCTGTGGCAGGGCAGTAAAGAGACATGTGCCTCTTGCAATAGACCTTTTTTGTAATGATAATTCTAATAGAAATAATCATCTACATTGATTTATAAGAGTGGAATGGAGCAGGGACATTGATTCAGAAGAGAACCGCTATGAACAGTTTGATTTATGATGGTATTAAAGCAAATGATTCAGATTCACCTTGCATAATCTAAGGTTGCTTATCCAGTGGTTAGTTGTCAAAATATATTCATCAGAGAGCAGTCAGCTTCTCAGTGAGAAGCACACCCCTCACAGAATGTCTAATTTGCTCTTTTGAGGCTGGGATGATATGTGCTTGATATGTGCAAGGTTGCTACCTGCACACCCGTGGTTCTTAGGTAGAAAAGGATTGTTGTGGAATGAAATAAATAACCTTATCAGACACTCATTTTATGGGATAAGAATGTAAATACAGTGAGTAATCAGAGAGTATGTAAATAGCAGCAAGCTAATTTTCAGAATCGTTGCAACTCATTTTGTAAGATATCTCTCCTATTTAAGAGAATAAAACTCAGCTCTTCCAGGAAGCATAATATCCTCAGTGGTCAGTTATGATGTGACAAAAACAAAGAAGCCTTTTGTTAGGACCTGGGGTCTTTCCTCTGATTGTCATGATGAGTTTATTGTACTTCTTTAAAGTCTTTGCTGATCTCCTTTGGTGACTGACTTTGATGTCCTTTCCTCAGTTCTCCTGTGGCCTTCTCTGTATTCCTTGATCACAGCACAGGCCACACTGAGGCATAACTATGGCCAGCCTCTGCTACTTCTGCCTTGAAACCACAAGTAGTGAACGGCAATGACCAAGGCTTTCCCAGGAAATGTGTGTGTATGTGCTAAGTCGCTTCAGTTGTGTCCAACTCTTTGCGACCCTCCGAATGGTAGTCTGCCTTTCTGTCTGTGGCTTTCTCCAGCCAACGATACTGGAGTGGGTCTCATGCCTTCCTCCAGGGAATCTTCCCAATCCAGGGATCAAACCCGCATCTCCTGAGTCTCCTACATTGGCAGATGGGTTCTTGGGAATCCCCTTCCCAGTATATAGCAGGTGGATATGTGTACTAAACACTGAGTGAGTGACATATTTCAGTGTCAGTTGGGCCCCAAAAGTTTGTCTAATGAATACAGGTGCCCTTAAGAAATAACCATTTTCAATCTGATCCTCACATCACTACTTCACATAGTTCTATTTTCTGATTTCCCTAGCTCTAACTTGATGAGGTTGAACCAGATAAGTAATCTTCAAGTATATTCTAACTTTTGGTGACTTATTCATTTTGAACCCCTAAGCTCACATTATTTCTGTGATCATTATTCCTAATGATAATGTGTGTTTCTGTAGGGAGCATGACTTCGGCAACTTCACCAATCATTTTAAAATGGGACCCCAAAAGTTTGGAAATCCGGACCCTAACAGTGGAGAGGCTTTTGGAACCGCTCGTTACACAGGTAAGAGATGCTCCGAAATACTGTTACCTGTATATATTTCTATTGCGATTATATCATGACTTTCTGAAGAACATGAAAATCCTTAAGCATGAATGAATCTTGTCACATTGCTAATTACTTTATATGTATTCCTACCCCAACTGGGGACAGTTTTTTTCTTTTCTTCTCAATAGGATTTGGAGTGCTTTTTACAAAAGTTTTCATGTGATTTTTGAAATTAAGTTGATGAGATAATTAAAGAAGGGGCTTTGGTGAAGGGGACCCTCATTTGCAGCAATAGTCTGAATAAATCATGCCTAGCTTGCTTTCAGATGCTAATGCAGTTAGGAAGAACTCTATTGACTACTTAAGAGTGAAGTATATTTATTGAATTACTTTGTCTTTAGTTTTAAAGGGAAAATTCATCATGTTGAAATGATGAAATGTTCCATTTTTATGTTGTCACATTTCCACATGAGGGCCATCAACGAAAAACATCCTCTGGATTTTTTAATTTTAAAAATTAATTTTTTGTTTGTCTTATGAAGCATATTACTGCTATATTAACTAAGAATTTCAGAAAGTTAAAATTCAAGATTTTATGGGTATATTTGTAGAGAAATGCCATGACAAATTAAGTAGAGGCCATTTATATTGGGTAGAGATCACTTATATTGGTTTTCTGTAGCTTCTATAGCAAATTACTGTAAATTTGGTGGTGTAAAGCATCACAAGTTTATTATCTGATGGTTCTAGAAGTCAGAGGTCCTAATGTTAGGATATTGGTAAAGAAGCATTCCTTCTGTAGGCTCAAGTAGAAAATCTGTTTCTTTGCCTTTTTCCATGTTCTAGAGGCCATTCCCTTCTTTGGCCCCTTCCTCCATATTTAAAGCCAGCAGCGTGGCATCTTCAAATCTCTCTCTCTGACTGACCTCTGCCCATGTCCTCATATCTCATCCTGTCTCACTCTCATAAGGACCCTTATGATTACATTGGGCCCACACAGATACTCTAGAGTAATGTCCTCATCTCAAAATCTTGGAGCAAATCACATCTGAAAAGTAAATCGCATCTGAAAAGTCTCTCTTGCCACTTTTAGGTAGCATATTCAGACTTTCAAGGGGTTAGAATATGGACAAAATCTCATCTAAAATTCATCAGCTAAAAATTTCCAAATCTCACCATCTAAATCTTCTAAATTAGGTGTGAGTAAGGTTCTAGATAGGGACTTCCTAGGTGGTGAAGTAGTAAAGAATCTACCTGCTAGTACAAGAAATACAGGAGACATGGTTTCAATCCCTGAGTGGGAAAGATCCCCTGGAGTAGGAAATGGCAACCTGCTCCAGTACTCTTACCTGTAGAATTCCATGGACAGGGGAGCCTGGCGGGCTACAGTCCATGGGTTGCAAAGAGTTAGACACAATTGAGCACTCTCATGCTTATCATCAAGGTTCTAGTTATAGTCCTTCTTCAAGTAAAATTTCTCTCCATCTATATACCAGTGAAATTAGAAATAAATTATACGCCTTCAAAACGCATTGTGGGACAGGCATAAGATAACAGGTGCAGACATTTTCATTTAAAAAGAGAGAATGTGGAAGAAAAAAAAAAGGTTACCAGTCTCAAGAAGTTTAGAATTCCAACTAGGCAAACTCAATTAGATTTCACAGCTTGGTGATAATCCTCTGTGGCTCAAGGCTCTGCCCTCTGGGCCTGGTTCTTTACTCTAAGAATCATTATTCTTTTTTCATGAAAGATAGCATGTATTTTCAGTTGAATATTTCCTGCCTGTGTAACTTGAAAGTACAACAGCTTTTTTGAAATTCATCTCTCTCTCTTTTTTTTAGTTCAGATTGTCAGTATTTCAACTGATAGAACATTCTTGAGAAACCTGTGGTTCTCTCTTGTATATATCTGAGATTTTCTCTATTAGAAAACAGGATACTTTGTAGATCTTTCATGGATAACCTCATCTCCAATTTGTCCTTTGCTGAAATCACTGAGAGAATCCATGAATCCCGTGTCCAATCTTTCCAAGAGCTCCTTGTGTGAATGAACATACCAAGGTTTTAATCTTTCCAAAGCACTAACCAAAGGTTCAGTTCAGTTCAGTTCAGTCGCTCAGTCGTGTCTGACTCTTTGCGACCCCATGAATCGCAGCACACCAGGCCTCCCTGTCCATCACCAACTCCCGGAGTTCACTCAGACTCACGTCATCTAGACACAAAGTTGACTTTTTCTCAACAGCCACTTTTTCCTGAAACTGAAACTTCTAATTTTAACACCTGTTGCAACCTGCCTAGTTGAGAAGTTTCTGAATCACTGGGTCTTGGTTCCTTTCAACTTAATATTCTTAACAAAAAAATTTTTCTGGCTGTATCTTGTGGCATGTGGCAGGATCTTACATTCACTAACCAGGGATTGAACCCATGCCCCCTGAAGTAGAAGCATGGAGTCTTAACCACTGGACCAGGGAAGTACCAATAATTCTTGACTCAGTGTGTTTCTTTCCTCTTCAGTTCAGTTCAGTTCATTCAGTCGCTCAGTCGTGTATGACTGTTTGGGACCCCATGAATTGCAGCATGCCAGGCCTCCCTGTCCATCACCAACTCCTCTTACATTTTGCTATAAGCAAGAAGAAGAAACTAGGCCACTCCTTCAATACTTTGCCAGGAAATCTTCTCAGCTAAATATTCAAGGTCATCACTTATAACTCTGGTTTCTACATAATTATAGGAAGCAATTCAGCTAAGCTTTCTTCTACTCTATAACAAATATTGTTTTTCCTCCATTTTCCAATAACAGGTTTTCATTTCCTTCTGAGCCCTCCTTTAACTGTCCATTTATAATGATTTCAATAATTTCTAAAATGATAAAAGCTTACTCTACTGTGCTGTTCACTTCCTTCTGAGTCTTTACCAGCAGGGCTTTTAACATCCATATTTTACTCTCTGTTCAAGGTAATCTAGGCTTTTTCTATCATGCTCCTCAAAATGTTCCCAGCCTCTGCCTACCATCAATTTCAAAGCCATCTCCACATTTTCAGGAAGTTGTTATAGTAACACCCTACTTCCCAGAACCAAGGTCTGTATGCCTATATGCTTCCAGTTGCCACCATGACAAATTACTGCAATCTTAGTAGTTTAAACAACACCCATCTATTATCATACAATTCTAGAGGTCAAAGGTCCTAAATGCAAGATGTTGGTAAGGATGTGTTCCTTAAGGAGGAAGTTCATTCCTATTTTTAGCATCAGGAGTGCACCTGTGACCTTGGTTGTGGTGCTTTCCTCCATCATTAAAGCCAACAGTTTAGCACCTTTAAATCTCTCCCTCTGACTTCAGCTTCTACCATCATATCTTGACCTCTGACTTTAACCCTCCTTCTTCCTGCATTCCAGGCAGATTCTTTACCATCTGAGCTATCAGGGAAGCTCCCTCTTATAAGAACTCCTGTGATTATATTAGGGTCACCCAGATATTCTAAAGTAATCTCTGAATCTTGAGATCTTCTGCAGACTCCCTTTTGCCATTTAAGGTAATACATTCACAAGTCTAGGGATTAGGAAGTAGACATGTTTGTTTGTAATTGTTAAAACATTTCATTAGATTTATGCCCTTTTTTAATGTGGTCATGATTCCTATTAGTGCTATACAAATTTATTCAAGAAACACCTAATATTGATAGACTCTTAGATTTGAGAGTATGTTGGCTGCTGCAGCTGTGGTTTGTGGACTAAGACTGATCCATGAATTATTTGTTATTGGACAGCAATAAGCACAGAAATTTAAGTGCTTTGAAAAATTTATGGTAGTTTTATAGAGTAATTTTATGCATGTTGAAGCTAATCATAATATTTGTGCTTTTTATCTTTAAATTTCTGGGGTTATTCATTGTCTTGTATTTTTAAAAATCTTTGGTTTATGCACTTTTAGAATAACATATATTTGACCTCTCATCATAGATAGCTTGAAAAAGCCTGGTTTGGGAGGTTCTTTGTGGTTGGTCTGCTCGGAAATGTAGTTCT
This sequence comes from Aepyceros melampus, assembly GCA_006408695.1. Lineage (NCBI taxonomy): Eukaryota > Metazoa > Chordata > Mammalia > Artiodactyla > Bovidae > Aepyceros > Aepyceros melampus. The sequence goes on along the minus strand of SJXQ01006686.1, from coordinate 117,743 downwards.
GTCGGCTGGGTTACAAACACAGATTACCTTATTCTAGAGTTGGAATTTTCACTTCAGATTACATGCCAATATATTTAACCCTTATCATGCAGATGAAATGAAGCAATAATTAGAACATAGTGCCCTGTGTTGATTAAACGTAGTCTCCATTTTTCTTTTCTCAATGGTTGTATTTCAGGTTCATACTGGCGGTAAACCAATACTGTATAAGTCAGTGAGAAGGATATGAGTGACTCTAGCATGGGCAAGCACAATATTACATATAAACTGTCTCTTATTTCTTAAAATTTTCATATCTTTACATATTTGCTCTTGATTTATCTAAAGACCAAAACATCTAAGATTACATTTAAAAATTACAGCCTTTTCCATGTATCTTTCAATCCAGTCATTTCAAATTCTTCTGTCAATAAAGGCAATACATTAAAAAATATTTGTTGAAAATAAAGACAGTTAATAGTCTAATTCATATTTTTTCACTTAATACAGGAAAATACTTACAAGTCTTATTGAATTTCACACTGTGACTTAGTACTGTAACTATTCTTTTTATTATTATTATCAAAGATATTTCTTGGATATAGCATTCACATGATTTTTATACTTTTCCATATTTTCCACATTCTGATTTAGAATTCATTATTTTAACAACCAGAGAAAAACTCACCTTTTAAAAATTTAAAATATATCTCCAGTAGGTGACTCTTATTATAGAGGCACAATTTTCCTTCTTAATTACAAGAACCTTCTAAAATTTGCTTTAACAGGGCTTTGAGTTTTTTTTAAATTACAGTACATATAAAAAATAACATTAATGCATGTATATACTCCTGTGTTGACTTGGATCTCTTGAACACAGAAGAGGTTTTTCAAAGGAGAATATATGTTATATAACATAATTATTAGTACCATATATTTGTTTTCCAGGGCCACTGTCACAAAGTGGGTGCCTTCAACAACAGAAATTTGTTGTCTTGAATTTCTAAAGAATCAAGGTCCGAGATTAAGGTGTCAGCAAGTCTGGTTCCTTCCAAGGGCTGTGAGAGAAGGATCTATTTCAGGACCCTCTCCTTGGCTTGTAGATGGACAGCTTTTCTCTATGTCTCTTCATATTGCTTTCTGTTTATTTGTGTCATCTCTGTGTCCAAATTTCCCTTTTTTATAAGGACACAGGTCATACTGGATTAGAGTCCACCCATATCTCATTTTAACTTGATTATTTCTCTAAAGACTGCTCTCTAAATAAAGTCAGATTCTGAGGTACTAGGGATTAGGTCTCCAAAATATATTTTGAGTGGGCGGGGTAGGTGGGAAACGATAAAACACAACCCATAACAACACAATCATTAATGATTACTTTCATTCCAAAGGCTGCAGCATAGAAAAGCCTCTAATGTTTCTTCTTTTTGTTGTTTGATATGTTAATAATCTCCTAAGTCAGTTAATAGATGGAAACACAGAAAAATCAGGTTCTATTTGCTGTTCTGAAAAGTAGGATCATTGTTTTGGTCTTGTGATATTTCCTGTGTTAAACATAGTTGTATTTATATAGAAATATGTAATTTAGAAAGACCTTATGATGGAAGTTCTTTTTATTTTATTAGGGCTTCCCTGGTGGTGCAGAGGTTAAAGCGTCTGCCTGCAATGTGGGAGACCTGGGTTTGATCCCTGAGTCGGGAAGATCCCCTGGAGAAGGAAATGGCAACCCACTCCAGTATTCTTGCCTGGAGAATCCCATGGACGGAGGAGCTTGGTGGGCTACAGTCCACGGGTCGCAAAGAGTCGGACACGACTGAGCGACTTCACTTTCACTTTTTATTTTATTATTTTATTTTATTTATTTATTTTTTTTACTTTATTTTACTTTATAATACTGTATTGGTTTTGCCATACATCAACATGAATCTGCCACGGGTGTACACATGTTCCCCATCCTGAACCCTACTTCCACCTCCCTCTTCATACCATCACTCTGGGTCATCCCATTGCACCAGCCCCAAGCATTCTGTATCCTGCATCGAACCTAGACTGGTGATTCATTTCTTACATGATATTATACATGTTTCAATGCCATTCTGCCAAATCATCCCAACCTCTCCCTCTCCCACACAGTCCAAAAGATTGTTCTATACATCTGTGTCTCTTTTGCTGTCTTGCATACAGGGTTATTGTTACCATTGTTCTAAATTCCATATATATGTGTTAGTATACTGTATTGGTGTTTTTCTTTCTGGCTTACTTCACTCTGTATGATAGGCTCCAGTTTCATCCACCTCGTTAGAACAGATTCAAATGTATTCTTTTTAATGGCTGAGTAATACTCCATTGTGTATATGTACCACCGCTTTCTTATCCATTCATCTGCTGATGGACATCTAGGTTGCTTCCATGTCCCGGCTCTTATAAACAGTGCTGCGATGAACACTGGGGTACACGTGTCTCTTTTAATTCTGGTTTCCTTGGTATGTATGCCCAGCAGTGGGATTGCTGGGTCGTATGGCAGTTCTATTTCCAGTTTTTTAAGGAATCTCCACACTGTTCTCCCCAGTGGCTGTACTAGTTTGCATTTCCACCAACAGTGTAAACCACCCTTCAGTGTCTCCTAATATCTAAATGGCTTACCTTTCCTACTAGTGTTCCTACAGTGATTTAAAAAAAAATAAAAAAATTATTCTCTCAAAAATGTGACTTTTAACACACGCTTTTGTAAATATTGTTTTGCGATAATATGCTTGTGTTATCAAGACTCACCATTCCCACCCCTGGAATGAAATCTTAAGGGTAAGATTAATATGATTATTGATCCTTGGAAGACATATGAATAATTTAGGAGAGATGAGATAATATTAGATATAAACTCCATGTTCAACATTTAGAGCAAAAGGTAGAAATGAGAGAGTAAACTAACCTAAACAAAGCCCCATATGAATCAAACACATATTACAGTTTTGTGAATGGAATAAAATTCATTGAAATATCCAATGACTCTATCTGCCTGTAGCTATCCTGCAGTTTACATAAAGCTGAATAGAGTTGAAATAAACACCAGAAGTTTAGGAATTCTCAATAAAATTCATTCACTGTCATAAGAAAAATGATGTCAGGAATTTACCATCAGTAACTATTTAAAGTAGTTAACAAAACTTTACCTCATTTCTATCATAATATATATGAGATGCATGTTTAACTTACAATGTTGAAATGGCAAGATTCTTTTTGGAAAAAATTTACATTATGAAAATCATGTAATTTCATGTGAAAAAAGATTCATCTTATACATTTTAGACCTTGAAAAAGATGCCTGAACTTTTATAAATTCAAGAGAGTAAAAATCTTTAATAGGCCATGTTCTGTGATACTAAGCTTTATTAGGAAATGGAAAAACTATATTTGGCAAATTTATTAGGAAATTAGGACACACTTTTAGATAACTCTTAAAAGGGAAATTACAAACTATATATGACAATGAAAAAGATCTCTTCTTAACAAAATGTACATACCCAGTAAAAGCTGTACTTAGTACAAAATTTTAGCATTTAAAGCCTTTTCTTACTAAAGAAAAATCAGAAATAAACTAAGTATTCAACAAGTTAGAAAAAGAACACCTAAAGAAACAGGAAATCAGAATTTAATAACCATAAAAACTGGAATCACTAAAATAGTGAGTTCAAAGTGTTAAATTATTCAAAATTTGATTCTTTTTTGTTAAAGATGTTATTTATTTCTTTATTTTTGGTTGTGCTGGGTCTTTGCCTTTGTGCCAGGGCTTTCTCTAGTTGTAAAGAATGAGGGCTACTCTCTGATTGTGCTACATGGGCCTCTCCTTGAGCTGGCTGCTCTTGTTTCCAGAGCATGGACTCGAGCCATTCAGGCTTCAGTAGTTGTAGCACATGGCTCAGTAGTTGCAGCTCGTGAGTGCTGGCTCAAGTAGTTGTGGTGCTGTGGCTTAATTGCCCTGCAGTGTGTAGGATCTTCCTGGAGCAGAAATCCACTACTTGTCCCTTGTGTTGCCAGGCAACTCCCAACCACTGGACCACCAGGGAAGCCCTGATTCTTTCTTGAAATGGCCAATATAAATCCTTCAGGCACATATTATGGAAAATATATAAAGAATACATAAGATTATGAATGAGAAAGCAGAAACAACTCTAGAAACGAGAGATTGAAAGAAGCATAGTTGACTATTACATGCAACTCTACACCTAGGAAAATGAAAACGCAGAGGAAGGGAACAACTTCCTAGAAAGATTGAAATAACCAAAATTTATCCAAGAGGAAGTGGAAAACTGGATTAAGCCATATAAATATTGGAAAGCTTTTAAAGATCTGTTATTAAAAAGCACCAGAACAGATGGATGTCTAGCTGAATACTATCTCATATTTAAAGAACTGATAATTGCAATGTTACTTAAAGTTCTGCTTCAACCATAGAAAAAATTTAACAGCTTCTCAGTAGTTCTTGAATAAACATAGCTTTTATATTAAAAATTCAAGACATCCTAAAATAACTTTAAAAAAAGACAGTGATAATTCAATCTTATTTCTGACTTTAAATGCAAAAAAGAATTCTACATAAAATGTAGAAAGTATCATCCAGCAGTGTATCAAAAGTTTAGCATATTCATAACAAAATAAGATTTTTAAAGAATATAATGACAGTCTGTTATCAGGAAACAAAAATATTTTATTTTCTCAATAGACTGTATCCTGGAATACAGACATTTGACAGAATTTTGTAATCTTTTCTAATAAAAACTTTAAGAATAAGATTAAGCTTTTAAGATAAAGGAATATGTCATGTAAATATAGGAACAGGACAGATAAAACCTTTCTTTTATAATATTATTGTGTACCATTGAAATTAATGTGAGAATAAGGTAAGATAGCCAGATATAGTATAAATATACAAAAACAGTTTTGTCTATGCAAAACAGTTAGAAATGAAAATGTAAATATTCTCTTTGTAATTAAAAGATATATACAGAATGCCATTATTCTTCCAATGCAAAATCTACCTTAATTTTGTAGATTTGTAAGTTGCAATTTTATAATTATTTTTACACCATTGAAGTAGTGATTATGTTTATACAAGCTTTGAAGTTAGGAAGGCTTGATTGTGAATCAGAGCTTGAATATGTTGCTTAATCTGTCCTCATATGTAAGTTATGGATACATCATGAGATTATTAAAGTGGTACCTGAGACAGTCCATTAAAATGATTTAAGTGTCTGACAGTGTCCTCATAGTAATTTTATTGTTCAGTCACTAAGTCATCTCCACTCTTTGCAATCCTATGAACTGCAGCACACCAGGCTTCCCTGTCCTTCATAGTAATATAGGTTTGCTCTTAATGCAATGTTCTTTATCACTTGGTAGTACTGGCTTGATAGTAATGGCTTTATTACTTGATAGATATGACTTACTTGATAGTAATTAATTATTACTAGGAATTGGATGCCATGTATAATATAGGGATTCATTGGATATTTTCTTTAGAAAAAAAATTTAATGTAGATTTAGAAGAATTACTTATGTTTCACATTTAATCAAAGATAACTAAGGGAGAAACTTATAAAATTACTGGAATTCAGCTTTAAACATTTTAGTAAACTAGTGAAGCTAACGGCATCACAATAGTACAGGGTGAAATTTGTTTGAATTTGTTCCTTGTTTTTCTATAGAAAGATGAATATGCAACTTAAGAAATAACCCTAAGTATCTGATAAAAGAATACCATTGATGTTTAATGAGCTGTTCTAAATTGACCTGATGGGGAAAGAATCTCCTGAGAAGAGGAGCTCTCTGTAATCTTTTTCTGTATCATTTTCAGTAATGTCCATGGGGCCCTATTAGGTTGGGCTCTAAATGCCTACTATATTTAAATCTTTTTAAACTTTACTCAAAAAGTTAATACTTATCACAAAAGCGAAATAATTAGAACATTATATCCTTAAAATATTACTTCAAATTTAAAAAATTTTACGCCCTTTTGGTATTAGCCCTTATATAGGAATTACCTCTGTGTGACTCACAACAATAGTTAAATTCTTCTGTTCATTTAAAATCAGGGAAACAGATTCAGATTTAAAATTAGAGAATTTAAAGTTGGAAAGTGATTAGAGAAATAAACTGATACTCAGAAATGAAGTAACTTCTGAAAATTAAGTCAGTATGTGTCTTTTTATGTTATATAATACCAGTCCATTCTAAAGGAGATCAGTCCCGAGTGTTCTTTGGAAGGAATGATGCTAAAGCTGGAACTCCAGTACTTTGGCCACCTCATGCAAAAAATTGACTCATTGGAAAAGACTCTGATGCTGGGAGGGATTGGGGGCAGGAGGAGAAGGGGACGACAGAGGATGAGATGGCTGAATGGCATCACCGACTCGGACGTGAGTCTGAGTGAACTCCAGGAGTTGATGATGGACAGGGAAGCCTGGTGTGCTCCAGTTCATGGGGTCGCAAAGAGTTGGACACGACTGAGTGACTGAAGTGAACTGAACTGATACTTTGTCTTATACTGTTTACAAAATATTTTGTATATGAATTTACCTATAGAAAAAAAAATGAAGTCTCTCATTGTATCCTTTCTCCATCTGTCCAGAAAAATATCAGTATTGAAATTACCTTAATTCATGTTTTATTCTTGAGATTCGAAGATTAATACATTTGGATGGTTCCTGGTGATACAATAATGTTGTAATAAGTTGATTATTCATCTTTGTCAGAGGATTAGAACTGTGTGAAAGTGAAGAATGTACTAAAGCAAACGATGGGAATTCTAATAAGCTTATTTGTTTATTTGATCAAATTTAGGTGTATGTCGTTAACCTGTTTCCAAATATTTTCCTGTTTTTGTTTATAAAATACCATTCGCATTTTAAGTTTTAAATGCTATTTTTCTGACTTTGAAAAATGTTTATCTGTCTTTATTAGAGGTTTTATGGCTGAATAAGTTAACTTAAAAATCATAACTTTATTTAAAACCTCCATATCTTTCTTTGTGAAAGAAAACATATATTAAAAATAGGATTTGAATACATGTAATGAGATCTCTTTAAGAAGATTAGAGATATGAAGGGAACTTTTCATGCAAAGATGGGCTTGATAAAGGACAGAAATGGTATGGACCTAATAGAAGCAGAAGATATTAAGAAGAGGTGGCAAGAATACACAGGAGAACTGTACAAAAGAGATCTTCACAACCCAGATAATCACAATGATGTGATCACTCACTTAGAGCCAGACATCCTGGAATATGAAGTCAAGTGAGCCTTAGAAAGCAGCACTACAAAGCTAGTGGAGGTGGTCAAATTCCAGTTGAGCTATTTCAAATCCTGAAAGATGATGCTGTGAAAGTGCTGCACCCAATATGTCAGCAAATTTGAAAAATTTGCTGTGGCTACAGGACTAGAAAAGGTCAGTTTTCATTCCAATCCCCAAAAAAGGCAATGCCAAAGAATGCTCAAACTACTGCACAATTGCAGTCATCTCACACTGGTAAAGTAATGCTCAAAATTCTCCAAGCCAGGCTTCAGTAATATGTGAACCGTGAACTTCCGGATGTTCAAGCTGGATTTAGAAAAGGCAGAGGAACCAGAGATCAAATCGCCAACATCCACTGGATTATGGAAAAAGCAAGAGAGTTCCAGAAAAACATCTATTTCTACTTTATGGACTATGCCAAAGCCTTTGACTCTGTGATCACAATAAACTATGGAAAAGGATCACAGTAAACTATGGAAAATTCTGAAAGAGATGGGAATACCAGACCACCTGACCTGCCCCTTGAGAAACCTATATGCAGGTCAGGAAGCAACAGTTAGAACTGGACATGGAACAACAGACTAGTTCCAAATAGGAAAAGGAGTACATCAAGGCTGTCTATTGTCATCTTGCTTATTTAACTTGTATGCAGAGTACATCATGAGAAACGCTGGACTAGAAGAAGCACAAGCTGGAGTCAAGATTGCCAGGAGAAATATCAATAACCTCAGATATGCAGATGACACCACCCTTATGGCAGAAAGTGAATGGGAACTAAAGACCCTTTTGATGAAAGTGAAAGAGGAGAGTGAAAAAGTTGGCCTAGAGCTCAACAGTCAGAAAACTAAGATCATGACATCTGGTCCCATCACTTCATGGGAAATAAATGGGGAAACAGTGGAAAGAGTGTCAAACTTTATTTTTGGGGGTGCCAGCATCACTGCAGATGGTGATTGCAGCCATGAAATTAAGACGCTTACTCCTTGGAAGGAAAGTTATGGCCAACAAAGATAGCATATTCAAAAGCAGAGACGTTACTTTGCCAACAAAGGTCCATGTAGTCAAGGCTGTGGTTTTCCCAGTGGTCACGTATGGATGTGAGAGTTGGACACTGAAGAAAGCTGAGCGCTGAAGAATTGATGCTTTTGAATTGTAGTGTTGGAGAAGACTCTTGAGAGCCCCTTGGCCTGTGAGGAGATCCAACCAGTCCATTCTAAAGGAGATCAGTCCTGGGTGTTCATTGTAAGGACTGATGCTGAAGCTGAAACTACAATACTTTGGCCATCTCATGTGAAAAGTTGACTCATTTGAAAAGACCCTGATGCTGAGAGGGATTGAGGACAAGAGGAAGAGGGGACGACAGAGGATGAGATGGCTGGATGGCATCACCGACTCAACGGATGTGAGTCTGAGTGAACTCAGGGAGTTGGTGATAGACAGGGAGGACTGGTGTGCTGGATTCATGGCGTCACAAAGAGTCAGACACGATCGAGCGACTGAACTGAACTGAATGAATGAGATTATGCATTGGGAAATTTATGTTTATGACATATATTAATATTTAATTGAAAGGCTATAAAGTGCTTTTATTATTTTACAATTATGGTTTCATTCCCTAATATTAACACTTCTTAAGTTGCACTTTTTAAAATGTTTGGTACCCACAACTAAAAGTAATTCATTATGTTTCAAGTACTTCTTTGAATTGATGTCATATGTTGGATTACTTGGCAGTTATTATGTTTGTCACTTTTGAAATAGGAATTTAATTGACTAGTGTCTAGTCTAGAGTTAAGATTAATTTCTGTTTTGAGACTATGTTCAAAATTTTGATGTCTGCCACCAGATGGGAGTGATGTTCTTTTTGTTATGAGGCCAGCTGTATTAGCAAAGTTTTGAAACTTGAGTAATGTGTAGAATCCTTTTAAACTCAAAATGAAAGCCAAAAAATTCCTCCCAAATCTTAGAGCGGGCTTAAAGTAGTATTAAAAACATGAAATTATGTTTGCAGATATTTTTATTCATAAAGAAATTTTATAAAATGAGTAATGAAACAAAATAAGAAAATTGAAATTGACATTAATTTAATGGATGATGTTTTTCTGACCTTAAATCATTGGATACAACATAGATATGGTGGTAACTACTTTAGCTCTAGGTCGTTTGTGTTTGGCAAACACTCATTACCTTGTATACCATTAGGACCAACTATGCAAGAAATAACTGTTGAGTCTACCATGCCATCATTTCACTTTTTTTTTTTTTTTTTTGCTACAAATATACTTATAAAGTGTTAACTTTAAGTGTTAGCATCTGCCTCTGTTCCCCTCTGATTAGCCCAGGGCAGTAAAAGTTAAGTAGTAAGGCATTGTTATGGTTTTAGAGGTGGCTCAGCAGTAAAGAAGCTGCTTGCAATGCAGGAGCTGCAAGAGACTCCTGTTCGATTCAGGAAGATCCCCTGGAGGAGAGCATGGCAACCTGTCCAGTATTCTTGCCTGGAGAATTTCATGGGCAGAGAAGCCTGTCCAACTACAGCCTATAGGGTCCCAAAGAGTCAGACATGACTGAGTGACTTAGCATGCGTGCAACTGTATTAAGAATGACACAACTAAATCTCCTCCTGAGACAGCACCAAAATTGCAGCAGTCTGTTGAACAACCATCAACAGAAGGACACTAGAACCCACCAAAAAAAGATACCCCATATCCAAAGACAAAGAAGCAGCCAGCCACAACAAATGGTAGAAGAAGCACAATTAAGATAAAATCAAATCACATACCTGCTGGGTGACCCACAAACTGGAAAACAATGATACCAAAGAAGTTCTTCCACTGTTGTGAACGTTCTGAGCCTCATGACAGGCTTCTCAGCCTGGGGATCCGACAAAGGGGCTAAGAATCTCCAGAGAATCTGACTTTGAAGGCCAGTGGTATTCGACTATAGGACTTCCACAGGACGGGGCGGGGGAGTATAAACTGCATTCTTCAAGAACACAAACAAAATCTTGAGCACACCAGGACCCATGGGAAAGGAGCAGTGACCCCACAGGAGACTGAAGCAGACTTACTTTCTAGTGTTGAAGGATCTCATGTGGAGGTGTGGATTGCTGCTGCTAAGTCATTTCAGTCGTGCCCGACTCTGTGCGACCCCATAGACAGCAGTCCATCAGCCTCCCCTGTCCCTGGGATTCTCCAGGCAAGAACACTGGAGTGGGTTGCCATTTCCTTCTCCAATGCATGAAAGTGAAAAGTGAAAGTGAAGTCGCTCAGTCATGTCTAACTCTTTACGACCCCATGGACTATTGAGGGGACAGGAGCACTGGCAGCTGCAGTCCTAGGTGTCTCTCGATGTGATCCCTCTTGGAGGTATTCATTAACCCTACAATAGAGCCTGTGGACTCCAGGGCTGGGTTACCTCAGGTCAACATCTAAGAAGGAGGGAGCCCAGCCCCAGCCATCAGCAGACAATAGGATTAAAGTTTTACTGACTGTGGCCCTGCCCCCAGAGCAAGACCCAGTTCTTCTTACCATGAGTCCCTCTCATCCAGAAGCGTTCACAAATCTTTTAGCCTCATCTTCCAGAAAGGAGACAGAAGAAGCAAGAAGTACTACCATCCCTCAGTCACCAAAATGAAAACTTGCAGAAAGTGAATCAGAATGAAAAGACAGAGGGTTATGTTCCAGATGAAAGTTATTTCCCAGAAAAACAACTAAATGAAGTGGAGATAGGCAGCCTTCCAGAAAAAGAATTCAGAATGATAGGGAAGATGATCCTGGATCTTAGAAAAAGAATGAAGAAGATGCAGAAATATTTACCAAAGACCTGGAAGCACTAAAAAACAAACAGACAGAGATGAACAGTACACTAAAAGGAATTGATGACAGAATAACTTAGGCAGAAGACCAGATAAGAGACTTGGAAGACAGCATGGCAGAAATCACTACTGCAAAAGAGAATTTAGGGAAAAAAAAAAAAAAAGAATGAAAAAAAAAATGAAGACAAGTTTAAGAGACCTATGGGTCAACATTAAACGCATCAACATTCCCATCATAGGGGTCAAAATTAAAGACGAAAATAAAATATTAAAAGCAATAAAGAAATAAAACAACAAATAATGTACAAGGGAAATCCAATCAGGCTATCATCAGCTGATTTCTCAACAGAAACTCTACAAACTTGAAGGGAATGGCGTGATATATTTGAAATGATGAAAAAGAAGAATCTATAGCCAAGAATACTCTACCCAGCAAGACTCTTGTTCAGATTTGATGGAGAAATCAAGAGCCTTCCAAACAAGCAGAAGTTAAGAGAATTCTAGCTTTACAACAAGTACTAAAGAAACTTCTCTAGGCAGGAAACACAAGAGATGGAAAAAACCTACACAAAATAACCCAAAACAATTAAGAATATGACAGTAGAATTATACATATTGATAATTGCGTTAACTATAAATGGATTAAATATACCAACCAAAATACATAGACTGGCTGGGGAGATGAGACCATTTGCATATATACACTTCCACTACCACATCACTCTATTTAACTCCCTCAAATATATGTAAATATTTTATATTGTTAGTTTAATCATACTTCCATTATGGCTTTCAATTGTAGTTGTCTTTTTCTTTGGTCTGGCTATTGATTGTGAAAACTGATAAACATCTTTTACTGTTGTGATTATGTAATTATTATTCATTTTATTATCACTGTATCATGATTGGTCAACAGAAAATAATAAAACTCTGTATCACTAAATCTACCACTTAATGGAGAAATCTATAATCAGATTTTAAAATCCAGATGGATATTAGAATTATCTTGTAATTTTTTGAAAAATACAAATGTCCAGGTGTTATTTTTTTTTCTCCAGAGTTCCAGATACGATTCTAATGAGCAACCATGTTTAAAAACATCTAGACTATATGATGATCTTTTACTTTTACCTAGTTTGTTTCACTTTTTCTATTTCATATTCAGTGGTCCTATTTTTTTTAGTTTGTTTTCCAATTTCTTCATTTTTTTCTTTTTCAAGAACTTATCAAGTGAAGTAGAATAGTTTTTTTATACATATACATAATATGTAAAATATATATGTTTTAAAAAACTCATGAGTTTTTGCTTAGCTAAAAATTTTATGACATTTTTCTTCCACTTGTTTAAGTATGAATAGAAAGCTATATTTCTAATTTACATACACTTAAAACTTCAATGCAATTCCATTTATTCTGGCATTTAGTATTATTACTAAAAGTCTAGAAAGCTTATTATTTTAATGATTTAAAAATTGAATGAGGTTTGAAACTTACAATCCAATTCTAAAAATATAAAGAAATAATATGTTGCTGAAAAAAAAAAAAACTAGAATGACACAACTAACTTATCCTCCATCAAAATATTTACTTTCAAAAATTTCTGGTTTAAACACAGTGACTGTTTTGTGAATGTTACTAAAAGAAATCCCATTTAGTAGAGGATAAAAGAAAAATTTAAGGTATTATGAAATGAGTGCTTTACATACTATCTCGACTTGTTAATATCTCATTCTAAGAAAAAAGGAGGCTTGGGAGTGTTTCCCCTAGATTGCCAAACCTGGCTTCCCTTGCATGTAATTCTTTGACGCACATCATAAGGCTGGTCCCAGCTGCTGAACTAAACTTTCTAAATTACTTTCATTAGAATCTTGTCTTTGTTTTGAATAGTCGTCACTGTTCTGCTCTTAGTTGGAGCTCTTCTTATTTGTATTGAATTGGCCACAGATAATCCAGAGCCTCTACAGAGAAAGGGGGAAAGGCTCTAATGTTTCTTGAGTAGATACTAGGTGCCTGATACTATGCTAGGTATTTCCAGTTTTCATTACTCCTTGAGTCAGCTTTGTAAACTCAATCTTATTTGCTCCACTTTATAGATGAAAAAGAGAGAGACTTAGATCGCATAATAAAAGACCTAAGGTGAATTAAGCAGACTGAGTAGATCTGCAGCTCCTAAGGGAAACATTAGCCGAAAACTGTGACATGGAAGTTGATAATGCATCAATACCAAGAATGAACAGAGTGAAAAGGTGGGAATGTAAAGGAACAAATTGGAGGTGAGGGAAAGGGAGAAATCCCTATGCTAAACAGGCAGAGAAAAGAGAGCAAGCAGAAGATAACCAAATATATTTTTACAGTCAAGTATTTATTCCTTTTCTTGCTTGCATCAGCTAATTCTTCAGCAAACATGACCTAAAGAAAATCCTTAACATTCAAATGAGTAAGTTAATCTGAAAACCCATTTTTCCTCTTAAATGGTTATGAAAGTGAATATTTAAATTTAGCAGTAACTCTTCAGTTTGGCAAAATCGCAATCCCTAAAAGTATTTTTTTCTCTTGTATTTTTCCATTTCAGTGAGTGTAGCTGTTTTAAATGAGAAAATGGAATTTAAAGCTAAATTTAAAAATTAATGTCAGAAACAAATATGAATTTTTTTTATAATGTTCTTGAAACAGTACAATTCTGAAATTTTAAGCACACTTTTTCAAAAATATCAGGGAGAAATCATAGGAGGTTAACTAACAAAATTGCTTATAATATTTTTGATAATGTAGAAATGTTATCTAAGCTGGAGACCAAAAAGATCTGTTACACCAAGCACCAGAATGGCTTGGAAGTGACAGAACTGCATTTACTCAGGAAATCCTCAACTAGCAAACTAATTAAAGCTTGTCAGAGATCTGAGATAAAGGATTAGGGCATGTTAATACGCCTGCTTTTCCTTTTCTTGTCATCCTATTGAAAGAACAAAAGGTATGCTTTGTTTTCACACAATTAAGAAGGAAGAAAGCCAGGAACAGTAATGGAAAATCTAACCAGCTGTTTTTCTTCCATTCTGAAATAACCCCCAGACCTTCTTGTAACATGGACAGGTTGGCTTCAGTAGCTGTGTCTTCTGTCTTTGCTCTATCTTATTTCCGTACCTCAGCTTCTGTTTTTCAGGGTTTAGACTTAGAACTTCTCTTTTTTTTTTCTTCATTCTCTCCTCAGATGGTTCTGCCCATCCCTACAGCCTTAGGTGTTGATATGGTCAATATGCTGACAGGGACTCAATTTGTACCTCAGCCCACACTTTTCACAGAACCCTCTTCTCACAGCTAAAAATTCTCTCTGGTTTGTCTTTCCTCAAACCTGCCCACCTCTCCAACTCTTGTTGTCCAAGTCCTTATTCCAAGCCGAAGTCCTTTCTCAGCAAGACCAGTGTAGGCACTTCTTGAATCATCTGCCAGTCCCTCTTTTGCTCACTTCCTTGATCTTCTAAACATTAGAGTGATCGTGGTCCTTTGCTACAAACTAGTACTGTGAACTACTGCATCTAGTCTGGTAGACCTTTAGTCACCATGTTCAAGCCACAGAGCCCTTCTTGGATGAACTGAGTTCTCTCTTGCCTCAGGCCCTTTGCACAAGCTGCTTCTTCCTCATAAGATGATGCCAACTTTCTGATGCTGTAACTGGCTCCTTTGCACTCTTCTGCTCCTGTCTTACCATTTCCCCTCTGTCACAGAGCCTTTTCCTGACTCTGCTTAATATTATTATTATTTTAGAAAAAAAGTACATACTTTTGTACCAGCTTCTCTATTATCTGTTTCTTTCATTCAGAGTACTTTCCACTATTGGTAATTGGTTCACATGTTTCTTTGTTTGCATTTTGTCTGACTCATTCAAAAGATAGACAACTCCACAAGGACAGGGATGTTGTTAGTCTGGTTCTGTGGAGACCAGCCTGAGCAGCCTGAGGTTGTAAAAATTGTTTCTAGCCCTGATTTGTTCCCTAGACTGTAATCAGTCTACCATGAGAGGCGCCACTAGGGACATAGGTATGAGAACAGTGTCTTCTGACTTCTTCAGGAGCATTCCAGGGAACAAGGAGAAAGGTTAAAAATTTATTAGGGGCTCTAAAGAAACAACCTGCACCCACGGGCTCTTTGTTAATCTTAAATCAGGGCTATTGTCTTAAGAGGAAAGAAAAACACAGAGGGGGATCATACTCGCATCTTAAGAATACAGCCCCCAAGAGTCAAGCTAAAAGTTGATTGCATCGGGCCATTCAACTAAAGCAGCATAATTGTAGATTAGTTAGCTATTTAGGCTTAATAACGAATGAACCTATCCCCGAAAAGGCCAAAGTTTGTGAACCAATCAAAACACTCCATCTCAACTGCACCTGTTTATGATTTTTTTGCTTATAAACTGCTCTGTAACAATTGTTCGGGGTTCATCTCCTCAGGTGGAGATTGAACCCCGGCGCGTCGGCTTAATAAATCCTCTTGCTAATTGCATCGAGTCCGAGTCTCGGTGATCTTGGCGACGACAGGTCCTGGGCAAAGACCAAGACCGGGAGGTCTAACAGTTCAAACATATATTCCCAGTATCTCTGAACTGAAAAATGTTTGATAACTTTTTTGATGATTAAATAAACATTCTTCCTTAAAAAGAAATGCAGTGTGTATATATTCTTTGCCTGCCTCATTCTTCCAAAATTAGTTAGTAGTAAATGTAATTATATGTTACAGAAGTTGTTTAATGAAATGTTGACAACTGTGATAATTGTTGTTTGAGATTTCATGGATGAAAATATTCATAGCTTTTTAAGAATGTATATTAGTGTTTTGATATCTAGTGACCAAATTTAGAAATAATGTTTTGGTTTTTGCAATGAAATTTATAATTTGTTGTTCAGTTGCTCAGTCATGTCAGACTCCTTGTGACATCATGAACTGCAGTATGCCAGGCTTTCCTTTGCTTCACCATCTCCTGGAGCTTGCTCAAACTCATGTCCATGGAGTTGGTGATGCCATCCAACCATCTTGTCCTCTATTTTATCTTTATTATAAAAGATGTAGTATACATATATATATAATATAAATATTGTATATGACATTTATAGATGTACATGTAGAGAAAATTAATCTTTCATATTGCCTATATGTTAATTTTTATTTTTCTAAGAAAATGATTTTTCTTGATCTTATGTTCAATTCAACCCACCCTCTCAATTATTAATATTCAAAGGGATTTGTGGGAGTTAAAGATAGTAGACAAAGTGAGCTTCATTAAAATTTCTCAAAATGTTACAAGGTTCCTATTATTCAAACTGGCATTGGAATATAGGTACACAGCCATTATCACTCTTGTGTCACTAAGTTCAGTTCAGTTCAGTCACTCAGTCGTGTCCAACTCTTTGCAACCCCGTGAACCACAGCACGCCAGGCCTCCCTGTCCATCACCAACTCCTGGAGGCTACCCAAACTCATGTCCATTGAGCTGGTGATGCCATCTAATCATCTCATCTTCTGTTATCCCCTTTACCTCCTGCCTTCAGTCTTTTCCAACATCAGGGTCTTTTCAAATGAGTCAGCTCTTTGCATCAGGTGGCCAAAATATTGGAGTTTCAGCTGCAGCATCAGTCCTTCCAATGAGTATTCAGGACTGATCTCCTTTAGGATGGACTGATTGGATCTCCTTGCAGTCCAAGGGACTCTCAAGAGTCTTCTCCAATACCACAGTTCAAAAGCATCAATTCTTCGGAGTTCAGCTTTCTTCACAGTCCAATGCTCACATCCATACACGATCACTGGAAAAACCATAACTTTGACTAGATATCCTTTGTTGACAAAGTAATGTCTCTGCTTTTTAATATGCTGCCTAGGTTGGTCATAAATTTTCTTCCAAGGAGTAAGCGTCTTTTAATTTCATGGCTGCAGTCACTATCTGCAGTGATTTTGGAGCCCCCCAAAATAAAGTCTGACACTCTTTCCACTGTTTCCCCATCTATTTCCCATGAAGTGATGGGACCAGATGTCATGATCTTAGTTTTCTGACTGTTGAGCTCTAAGCCAATTTTTTCACTCTCCTCTTTCACTTTCATCAAGAGGCTCTTTAGTTCTTCTTTACTTTCTGCCATAAGGGTGGTGTCATCTGCATATCTGAGGTTATTGATATTTCTCCCAGCAATCTTGATTCCAGCTTGTGCTTTTTCAAGCCCAGCATTTCTCATGATGTACTCTGTATAGAAGTTAAATAAGCAGGGTGACAATATACAGCCTTGATGTACTCCTTTTCCTATTTGGAACCAGTCTGTTGTTCCATGTCCAGTGCTAACTGTTGCTTCCTGACCTGCATATATGTTTCTCAAGAGGCAGGTCAGGTGGTCTGGTATTCCCATATCTGTAAGAATTTTCCAGAGTTTGTTGTGGTCCACACAGTCCAAGGCTTTGGCATAGTCAATAAAACAGAAATATATGTTTTTCTAGAACTCTCTTGCTTTTTCCATGATCCAGCGGATGTTGGCAATTTGATCTCTGGTTCTTCTGCCTTTTCTAAAACCAGCTTGAACATCTCAAAGTTCACGGTTCATGTATTGCTGGAGCCTGGAGAATTTTGAGCATTACTTTACTAGCGTGTGAGATGAGTGCAATTATGTGGTAGTTTGAGCAAGTTCATTATCCTAAAAAGTTCTCCCTTTATTGCCTGCTGACCATGGTTGTCAGTTTTAATACTAAAAATTCAGGACATTCAGGTTAAATTTAAATTTCAGATAAACAGCAAATCATTTTGTAGTATAAATATGTCCCATGAAATGTTTGAGACACACTTATACTAAAAAAATAAAATGTTGTTATTGCCTGAAATAGGAACTGATTTCATTACTCACTTGTCAATTTTAGATAATGTCAACTTTAGTATCTCAAATGATATGTAAGCAGTGTAGGAAAGAGTAAGCAGAGTTCGTCAGTGCTGCTTTTTAGAACAATTATTGACCACTTCACTTTAAATGAAGTATAAATTCTTCTGTAACACCTTTCCTATTTTTTCATTTTGTTCCATTTCTTATCATCCCTGCCTCAAACTCTACCCTCAATGTGAAAGAACTTCTTACAATCTCTAGAACTATGTGGTATCTCTTTTCACATAAGCTTGGAAATTCTCTTACCTTAGACTGACACCCAAGCATCCTTCAGTTCTTAGCCTGGAGATTGCCTTCTTCAGTTTTTTTGGCACCTACAAAACTTGGCTAGGTCTGCACTATATTTTTACAGCATCTTTCCCTTCATCTGACATGTATAGTCTTGCAGTGTTAAGATTCTTGGTTTTAAGTATGTGTTTGTGTGTGTATGTATGTGTGTGTGCATGTGCGTGTTAGTATGCATGCATGCTTGCATGTGTTGTCTTTATTGTCCACAAGACAGTTTCATACTCTTTATATCCTTGTCTTGGCCTGGGCATGCAATGTAAATTTCTGTTGAATCACTAGCAGAATTATGATTTCTTTGCTGACACAGTATCCACCCTCTTTATAATGAGAATCTTCCTCTCTTGCTTTTGCTCTCACTCTTGATTAAGGCAAGAGTCCAATATAAGTAGAACTAAGATACAGTTTCCTGGAGCAATTTGATTGTAATCATGCATTAAGTTATACAATATTTTAAATTATTTTTTTAAAAACTTGAATTAAAAGTGATACATGAGCCCCAGTGTTCATAGCAGCACTATTTACAATAGTCGAAATAGGAAAGCAATCTAATGTCAGTTGGCAAATGAGCAGATAAAGATGTGGTAGTGCCATACTATTAGCTGTAAAGTACTGTGTGCTTTGGATGCAGTAAACTTTATCATTAATCTGTTTACATCAACTTAGCAGTGATTTCCCTTTAGCCAACCACTCTTCCATATGACATATACTTCAGTATTCTGTCAGTTAAGTTGTATATCTACTAAGAATTAACAGTTTTTTTCTAAAATTTATTACATCCAACATCCAATGTTGAGCATCTCTTTATGTATTTATTGGCCCTTTCTATATCTTCTTTGGGTAAATGTTTATTCAAATACACTGCTTATTTTTTAAAGTTAGGTTACTGAGTTTTTATTATTGAGCTGTAATAGTTATTTATATGTCCTAGATATGTAACATCAGACATTTGATTAGCAAATATTTTATGCCATACTGTAGGTTTGGTTTATATACTGATAATATCCTTTGAAGCCCAAACATTTCTGATTTTGAAGAAATTGAATATATGTGCAGTTTTCTTTTATTACTTTTGCCTTCAGCATCATCACTAAGAAACCATTGCCAAACTTAAGACTGTGGTATTTATACCTCTCTTTTCTTCTTAGAGTTATTGTTTTAGCTATTACATTTAGGTCTTTTCTGATGTGGCTCAGATGGTAAAAAATCTGCTTGCAACACAGGAGACCTGGGTTTGGTCCCTGGGTCAGGAAGATTCCCTGAATCAGGAAGATTCCCTGGAGAAGGACATGGCAACCCACTCCAGTATTCTTGCCTGGAGAATTCCGTGGGCAGAGGAGCCTCGTGGGCTATGGTCCACGGGGTTGCAAAAAGTCAGGTACAACTGAACTACTAAAACTTTCACTATGCATTTATATTTAGTTTTTGAATATGATATGAGGAAGAAATAGAATTTTAATCACTTGTATGTGGATATCTGCTTGACCAAGTAAAATTTTTCAGAAAGACTATTTTTACCCTATTGAGTTACCTTAGCATATTTATTCAAAATCAACTGACTATAAATGTAAAGGCTCACTTCTAAACTGTCAAATCTATTCCACTGAAATACACACATCTGTCTTTATGCCTATACCACATAACGTATAGTAGTCTTGATACCGTAGAACTATAATAAGTTTTGAAATTATGCATTGAAGCTTGCCAACTTTCATTTTGTTCTAAGATAGTTTTGACAATTCTGGATTTGCTGCATTTCTGTATGACTTGTAAGATAAACTTCTAAAGGTCTGTAAAATGGGCAACTACAATATTAATAAGAATTGGACTGACTCTGTGTAACAATTTGATAGCATTTCTGTGTTAACAGTCTTTTCAGATTTATGACTATGAGATGTTTTCCCATTTATATTAGTCTTCTTTAATTTCTTTCAATGTGTTGTAGTTTTTGGTATACAAGTCTTATTTTATTAGATTTATTCATAAGCATCTTATTCTTCTTTGTGTTACTAGAAATGAAATTGCTTGCTAATTGTATTTCAGATTATCCATGTTAGTATATAGAAATAAGTATTGTAATGCATATTGCAAAAAAAAAGATGTGGTATGTAATATGTATTGAAAAAAAAGGTGTGATCTGTATATACATGCACAATGAAATATTCAGTTCAGGTCAGTCACTCAGTCGTGTCCGACTCTTTGCGACCCCATGAATCGCAGCACGCCAGGCCTCCCTGTCCATCACCAACTCCCGGAGTTCACTCAGACTCACGTCCATTGAGTCCGTGATGCCATGCAGCCATCTCATCCTCTGTCGTCCCCTTCTCCTCCTGCCCCCAACCCCTCCCAGCATCAGGGTCTTTTCCAATGAGTCAACTCTTTGCATAAGGTGCCCAAAGTACTGGAGCTTCAGTTTTAGCATCATTCCTTCCAAGGAAATCCCAGGGCTGATCTTCAGAATGGACTGGTTGGATCTCCTTGCAGTCCAAGGGACTCTCAAGAGTCTTCTCCAACACCACACTTCAAAAGCATCAATTCTTCGGTGCTCAGCCTTCTTCACAGTCCAACTCTCACATCCATAAATTACCCAGCCATAAAAAGAAGGAAATGGTGCTATTTGCAGTACTATGTGAAGTAAGCCAGACAGAGAAAGATAAATATCATATGATAGTGCTTACATGTGGCATTAAAAATTTGATACAAATGAACTTATTTATAAACGCAAATAGACTCACAGACATAGAAAACAAACTTATGGTTACCAAAGGAGATAGATGAGGTAGAAGAAATAAATTATATATATGTGTGTGTGTGTGTATATATATATATATATATATATGTATATATATATATATATATATGTATATATATATATATGAATCACTTTTCTGTATACTTGAAACCAGCACATTATATATTAACTTTAATAAAAATAAATAATTTTCAAAGTGTAATTTAAAGATTAATGAGCCTGTGAGAATATAATTTCTACTGTCAGGCTTCTTACTGGTGATTTTGTGCTTTATCATCCTAAGAGTATAGGTAATTTTTGCCATATTATTTTCTGGGCTTTGAAAAATAAAGCAAAAGTAGAAAATATGCATGATTTTTTAAGATCTCCTGCAGCGTGGTAGTTAACTTTAAAAATGAAAAAAGTGTATAAATTACTTGAATATGATGTTATTACAAAACATAGCCATTGTAAATGTACTATGGAACCCTGTGGTAATAGCTAAGATGGTAATTTCATTCTAAACTGCAGTTTTCAATGGCTAATTTAACACAAACTCTCAATTTACACTGTTGACTGAAACTTTTCAAGCTTGTTTGCATCCCCAAGGGGAATTTTATGAAGAGATGAGACAAAATTCCCTTAAGCTGAGTTATTCAAGCATGACAAAAATGATTTTCACCAGTATTAAAATTTTTAGAATATTTTTGTGACTCATGTATGCTTCCTAGAATTGTCATCACTATTGTCATAGGTGATTAACCACACAAATATGGATGATATTCAATAACTGCTGAAATAAGAGATGGTCAGATGTTGCTTTAAAATTCTTTACCTCAAAACTGAGCCAGGTAGCGCTGCAATAAGATAACTTTGGATGTAAGAAATATTACATAATAGGATAACAAAAAGTTTACTTCTTAAGGTGTCTTGGAAAAAATTCCAGGATTATCTGAATGCTGTGGCAGACCACAGGGAACTGTTCACACACCTGTTTCTTCTCCTCTCTCGTTATTCACTACTCTCCCCAGCCACACTTGTAGGGAGGTGCAGACATGGAATGTGAGTGGAAGCTATGCATGCCACTCCCATAGTCCTCTCCCAGTAAAGCCCCTTTTCTAAGGCTTGATGCAGATAAGTCCAGTGACTTATCCATTCATCTGCTGATGGACATCTAGGTTGCTTCCATGTCCTGGCTATTATAAACAGTGCTGCGATGAACATTGTATGTCCTTTCTTTTAAGGGTCAGAGCTGGGTATTTTCGGTGGAAACCCATATGTGGAATTCAGTGGAACCAAAAGATGGAAAGATGCTAGAACTCTGAGTCACTCCTTGGAGTACCCACTCCAAACAATGAGTCTGTGTGTAGAACAGGAAGGGTCATGCATTCTGGATTTGATATGCAAAATTCTACTGTGTTGAAAATTTTAAGTATATTTGTTATAGCAAAGAGCTTTAGCTATCCTAACTTCTTCAGTGCTATAAGAAACCCAAATAGTAATTTCTTATTTAAACTAGATGTTTATTTTTTATTTATGTAAAAATCCAAAGTGGACCACCCAGGGGTGAGTTACCTTGATCCACAAGATAGTGCTGGGTTCAAGAATTTACAATGTTGCTCAGACATCTTCTCATCTGTCATTACCTGTGGTTTGATCTGTGTAGTTCAGGACCTCTTATCACCACCATATCTGTGTCTCAGCTAATCAAATGGGAGAAAAGAAATAAAGAGTATGTCCTTTCTTTTTTTTTTTTAATTTAAATTTATTTATTTATTTTTAATTTGTATTTTTACTTTATTTTACTTTACAATACTGTATTAGTTTTGCCATACATTGACATGAATCCGCCACGGGTGTACATAAGTTCCCAATCCTGTGGGATGATTTGGGAGAATGGCATTGAAATTTATTTATTTTAATTGGAGGCTAATTACTATACAATATTGTATTGGTTCTGCCACACATCAACATGAATTCGCCACAGGAGTACAAGTGTTCCCCATCATGAACCCTTCTCCCACCTCCCTCCCATACCATCCCTCTGGGTCATCCCATTGCACCAGCCCCAAGGATCCTGTATTGAACCTGGACTGGCGATTTGTTTCTTTTATGATATTATACATGTTTCCAATAACATTCCCCCAAATCATCCCACCCTCTCCCTCTCCCACAGAGTCCAAAAGACTGTTCTATACATCTGTGTCTCTTTTGCTGTCTCACATACAGGGTTATTGTTACCGTCTTTCTAAATTCCATATATATGTGTTAGTATACTGTATTGGTGTTTTTCTTTCTGGCTTACTTCACTCTGTATAATGGGCTCCAGTTTCATCCACCTCATTAGAACTAATTCAAATGCATTCTTTTTAATAGCTGAGTAATACTCCATTGTGTGTATGTCCCACAGCTTTCTTATCCATTCATCTGCTGTTGGACATCTAGGTTGCTTCCATGTCCTGGCTATTATAAACAGTGCTGTGATGAGCATTGTATGTCCTTTCTTTTAAGGGTCAGAGCTGGGTATTACATATATCATCTCCACTCACATCTCAGTGCCACATCTCAGTAGCCACATAGCCACATCTAGCTTCAAGAAGAATATACAGTTGACCTATTCTTACAAAGAAGGAGGATAAAATGGATATTGTGGGAGTATTAGTACTTTCTGTCACATACGTTCTTGAAAATAAGTTTTGGTGCATATCTGAGGACCTTTAGCCTGATGGAATTCAACTTTTCTTTGGCTACTCAAGCACAAGTCACATTCCAGCAGTTAGAAGTACCTCACTGTACAAGTTCACTTCATGATTGTTTAGTTTAGATCTTATTCTTGAATCTGTTCTCATGGTAAATAACTATTTCTAAAACAAAGTTGTGTAGATAAAAAAATGATTAACTGAGTAGAGAGCAAGGCCCAGGGATTGGAGTGATCACAGCCAGGGCACAGAAAGTTCTGGAAAGTTCTGCAGATAGTGGAGAGAATATATCAAGGTCTTTGTTTTTATTCTCTGCTTATAAACTTGTGATGTTTGGGACATTACTCAGGTTTTATGTAATATATTTCCCATATATTAGCCTGCAGTTTCTTTCTGTTTGAATCAAAATGATTTCTTTGAAATACTTGAGATCTAAGATACCATAGTGGTGTCTAGTGGTAAAGATCCCACCCGCCAGTGCAGGAGATGTAAGAGACACAAGTTTGATCCCTGGATCACACCATATGACAGTTCACACCATGTGGCAATTCTGCATATTCCTAGGAAGCAAAAATCAACTAAGTACAACCTAGCATTCAGGAATCAGAAACTGGGTCAGGAAGGTCCCCTGGAGGAGCACGTGACAACCTACTCCAGGGTTCTTGCCTAGAGAATCCCATGGACAGAAGATCCTGTTGGGCTACAGTCTATAGAATAAGAGTTGGATATGACTGAAGTGACTTAGCCCTCAGGACACCATAAATGTGGGCAGCTTAAGAGACTGAGAAAATTCTGTCATAGATATTTTCTGAGATGTGCTGAGTGGCCAGTCTTATAATTAGTCTGATACTATTGAATTCTGTTGCTTAAGTTACCCTCTTTCAGAATTTATCTCTTCTGTGGATTTCAGTTAAGGAAACTCACTTGTGTGGAGTTTTGTTGTCAGTTACCAATACAAATTACACATACCTGACACCCCCTACTCCTGTGTACTC
Organism: Aepyceros melampus; assembly: GCA_006408695.1. Lineage (NCBI taxonomy): Eukaryota > Metazoa > Chordata > Mammalia > Artiodactyla > Bovidae > Aepyceros > Aepyceros melampus. Next base: position 93,048 of record SJXQ01006686.1, on the reverse strand, counting down.
TCCTGGAGTATAAAGAGCCTGTGTCTTTCCCCTGTCTGGGTTACATTAGAGACTTCCACACCTTCAGTCCTGTGATTCTGACTCATAATTAGAGTATCACACTATGTGGCAATTCTGTAGATTTCTAGGAAGCAAACTTCAACTGAATACAACCTGGCATTCAGTAATCAGAAACTGGAGGGCTCACTTTGCACAATGGCATCATGTGATCAAACAGAGAAGACACCATCGACACTAGCATTTTTAGCAAGCTCCTGTTAAACTGCAAATTGCAGGTTTGGTGGTTTACGGAGTAAAAATGATGCAAGATGACTCTGTATTTTTCAGTCACTCTCAGAGTGATGGAAAGACATTCTCAAGATCATCATTTTGAATGATGAAGAATAAAATTGAAAAAGGAAAGAAATTGGATAGCAGTTTTAAAAATAGGCCTGTGAGAAAAGAAGATATTAAGATTCATGTGTGAAAAGGAAGTAGATTGATTAAGACTTCATCCTTTTTAGGGGACATCAGAGCATATGAGGGAAAACATTTAAAAAATCAAATTTGTTAGTAAAAAGTAAGTGAAAGAAGTGACAAACAGGTTTGGGAAATTTGTGAGTAATTATTACATATGGGAAAAAAACATGCAGAGGGTAAACTTGTAGGAGTGGTTCATGGTTTTCCTTCTTTGAAACTTGAAAGGTGATAATGGCCCAAATTAAAAACTGGTCATTAGAAAGGAAAAAAAAGAAGAAAAAAGCAACTAAGCCTTAGCTAGAAAACACATATATTTTACCTGCTTGTTAATATGAGACATGGTTACTGGGAATTAATTCTCTAATGGACACTCTTGAGTCATGCTTTTTTTTTTTTTTTTTAAACCAAGAGGAATCTTTTGTGATGATAGGTATCTTATTTTGAAGTTGTAGATGTTAGGTAAAGACAACCAGGACCCCGAAAAGACTGTCTAACAGGCTTTTTAATGGCGAAGCACTCCCGGGAGGGGTTCCCGGACCTAAATGAGGCAGGTCTAGGAAGTCCGTGCCCTGACAGTGTTGCCGGTGGCTTTTATAAGCTCCTTGTAAGGGATGGTCAGGCTAGATGGACGGGGGTTAGGGTTAGGGTTAGGGTTAGGGTTAGGGGGTTTGGATAGGTTGCCAGGCCAAGGCGTCGCGGGCTGACAAGTCCCTCTATGTGGCTGGGGTGGGGCGGCTTTAGCTGGTGAATTGTGATGTCATTGGTCCCCGGGATCTGGGAGGCTCCGTCTGTTAGAGACCTCCCCTGCCAGCTGGAGGAGAGGAGGGGCGGCCTGTTATGGCCCCCGGGGTCTGGCCTAACAGTAGAGAAAAGTCTAAAGAGTGCAAATACATTTTTTTCTGAAGAAAATATACATGGAAAAAGCTAAAGCCATGTTGTCAAAGGAATTCTCTTTGTAACTTGTAGTTATCTTCAGAAGTGTGTATCATTGCAGTTTGCCCTTTGAAATCTACAAATTCAGTTCCTTTCATCATTAATAGATAAGCAAGATCACTGGAGTTCAGGAGCCGTGAACTCTCTCTCTTGTCAGATTAGTGAAGTTTGCCATGTTCTTTGGCTGAAAGTAATAAGATACCCAAAAGAAAGTGATTTACACAAGGAGAGCTTTGTTTTGAACATATGAATTTGAGTCACTTTAACAGCTGAGAAGAATGAGGGCTCAAGGTCATATTTTCCATTTTCTTAGCCTAATCTTCATGGTCACAGAATGGCTGCCTCTCAGGAATGAAGTTCTACAAAATCCTCCAGAGATAAAAGGAAGGCCTAAGAACTTAACTTGTAAGTCTCCCTTTAATCAGGAAAGAATCTAAAGAAGAATGCTAAGAAAAGATACAAAGACTCTTTTTTTCTTTTTTTTCAGACTCTTAAGACTAAAACTGTCACTCTCCTTTGTCCTTGTAACTCTAAAACAGAGTTCTTGAAATGTAAGTTAAATCACTTAGACAACAATTACATTTGCCTATGTTTAATGTCTAGATTTCTCTTAAACATAAGGTAACCATCTCTGGTAAATCTGATGATTTACACAGTGGAATAGCTCAAAATATACTACTCTGCTGGTAGCTTTCATGTATTAGAGTAGTTTGCCGTATTGCTGTTCATTTGCTCAGTCGTGTCCAAATCTTTGAGACCCCATGGATTGCAATGTGGCAGGCTTCCTTCACTGCCTCCTGGAGTTTGCTCAAACTCGTGTCCATTGAGTCCACTGAGAGGATTCCATCCAACTATCTCATGCTCTGCTGCTCTCTTCTCCTCCTGACCTCAATTTTTTCCTAGCATCGGGGTCTTTTCCAATGAGTTAGCTCTTCACATCAGGTAGCCAAAGTATTGGAGTTTCAGCTTCAGCATCAGTCCTTCCAATGAACATTTAGGGTTGATTTCCTGTAGGATTGACTGGTTTGATCTCCTGCCATTCAAGAGACTCTCAAGTGTCTTCTCCAGCATCACAATTTAGAAGCATCAGTTCTTTGGCACTCAGTCTTCTTTACATCCAACTCTCACATCCATATATGATTACTGGTAAAACTATGACTTTGACTATATAGACATTTGTTGGCAAAGTGATGTCTCTGATTTTTAACATGCTTTCTAATTTTTTCATAGCTTTCCTCCAAAGAGCAAGCATCTTTTGATTTCATGACTACAGTCACCATCCCCAGTGATTCTGGAACCCAAGAAAATAAAATCCATCACTGTTTCAACTTTATCCTTTTCTATTTGCATTTACGTGATGGGACACCATGAACTTCATTTTGTGAATGTTGAGTTTTATACGAGCTTTATCACTCTACTCCTTCACCCTCATTAAGAGGCTTCTTTATTCCTCTTTTCTTTCTGCCACTAGAGTGGTATCATTTGCATACCTGAGGTTGTTGATATTGCTCCCAGAGATCTTAATTCCATTTTGTGACTCATCCAGTCTGGCATTTCCCAAAATGTTTTTGGCTTTATGTGTACTTGTGAGAGATCATTAAGGCACGGGTATTTATTTTCTTTCCCCTGCTTTTTCATTCTCTTGTAGCCTCATGATCAGAGAATTAGATTACTTTTTATTTCAAATGAATTTCTTATAGTTTACTTTTTCTTGAGGGCTTTTTTTTTTTTTTAGCATGTATTTGGAGTTCTATTGAACAAATCATCCTCCAAATTAAACATTGTGAGGTTCTTGAATTGTGAGAATCTGTAGTTCTTTTTGAATAAAATCAGCAGCAATGGGTTAAGTAAAAAACCATTATGATGGGAAGGCATGCAGAAGATAAATTTTCAAAATAATTTACAGTTTTGCCATCCATGCCATATTACTCTGCAACAGAAGTTGCACTTTCGTATGCTAATAGCAAGTTATTTCATTACAAGCTATTCGTGTGGAAGCATAATCAATCTTAGCAGAGTGTGTAGTTACTAGATAGAGTTATTTCCAGAAGACATAATTAATGTACTCAGGTTTGCACAACAAATTAAGCACATCCATGAAAACTGTAGAAAGGCATGATTAAAATGTATGCATGATTTGTAATATTTCAAATTAACCATACATTATTCTGAAATTTTTCTCCAACTGAAATTCATGATAGTGAAAACTTAAGGATCTTTTTTTCTTTTCTGTTTAGAAGAACATGGAATTTCTTTCCCTTGTTTGCTTCTAGCCAGGTGTACTTTTAATTGTTTAATGACTTAAGCCATTTCAAATGAGTGCATTAATTAATTTATTCCTATTGCCTGTTTTTAAACTCTCCATTAATTTTTTGAAAACTTCCTAGCTTTCCTATTTATGCATCTACTTCAGGGAGTATTAGTATCAAATTTCTCATTAACATTCAGCATGACTTTGAATCCAGGCCTTAGGAAATAAGAACCAGCTCTTTGAACATTGCTTTATTTTCTTATTAAAATGTTCCAATTACTTTTTTCAAGAAGGACGTATACCTTTTGGAACTAGTGATCTTTCACATTATTACCATATTATCCTTCTCATGACTTTACATTCTTCTAAGAAATTAAAGACCCAGTTTCCCACACAGTCAATCTCTCCTATCAGGAAGCTTCCGTAAGCCTCTTATTCTTATCCATCTGAGGGCAGAGAGAGTGAAAACCACAATCACAGGAAACTAACCAAACTAATCACATGGACCATAGCTTTATGTAACTGAATGAAACTATGGGCCATGCCATGTAGGGCCACCCAAGATGGACAGGTCATAATGGAGAATTCTAACAAAACGTGGTCCACTGGAGAAGGTAATGACAAACCACTTCAGTATTCTTGCCTTGAGAACCCCACGAACAGTATGAAAAGGTAAAAAGATAGGACACTGAAATATGAAATCCCCAAATTGGTAGGTGCCCAGTATGTTAATGGAGGAGAGTAGAGAAATAAATCCAGAAAGAATGAAGATGGAACCAAAGCGAAAATAAGGCCCACTTGTGGATGTGACTGGTAATGGAAATAAATCTGATGCTATAAAGAGCAATATTGCATAGGAACCTGGAAGGTTAGGTCCATGAATCAAGGCAAGTTGGAAGCGGTCAAACAGGAGATGGCAAGAGTGAACACTGATATTTTAGGAACTAGTGAACTAAAATGGACTGGAATAGGCAAATTTAATTCAGATGACCGCTATATCTACTACTGTGGAGTAAGAATTCCTTAGAAGAAATGGAATAACCCTCATAGTCAATATAAGAGTCCAAAATGCAGTACTTGGGTGCAATCACAAAAATGACAGAATGATCTGTTAGTTTCCAAGGTAGACCATTCAATATCACAGTAATCGAAGACTATGCCCCAACCACAAATGCTAAAGAAGCTGAAATTGAATAGTTCTATGCCTGGAAAATGCCATGGATGGAGGAGCCTGGTGGGCTACAGTCCATGGGGTCACTAAGAGTCAGACACAACTGAGCAACTTCACTTTCACTTTTCACTTTCATGCATTGGAGAAGGAAATGGCAACCCACTCCAGTGTTCTTGCCTGGAATATCCCAGGGACAGGGGAGCCTGATGGGCTGCTGTCTATGGGTTCGCACAGAGTCGGACACGACTGAAGTGACTTAGCAGCAGGATGAAGACCTATAAGACCTTCTAGAACTAACACACACACACACACACACACACACACACACAAATGCCCTTTTCATTATAGGGGACTTGAATGGAAAAGTAGGAAGTCAAGAAATACCTGGAGTAACAGGCAAGTTTGTCCTTGCAGTACAAAATGAAGCAGGCCTAAGGCTAACAGAGTTTTGCCAAGAGAATGCACTGGTCATAGCAAACACCCTCTCCCAGCAACACGAGAGAAGATTCTATACATGGACATCACCACATGGTTAATATTGAAAACTGATTGATTATATTCTTTGTAGCCAAAGATGGAGAATCTCTATACAATCAGCAAAAACAAGACCAGGAGCTGACTGTGGCTCAGATCATGAACTCCTTATTGGAAATTCAAATTTAAATAAAAGAAAGTAGGAAAACCACTAGACCATTCAGGATTGACATAAATCAAATCCCTTATGATTGTACAGTGGAAGTAACAAATAGATTCAAGGGATTAGATCTGATAGAAAATGTGCCTGAAGAACTATGGACAGAGGTTCATGACACTGTACAGGAGGCAGTGATCAAGACTATCCCCAGGAAAAAGAAATGCAAAAAGGTAAAATGGTTGTCTGAGGAGGCATACAAATAGCTGAGAAAAGAAGAGAAGCTAAAGGCAAAGGAGAAAAAGAAAGCTATACCCAGCTGAATGCAGAGTTCTGAAGAATAGCAAGGAGAGAGAAGAAAGACTTCCTCAGTGATCAATGTAAAAAAATAGAGGAAAAAAAAAAATGGAAAAGAGTGGCGATCTTTTCAAGAAAACTAGAGATACCAAGGGACTATTTCATGCAAAGATGGGCACAATAAAAGACAGAAATGGTATGGACCTCACAGAAAGAGAAGGTATTAAGAAGAGGTGTCTGGAATACACAGAAGAACTATATAAAAAAGATTTTAATAACCCAGATAACCACAATAGTGTGATCTCTCCCCTAGAACCAGACATCCTGGAATGCAAAGTCAAGTGTGCCTTAGGAAGCATCACTACACACAAAGCTAGTGGAGGTGATGGAATACCAACTGACCTATTTCAAGTACTAAAAGATGATGCTATGAAAGTGCTGCACTCAATATGCCAACAAATTTGGAAAACTCAGCAGTGGCCACAGGACTGAAAAACATCAGTTTTCATTCCAATCCTAAAGAAAGGCAATGCCAAAGAATGTTCAAATTATTGCACTCGTGTCACATGGTAGCAAAGTAATGCTCAAAATTGTCCAAGCGAGGCTTCAACAGTATGTGAACTGAGAACTTCTGGATGTTCAAGCTGGTTTTAGAAAAGGCAGAGGAACCAGAGAGCAAATTGCCAACATCTGCTGGATCATCAAAAAAGCAAGAAAGTTCCAGAAAGACGTCTATTTCTGCTTTATTGACTATGCCAAAGCCTTTGATGGTTGGACCACAACAAACTCTGGAAAATTCTTAAAGAGGTGGGAATACCAAGCCACCTGACCTGCCTCTTGAGAAATCTGTATGCAGGTCAGGAAGCAACAGTTAGGAATGGACATGGAACAACAGACTGGTTCCCAATAGGAAAAGGAGTACGTCAAGACTGTATTTTGTCACCCTGCTTGTTTAACTTATATGGAGAGTATATCATGAGAAACACTGGGCTGGATGAAGCACTAGCTGGAATCATGGTTGGCACGAGAAGTATCAACAACTTCAGATACGCAGATGACACCACCCTTATGACAGAAAGTGAAGAGGAATTAAAGTCTCCTGTTGAAAGTGAAAGAGGAGAATGAAAATACTGACTTAAAACTCAACTTTCAAAAAGCGAAGATCATGGCATCTGGTTCCATATGGCAAAAAGATGGGTAAACAATGGAAACAGTGATAGACTTTATTTTCTTGAGCTCCAGAATCACTGCAGGTGGTGACTGCAGCCACGAAATTAAAAGATACTTGCTCCTTAGAAGAAGAGCTATGACCAGCCCAGATAGCATATTAAAAAACAGAGACAATGCTTTGCCAACTAAGGTCTGTCTAGTCAAAGCTACTGTTTTTGCAGTAGTCATTTGTGGATATGAGAGTTAAACATAAAGAAAGCTGGGCACTGAGGAATTGATGCCTTTGAACTGTGGTGTTGCAGAAGACTCTTGAGAGTCACTTGGACTGCAAAGAGATCATACCAGTCAGTCCTAAAGGAAATCAGTCCTAAATATTCATTGGAAGGACTGCTGCTGAAGCTCTAATACTTTGGCCACCTGATGCAAAGAACTGACTCACTGGAAAACCCTGTGATGCTGGGAAAGATTGAAGGCAGGAGGAGCAGGGAGTGGCAGAGAATGAGATGGTTAGATGGCATCACTGGTGCGATGGACATGAGTTTGAGATGGTGATGGAATGGGAAGCCTGGTGTGTTGCAGTTCATGGGGTCGCAAAGATTCAGACATGACTGAGCAACTTAACTGCTGAACTTAAGAAATAAATAAAAACTCCTGCCACTGAAAATAAACAGAATATTACCAAGTTAAGTGACAGAAACACTGATGAAAAAATATCTGCTGTTTTGGAATACAGATACAACCACCAACTGTAGATTGTGGATTTGTTTTGTCACCCTAAGACATGACACCTTGGTATCATTACTTGCTGTAACATTCTATATTTAGAAATATGTGGCATTCTAATTTATAAATATGACTGTATGACTATTTAAGCCAAAAGTCTCCATCAAAAGGGAGACCGGGATGTTGAAGCTCTGACCTTAAGCACTAGATTATCATATACAGATTGGTAAATGGATGCATAGCTGTTTCCAGCCCTTCCTTCACCCCCTTGGAGAAGGGCATGGCAACCCACTCCAGTATTCTTGGCTGGAGAATCCCACAGACAGAGGAACTTGGTAGACTACCATCTCTGGGTTCATAAAGAGTTGGACATGACTGAGTGACTGACACTTTACTTCACCCGCTATCTGGTAATCTCAGCACACCAGGTGAGGTTTGTAGGTGGTATCTGACATTAGGATCTTGCAAGTAAGACCCTGAAATCTAGAGACAAATCATGATTCCATTTGGAAGTATTTTTTATTTATTAATTAAAATGTATTATGTATTATAGATTTATAATTTATTAATTTGGCTTTTCTGGTTTTAGTTCTGGCATATGCGATATTTTGTTGCAATGCCCAGGCTTCTCTAACTGTGGCACACTGGCTTCACAGTGCATGGGCTTAGTACTTGGGTGAGGGCGTTAGTTGCCCCAGGCATATGGGGGCAGGGATTGAACCCACATCTCTGGCATTGGAAGGTGGATTTTTAACCACTGGACCACAGGGGAGGTCCTCATTTGGAATTATACATATGTTTTGAAATACCAAAGAATTTGATCCTCTTTTAGATATACCCCCCACGTGTGGAATATTGTTAAGCATGGCATAATAAGATCAGTATGATAATAACTGTGAAGCTTGTTAAATAAGAATAACAAGTATTTGGCAACACAAGACAAATATCTAATAGTTGAAACCATCAAATGTAAATATTTTAAGCTTCCCGTTATTGCCACCTTGTACTCTAAGATAGCATGTTGAAAGAAAATAAAAGGTGATATTTTGAGGTAGTCTGATCTTTTAATGGCCTGTGCAAATGTATAAGTAAATGTAACCCATATATAATAATTGTGGCTGCCAATTTTGGTGCCTTACTTTTCGCCCTTGTGAGTTGTTAGTAGACATTTTTAGAAATTCTGAGTATCTATATAATCTTACTTTTAAAATTAGTAATATCCATATATTTTTGTAAAAATGATACTTTGACACCATGCTTTTTTTTTGGCAATTTGAGTTTGGTTAATTGAAGCCAAGATTAGTGGTTAATGCTTTTGGCTTTGAATCGTATATTTATTTTTTACTTGTCATGTTCAGTTTGCTTACATTTTCTAAGCTAATCTTGATTTCAGTGTTTCATTTCTACTTCCTGCCTTAATTTGTAATTCATATTTCCTTTTCTATGTCAAAATCAAGATTGTAAACAAGTTTTCTCAAATTTTTTCCAACACTTTAAAAGACATACCAATAGATAAAGCTGAAAATGGGAAATATGTTAAAGTGAAATTTGCTCCCATCCCTAAGGAAATTAATAATTCCTCTGATAGCTGCTCACAGCACAGACTGAGATGGTGAATGTACAGGGCTGCTGCAATCCTGTGGATGAAATAATCCCTTAAGTGATGCTGCCATGTGAGGTCTATCGTTTGGGAGTGGATATTGCTGCTGGGCTGATGACCTCTGCATTATGTCATTGACCTGAAATAAATCAATGGCCAGATATTTCTCCTGAGAAAAATGAGTTTGTTCAGGATTAGCAGAGAATTGCAGTTTGAGGTCTGCAACCATGGCCAGCCACGTGAAAGCGCCCCCACAGCAAGGGAAGGAGAACTCTTTTATAGAGTGGAAAACAAGTTGGGAGGGTTGTGGTAAACAAAGCTTCCATGACTTTTCATTGGATGAGTTTTGCTAGGAAAAAACAGGGATGTTTCTTCTTCCTGTTGGGCTCTATTATCATCACAGGGCATGAGAGCTCCTCCTTCTGATCTCACAATTCTTGTAAAGTGAGATTTCTGGTTATTAATTTTATAATTTTTATTGTGTTGGAATGCCATGTCAGGAAGAAGAGATTTTCCTCTATCCTTCTAAGTTCTTCTCACTGGTCTAAGAATTAAAATCATGTGAGACAGATTAGCAGGAGAAAATTAAACAAAACTTTAATAACACGTAGACATGGGAGAGACCCAAGAAAACTGAGTGATTTGCCAAAATGGCTGAAATCTTTACCTTAAATACCATCTTCAGCTAAAGACAAAAGAATATATTGGGGGAGGGGGATAGTTTTGAACTTCAAAGGGTTCACATAGAGATAAAAGAGCAAGTGTTTGATATACAAATGTTTGCTGGGCCTGCAGAGACAATGCGACACAATGAACTCTGGCCTTCAGGTGCTGTCTTGAGTTCCCCCAACACCCCAGCCCATATTATTTATAGGTATCTTAGTCAGTGATATCTTTATTCCAGGAACAGGCCCTTTATTCTGTTAGGCAGTTAAGAGGGCAGGTCAGAATTTCTTCCTAAGCCTGTGGGCCTTGATTATTTTACCACAAAATAATCCACGTGGGAGAGAGATTTTTTTTGATCCCCTACCCAGCTGTTCAAGCTGGTTTTAGAAAAGGCAGAGGAACCAGAGATCAAATTTCCAACATCTGCTGGGTCATGGAAAAACCAAGAGAGTTCCAGAAAAACATTTATTTCTGCTTTATTGACTATGCCAAAGCCTTTGACTGTGTGGATCACAGTAAACTGTGGAAAATTCTGAAAGAGATGGGAATACCAGACCACCTGACCTGCCTCTTGAGAAACCTATATGCAGGTCAGGAAGCAACAGTTAGAACTGGACATGGAACAACAGCCTGGTTCCCAATAGGAAAAGGAGTCCGTCAAGGCTGTATATTGTCACCCTGCTTATTTAACTTCTATGCAGGTACATCATGAGAAACACTGGACTGGAAGAAGCACAAGCTGGAATCAAGATTGCCAGAAGAAATATCAATAACCTCTGATATGCAGATAACACCACCCTTATGGCAGAAAGTGAAGAGGAACCAAAAAGCCTCTTGATGAAAGTGAAAGGGGAGAGTGAAAAATTTGGCTTAAAGCTCAACATTCAGAAAACGAAGATCATGGCATCTGGTCCCATTACTTCATGGGAAATACATGCGGAAAAAGTGGAAACAGTGTCAGAATTTTATTTTGGGGGGCTCCAAAATCATTGCAGATGGTGACTGCAGCCATGAAATTAAAAGATGCTTACTCCTTGGAAGAAAAGTTATGACTAACCTAGATAGCATATTGTAAAGCAGAGGCATTACTTTGCCAACTAAGGTCCGTCTAGTCAAGGCTATGGTTTTTCCTGTGGTCATGTATGGATGTGACAGTTGGACTGTGAAGAAAGCTTATCACCAAAGAATTGATGCTTTCTGAACTGTGGTGTTGGAGAAGACTCTTGAGAGTCCCTTGGACTGCAAGGAGATCCAACCAGTCCATTCTGAAGGAGATCAGCCCTGGGATTTCTTTGGAGGGAATGATGCTAAAGCTGAAACTCCAGTACTTTGGCCACCTCATGGGAATAATTGACTCATTGGAAAAGACTCTGATGCTGGGAGGGATTGGGGGCTGGAGGAGAAGGGGACGACCGAGGATGAGATGGCTGGATGGCATCACGGACTCAGTGGACGTGAGTCTGAGTGAACTCCAGGAGTTGGTGATGGACAGGGAGGCCTGGCTTGCTGCAATTCATGGGATTGCAAAGAGTTGGACATGACTGAGTGACTGAACTGAACTGAACTAAAAGCCAAAAGGAGCAAGAAGCAGTATGAAGTGAAGTTCCCACTGTACCCAATGTTAGATGACATGGTCAGCAGTTTTAGGAGATTCAACTCAGTGTAGCTCAGATAAGTGATAGCATGGAAAACATTCTGTGCTTTTTCACTAGTCCCATGGTCAAATACTCAGTACTTTTCCCCATACACTCTGCCAGAGAAGATTATTACCTCCTTTCCACGTACTTGTTTGTCTCAAAAAAGTTTAAAGATGACAAGAAACTCTGTTAATTAAAACTTATAGGTTTGAGTTAGATATCTTCATGGAGAAGAAGAGACAAAATTTTGATGAAAGCAGGAAATCAAGGTTAAATTTTGAAATTTCATCTTTCAAAAAGGAGTGGATTTTCAACTATTTTAAGTGCCAGAAGAAGCAGTGAGTAACAAATTTGATAATGCCTTGAGACTTCTTAGTGTGTGGTACTTAAAAATGCATACTATATTTTGCTGCTCTTCAGAGAAGAAATGCTGTGTGACTTCTAGTGTATGCATGCTAAGTTGTTTCAATCATGTCTGACTCTCTGCGACCCTGTGGACTGTGTAGCCTGCCAGGCTCCTCTGTCCATGGGATTCTCCAGGCAAGAATACTGACATGGGTTGCCGTTTCCTCCTTCAGGGGATCTTCCTGATCCAAGCATCAAACCCTCATCTTTTATGTCTCCTGGATTGGCAGGTGGGTTCTTTACTACTAGCACCACCTGGGAAGTGCTGAATATTAGTATACATTAAGAATAAATGATGAATGCTGGGGTACATGTGTTTCTTTCAATTCTGGTTTCCTTGGTGTGTATGACCAGCAGTGGGATTGCTAGGTCGTATGGCAGTTCTATTTCCAGTTTGTTAAGGAATCTTCATACTGTTCTCCATAGTGGCTGTACTAGTTTGCATTCCCACCAACAGTGTTCCCTTTTCTCCACACCTTCTCCAGCAATTATTGCTTGTAGACTTTTGGATCGCAGCCATTCTGACTGGCGTGAAATGGTACCTCATTGTGGTTTTGATTTGCATTTCTCTGATAATGAGTGATGTTGAGCATCTTTTCATGTGTTTGTTAGCCATCTGTATTCTTCTTTGGAGAAATGTCTGTTTAGTTCTTTGGCCCACTTTTTGGTTAGGTCGTTTTTTTTTCTGAAATTGAGCTGTAGGGTTGCTTGTATATTTTTGAGATTAATTCTTTGTCAGTTGCTTCGTTTGCTATTATTTTCTCCCATTCTGAAGGCTGCCTTTTCATCTTGCTTATAGTTTCCTTTGTTGTGAAGAAGCTTTTAATTTTAATTAGGTCCCATTTGCCACTTCCCTGGTGGCTCAGAGGTTAAAGCCTCTGCCTCTAATGTGGGAGGCCCGTGTTCGATCCCTGGGATGGGAAGATCCCCTGGAGAAGGAAAAGGCAATCCACTCCAGTATTCTTGCCTGGAGAATCCCATGGACAGAGAAGCCTAGTAGGTTACTGTCCATGGGGTCACAAAAGAGTCGGACACGACTGAGCGACTTCACCTCACCTCACCCATTTGTTTATTTTTGGTTTTATTTCCAGTATTCTGGAAAGTGGGTCGTAGAGGATCCTGCGGCACTGTTTATAATAGCCAGGACGTGGAAGCAACCTAGAGGTCCATCAGCAGATGAGTGGATACGAAAGCTGTGGTACATATACACAATGGACTATTACTCAGCCATTAAAAAGAATACATTTCAATCAGTTATAATGAAGGGATGAAACTGGAGCCTATTATACAGAGTGAAGTAAGCCAGAAAGAAAAACACCAATACAGTATACTAATGCATATATATGAAATTTAGAAAGATGGTAATGATAACCCTGTATGCAAGACAGCAAAAGAGACACAGATATATAGAACAGTCTTTTGGACTCTGTGGGAGAGGGAGAGGGTGGGATGATTTGGGAGAATGGCATTGAAACATGTATATTATCATATGTGAAATGAATCGCCATTCTAAGTTCGATGCATGATATAGGGTGCTCAGAGCTGGTGCACTGGGATTAACCCAGAGAGATGGTATGGGGAGGGAAGTTGGAGTCGGTTTCAGAATGGGGAACACATGTATACCCGTGGCAGACTCATGTCAATGTATGGCAAAACCAATACCATATTGTAAAGTAATTAGCCTTCAATTAAAATAAATAAATTTGTATTAAAAAAAAGAATAAATGAGATCCAAAGGCAACAGGAGAGTCATCAAATTGCCATAGACCTGATTCCTGGATTACTGTCCTTTTAGTCACTGAGAGATGGAGCATTACATTGTGTGTAGATCACAAGTGACAAAAGAGAATCTATTGTAGAATGATAAAATGCGTTCTCTTTTTTGTGGGTAAACTACCCATGCATGCATGTACTGCTGCTGCTGCTAAGCCGCTTCAGTCATCTCTGACTCTGTGCGACCCCATAGACGGCTGCCCACCAGGCTCCCCCGTCCCTGGGATTCTCCAGGCAAGAAAACTGGAATGGGTTGCCACCTCCTTCTCCAATGCATGAAAGTGAAAAGTGAAAGTGAAAGTGAAGTCGTGCCTGACCCTCAGCGACCCCATGGACTGCAGCCTACCAGGCTCCTCTGCCCATGGGAGTTTCCAGGCAAGAGTATTGGAGTAGGGTGCCATCGTTTTCTCTGCGTGTATGCATATACAGTGGACAGTAAATAGCCCAAGGCTGCTAATTTATAGCTCCAAGGAACAAATTAATTTTCTCCACATATACCGTTCATGAGCTAAACAAATATTTATTTTGTACAACACAATAACAGATATTTGTTTTCTACAACAACAACAAATATTTTATAAGTTAATGGACATCAAAAACCTCTCACCAAGATTGTATTCTTGTAAGGTTAATAAAATCCCTGGCTCTAGGTGAGTTCTTGAAGTAAACAGTTATTCAGCCATCATTTTTTCCCCAAACTTTAAAATTTTATTTTCCATTGAGATATAGCCAGTTAACAACATTATGATAGTTTCAGGTGAACAGCAAAAGGACTCAGCCATACATGTACATGTATCCATTATCCCTCAAGACCTCCTCCCATCCAGGCTGGCACATAACATTGAGCAGAGTCCCATGTGCTATACAGTAGATCCTTGTTGGTTATCCATTTTGGATATAACACTGTGAACACGATCTTCCCAAAGTCCCTGACTATCCCTTCCTGCTCCCTGCAACCATAAGTTTGCTCCCTAGACTGTGAGTCTCTTTTTGTTTAAGTTTATTTATATAACTTCTTTTTAGATTCCACATGTAAGTGATGCCATACAATATTTCTCCTCCTCTCTGACTTACTTCACTCAGTATGACGCTCTCTAGGCCCATCCAGGTTGCTGAAAGTGGCATTATTTTATTCCTTTAAGTGGCGGAGTAATATACCATTGTATATATGTATCACATCTTTACCTATTTCTCCGTCAGTGGACATTTAGGTTGCTTATATGTCTTGGCTATTTTAAACAGTGAGGCATGAACATTGGTATGTATGTATCATTTCAGATCATATTTTTCTCTTGGTATAACCATTCTAATATATCCATTAGCCTTGGCACTATGAAAAGTTAACAGCAAATATATTCTGCAGAAAAAAGCAAACCAGAGATTTAGACATTAGTCACTCATGATCATTAATAATAATCACCAAACTTAAATCAAATTTAGTCAAGTTAAAAAGAACAGAACATGAATAGAAAAAGTCTCTAATTCCTTCTAAGAAAGCTGTGATTTTGTAGAAGTATCATGAAAGAGATCTCACAGTGTAACATGAACTTTTTGAAAAAATGTGACCAAAATAATGCCATTCTTTATTTTTATATATTTATTTTCATCATTGTAAGTTAACATACAGTTTAGAAAATTTGAAAATCTAGAAAAATTCACTAAGAAGACAATGGAAAATAAAATAGCTAACTGAAATGTTGATTCATCCTAATACTTTCCTATGTAAAACTTCAACATGATTGAGGGAAAAAATTGATTTGCTTTATATCATGAATTTTTCCCATGTCATTAAATATTCTTTTATATGACTTTTTATGACTTCATGTTATACCAGATTCATCTTTGAAGATTTGGATCTAACTGGTTATTTTTATTGTTAGGAATATTTAGATTTTTCCCAGTCTTTTCCTGGTGGCTCAGGCAGTAAAGAATCTGCTTGCAGTGCAGGAGACACAGTTTGATCCCTGGGTCGGGAAGATCACCTGGAAAAAGGAATGCAATCCATTCCAGTATTCTTGCCTGGAGAATTCCATGAACAGAGGAGTCTGGCAGGCTGTAGTCCATGAGGTCACAAAGAGTCAGACATAACTCAGTCACACACACACATAATGAAATATTATTCAGCCTTAAAGAGAAGGCTGTATGTATGAATGATGCCTGTATGAACCTGGAGGACATGATACTAAGTGAAATAAGCCAGGCACAAGGAAAAATGCTACTTGATCTCACTATGTGAAATCTAAATCATTGAATACATAGAAGCAGAATGGGAATGGGGAAATGGTTGGTCTAAGGATACAAAGTTGCAGTTATGTTGGATGAATAAGTTCTGGATATTAAATGAAGAGCATGATGGTTATATTTTAAAATGTTGTAGTTGATACTGGAAATTTGCAAAGAGAGTAAATTTCAGGTGCTTTCAGTACACAAATGCACACACACACACACACACACACAGAAAGTGCTTATATGGGACAATTTTGTTGTTTAGTCAGTAAGTCATGTCCCACTCTTTTGTGGCCCCATGGAGCACGGCCCAGCAGGCTTCTCTCTTTTCCTAGGCAAGAATACTGGAGTGCGTTTCCATTTCCTTCTCTAGGGTATCTTCTGGACCCAAAGATTGAACTTGTGTCTCCTACTTGGCAGGTGGATTCTTTACCACTGAGCCACCTGAGAAGTCCCGTATGGGATGATAGATGTGTTAATTTGATTAGCTTGACTGTAGTAATCATTATATAGATGTTTGTATATGTATACCCAAACATCATGTTGTATACCTTAAATATATATAATTTTTACTAGAAAAAACATAAAGGATGTCAGGGAGAAATAATCCAATGATTTTCTTCTTTAAAAGTTGACCTTGCCTAAAAAGAACTATTTTGTTTGTTTTCCTTTGTGAATGCAAAATAAGAAAACCTTTTCTTCAGTCATCTTTTTTAGCATTTTTAGGCAGACTTTTTGTGAATTTGTAAAAATAAAGGAATGGCTGTTTGCCTTTTTAAATAAAAACACTCTTTACCTTAACAATCTCTGCATGTGTGTCTTTCAGCATTTCTTTGAATATCTGATTACTTCTACAGTGTTTCTTAGTGTGCTTGTGATCACTTTGATTTTTATATATGTACTTTCTCTGTTTCCTTAGACACCCCCTGTCTATGTTGAGTTTTTCATTTCCTAATAAGGCACATTCTAAGTTTATGTTCATGTTTACCCTTCTGAATGTATTCTTCTCTTCCATGGCCTCAAATCCTAATTCAGTCACTGTTTACTGACCTGTGTTGGAAGCTGTGGGACAGTGGTTCTTAAACTTTAGTATATAAGGTTGTTAGTTGGGGAGCTCATTTAAATGCAAGTTGCAGGGCATCATTTCTAGAGTTTCAGACTTGGAACATCTGGGGTAATACCTGGGAATCTCTGTTTTTAAACCTTACCCTGTGTGACCTAATACATGTGGCTCTTGAATTGCACTCTGATGAATGTTACAGATCTTCCTCAACCTGTGATAGAGTTTTGTCTCAAACATACTGTACATTGAAAATGCATTGAGTACACCTAACACAAAATAGTATAGCTTAGCTGAGCCTGCCTTACATGTGTTCAGAATACTTACGTTAGCCTGTGGGTGGGCAAGAAACTATCTAAGACAAAGCCTCTTTTGTAATAAAGTGTGGACTATCTCGTATAATTCTGAATACTGTACTGAAAGTGGAAAACAGAATGGTTGTATGTGAATGGGTTGTTTTTTCTCGTGTTCTTACGATTTTGGGCTGAATGGGAACTATGGCTGCAGTTGCCTAGCATCAGGAGAGCACTGAACCACATACTGCTTACCTGAGAAAAGATCAAATTTCAAAATTTGAATTACAGTTTCTACTGAATGTATATCACTTTTACACCATTATGATAAGTTGAACCATCATAAGTCAAGGACTATCTGTAATATTCAAATGAATACAACACCTTGACTTTCACATAGTTGTTAGAAATGTCAATGCTCTGTTTGGAGAAAGCTTCTTGAAGGAAGTAAATATTAAGCAATTTGGAGAATTTGGTTTGTTGGAGATGCAACAGTTAATTTTAAGGAGAAACACAGACTGTATTCCAGAGCCCTCTCATCCTCTGTCTTCACTGCTTGGTGCCACCTCTGCAACTTTAATTTATGTTCATCATGTTATCTGCCTTGTCTGCTCTTGTCTAGTCCAAGAATGTGCCATTCTTCAAATATGTACTCACAGGATAGAAAAGAATGGATAAGAAATTGCTAAGTGTCATGATGACCCCATAGTAAACCATCATAACAGTGAAAACAGCATACTAGATAAACAGAGAACTTGTTTAAAATGTTCTCTGGATTCTCCAGCCTCTGGTTTTCTGCATTTCTGACTTGATCATGATCTCATGGTCTCTTATTTACTTTTAATAGGACAGATTAAATACATAAATGAAATAGACATAAATATGTATAAACATATAAATATATATGACAAATGAATATTTAAAATTATGTATATAGGAAATAGTGAGAGAAGACTTGAAGTTGATTAATGCCAACAAAATACTTGTTAAGTACACTAAACTGTTTTTACTTTAACTTTTTATTATTGGCAACCTCAACTGATGTTCAAGAAAAATCCTTAGTCTCTAAAAGCACTTGGTTCTGAGATGTTTTCTAAAGTTTCTATATGTTATTGTCAGTTGGATTTAAGTTCCATCTAGAATTACCACAGGACAGATTTATTAGATACTTTTTACTAATGCTGTTTTGGATAATTCTACTTGTTAACAGAATATATTGACATTAGCTTTCTTAATTTTAATTATCTTGGTAGCAACTATAGTTGTATATTTAAACAATAACCAGCTGAGATAGTGAATTGTTTCTAGTTGTATATCTTTTGGTTTGGCTGCAATAATGAGCACATATTCTGTGATGTAAAATGTGGGAATACAATAAATATCATGAATATAAGTATCCAAAATGGAATTGATTTCTTCATAATTTACTTTTAGCTGAAGAAAATGGGAGAAATAGTTACCTAGTACTTGAATAGAAGCCACTTAATAAAGAAGAGACCAGACCCGCAGGTGTATAATTGGTATTGATTCAAACTGTAAAAAACCAATAGTGTCTCATTTTATGGCTGTGGAAAATGCATTATTTTTTCTTGGCATATTAAAAAGACAGATTTATTTTCAAAAGGGTAGAGAAAGTATCAGGATAAAGTTGAAATAAGGCATTTACTTTTCTATTAAGAAAATACATATTATGTTTATGATTTGAAAGAGCTGTTTGGAACTTAGGAATTATATCATTGCTTCATTTCTTATAAAAAACAAATACATAGTTTTATCTGATTGCTGAAACATATAGGTAAAAGGCAACTTTAACTAGGTACAACTTTATTTTCAAATTATTTTTAAGCATTAAATATCTCTTTATTTATCTTTATGAAAGACAAGATACTTCTGAGAGTTCATTAATAAAGAAACTTAGTGGAAGTCAGGAGACATGGATATATTATCAGTTTCATTGTGCTGTCTTTAGGATCTAGAACAGTGTTTGGCAAATAAAATTATAAAAATTTCTAGGATGAGTGCTTTAATAAGTATTTCTGATTCTGCTACCTTTACAAGGATTAAATAATGCAACAATTTTTTAATGATAAATTTAACTTCTATTTTAAGCTCTTATTCTGTGGACAGGAAGAAATGCATTCTCAGTCAATTTCTAGGTTGCTCCTATGTTCTACTGGACCTAAGTTCGGAGTGAGGTTAATATAGTGTAATGTCTGGATACTGGGTTCATTATATAACCCTCAGAGGTCATCTGTACATAAGCCTCCACCACACTCTGAGAGAAGCCCATTGACTAGCTGGTCTCTAGCTCTCAGAACACCCAGGTCCCTGCTGAGTTGGCCCTTGGCTTTCATTTCACAGTTACAGCTACATGCTGTGTAATTTCAAAATTACTGCTACATGATGTAGTCTCCCTCTCTTCCGTCAAAATCCAGGAGATGATTGAAAAAATACTTAACTAAATAAATAACAGATAATTAAATAGCTGAGCTCAGAGGCATGTTTGAAACTTTTGGTGGAATAAGAATAATGAAGGATTCATATAAGACAAGACTGATTGAAGAAGGAATTACAGCTCATGAGTTCTGTGGGTGCCTCCTGATGAAGAACATGTATACAGTACTAAATTAACATTCAGGAGTGGGTGAAACTGAGAACAAGGGTGATTGGCCTAGGCCAGCGGTGATGAGATGCTGCTCAGTTCATTCTCGAGACCTCATGCCCCTCCCTGAGGTCTAGTATCAGCTGTGATTTCTGAATCTATTTGAGAACAGCAAGTCTGGGATTTTGACTTGAGGGAGTAAATGGGTCACAGGGTGGCTGGACACAGCCTAGGTGAATAGGATACATCCAGGATCTGGGCTAAAGTTGCGTTGCTTCCCCACCACCACTGAATATTCTGTCCAGATGCCAGTGTGGGTCTTTGCCTCAAGAACAGATACAGCATGCAATTCAAAAGAGGATTTAGCTATAAATATGAGCGTACAATCAAGATTTAGCAGATGTTTGAGGGAAAGCTACACTATAAAATACAAATAAATAGCAATTATAAACTATAAAACAGAAAACTCAAAGCCACTATTTGGTGGAAAGGATTCATTCTGAGATGCAAGAAATTCTGAAAAGCCTTATAAATACATCAGCTACCTAGACTCACTGATTCTTAAGAATTTTTTCTGTCCCTATGGCTTTGCTGAGAAAAGAACACAGGTTCTTTCTGCCTTTTGTGGGAGGTTCTATTACCTTCTCATCCTCAGAGGTAGGGTAATCCTCTATGAGGTTTTCCCAGTACAGTCTGAGTTTTCACCTGTTTTTAAGTAATTATCCATAGTGTCGCTTTGATACTAAAGTATATGATTATTTATTCAAGGATTATCTGAGGCATGGGGTCGAGGTCCAGGGTATCTTTCCTCAGGGGCCTGTGACTGCCTAAATATCTTCTGCTTCCTCTTCAGACAATCCACCTCTTTCCAGATTGTAGAGTCCTGTGTAGGGGATGGTTAAACTTGTGATGGGCTTTCCTGGAACTCAGTCAGTAAAGAATCTGCCTTATGATAGGTAAGGCAGATTAGTTCTTCTTCAGGTACTCTGCCAAATCTACTATCTATTTGCTAAGTGAGTCCTCTCCTGAGGCTCTTTTTTCCCCTCTTTTTTTTTTTTTTCCACTAAAGCTTCCCTAATCTTAAGCAACAAGTCCAAATGGCTTAGGTGTTCCAAATGGGGAACAGGAAATGGGTAAAATAAAGAGTGGAAATAATGCACACACATATATATGTTAACATTCTGTATACTATCCTACGACATCACTAAGTGCCCTGTGGTCTTTGGGAAAATTATTTAAATACTCTCAGCCTTTTTGTCCTAATGTGTAAGCTCTCAGAACTTTGAGGTTCCTCCTCAAAGCTCATGATAAAATCATCCAGCGTAGGTTTGTAGAACTTTGTGTGCATCAATCAGCCAAACCCTTCACCCTATATAGATCTTCTTTCCAAATATTTGTGCCATGTGATTATCCACCCTCCATAATAATACTTTAAAGAATGGACTAGAGGAGATAAGAATAACAGTAATTTTAAAAATTAAATATAAAGAGTGTGTTTGTGCCAGTATCATACTGTCATGATGACTGTAGCTTTGCAGTATAGTCTGAAGTCAGGAACATTGATTACTCCAGCTTCATTCTTCTTTGTCCAGATTGCTTTGGCTCTTTGGGGTCTTTTGTGTTTCTATACCATATGACCTAGCAATCCCACTACTAAGCATATACCTTGAGGAAACCGTACTTGAAAAAGTCACATGTGCCCCAATGTTCTTTGCAGCACTATTTACAGTAGCTCATACATGGAAACAACCTAGATGTCTATCAACAGATGAATGGATAAAGAAGTTGTGGTACATATATACAATGGAATGTGACTCAACTATAAAAAGGAATCCATTTGAGTCAGCTCTAATGAGATGGATGAACTTAGAGTCTGTTACACAGATTGAAGTAAGAAAGAAAAAGACAAATATCCTATATTAACACATATATATGGAATCTAGAAAGTAGTACTGATGATACTGCTTGTGGGGAAGCAAAGGAGATGCAGACATGAAGAGCAGACTTTTGGACACAGTGGGGAAGGAGAGGGTGGGATGATTTGAGAGAGTAGCACTGAAACATATACTTGACCATATGTAAAATAGCCAGTGGGAATTTGCTATATGACCCAGTGAAACCAAAGCCAGTGCTTTGTGACATCCTAGAGGGATAGGATGGGGAGAGAGAGAGGAGGGAGATTCAGGAGGGAGGGGACATATGTATAACTATGGCCATTTCATGTTGATGTATGGCAGAAACCATCACATTATCATAGGCCAGTGATATTGACAGTGATTTTGGAGTGATTCTGCAGTGATTTTGGAGCCCCCCCAAAATAAAGTCAGCCACTGTTTCCATTGTTTCCCCATCTATTTGCCATGAACATAAACTAATTATCCTCAGTTAAAAATTAAAAATAAAAGGTTTGTTTGACAGAAAAGAATTCAGAGGCCTGTAAATGCTGTGGAAGGATGTGGAAAAAGACAAAGTACTGCTAAATAAGCACATTTTTTGGACATATCAAACATGGGCATCCTGTCCTCAAGAAAGGCAGTTAAGATTTGTTGCAGCTCATTGAAGAATAGATAAAAAAAAAATTTTAAACAACAACAAAAAGCTTGACCCAGTGCTTGGCTCATAGTAAGTTCATAGAAAATAGCAGCTTGTTTTTATTTTTACTTTAGTGGTAATGGTTGTGATGGTTCTTGAGTGTCTGGGAAGGAAACTGTCTACAGAAAGCAAATTACAGAAAGAAGGCTGAGTTATCTTCAGAATCTGCTATATTATGCCCAGAATTCTCCCCTGGATAACCTGGTTATGAGACAATTCCAGCCAATCAACTGCCCAAGTTTAATGGCCCAAATTCAGGCATTATCGCACTTGAAGGGAAAAAGCCTCCATCTCTGTAGTTTTTCCCTCGTAAGAATTAAAGGGTTTTCTCAGTGATAGGATGAGTCACCAAACCCTCGTGTTCCCGTGTCCACCTTCTCAAGCTGCAGACCCTTCACTGTCTGACTGTGCCTGTCGCGAGTCATCGACATTCACCTCCTGGGTTATTTGCATCTTTAAAAGCAGAATTGTGGTTTTGGTTTTCTTGGGGGTCGTTTTCACAACTTTCTAAACTTCATATTTTTCTTAGAACTTTGAGTCCTCTTGAAAATATCCACTTGCTCTCTCCTTCACTATCAGTGTGAAAGCCTCTTTCTTAAAGACAACATCGTCCAGACACAATGTCCAGCTCATTAAAATCTGCAAATATTCTCCAACACTTTCTGATTCTATAGACAGCTGCTTCTGCTACCTCTCTAAAAAGAGAGGTTTTTATTTATTTTTACTTCAGTTGTATTTGTGTGTATGTGTATAAACTAAGCTATTTCTGTATGGCCTACTTTATAGAAAATTAAAACCCCAGAATGCATATTTACAAAATAGATAATTTGAAGTTGATCATCCGCATTATAAAATAGAGCTTTCTTTGCTTCCTAGCGCTTTTATTGTCATTTACTTTTAAAACTGTGTTTCCCTGGGGTATTTACAATATAGTTTAACTTTCTTTAAGTGATTGGTTTTACATTTAGAAAATATTTTGAATGAACAGAATGAATTTTTTTTTTCAGATGAGCACACAAGTGGTAACAGCCTGAGAGAGAGAATTCAAGGTGTATATTAATAATAAAGCCCCCAACTGGGTGAGCTGGGATCCCACCTTGCTCCTCACGTTCCACCCCTTTTCCCCACTATGTCCCTAAGCCATTTCCCTGGAAGGCTTGTGATAACTCACCTGTCTGCACTGGCAGTCATTACTGCTTCATTGTACATATGTACCACATCTTCTTTATCCACTCATCTGTCGAGGGACTTTTAAATTGTTCCATGTCTTGGCTATTGTGAACAGCGCTGCTATGAATATAAAGGTGCACACAAATGAACCTTTTTGTGAAACAGAGACAGTCATGGACACAGAGAACAGACTGATGGTTGCCAAGGGGGATCGTTTTGTGGGAGGGATGAGCGGGAGGTTGGGGTTAACAGATGTAAGCTCTTATATACAGAATGGATAAACAACAAGGTCCTACTGTATAGCACAGAGAACTGTATGCAATAGCCTGTGATAAACCATAATGGAAAAGAATATTAAAGAGGAATGTAAAAACAAGTAAAGAAATGAAATGGGTTTATCAAATATGCAAAAAAAACAAAAGTGGATTCCTTGAATTTTCAATCTGTAAGATGGTATCTGCAAATAGAGTTTAAATCTTTCCTTTCCAATCTGAAAAAAAAATACAATGAAATTCATGTTTGAAGATAAAATAAAAGATATCCTGCTCTGGGGCCTCTGTCCATCCCTTTCTTCTTGTTCTTTATGTGCAGCTGTGAACTTCACCCACCAGAGGCCCTTTCCTGCCCCTGGGGCCCTCGGTCAACCCCACCTGTGCTCTGCCTGCTAGTGGGTTTTGTTTCAGCGTCAGTACTTCCCAGGCCAGTCTATATATTTGCTTCCTTAATGTCTTCTGATTTTTCTGGTGCTTTTACTCTTTAAACATCCTATAACCTCTTCCTCCTGCTTTGCTGTGTTGCATGCTGTGCTTAGTCATATCGGACTCTTTACGACCCCACAGACTGTAGCCCTCCAGGCTCCTCTGTCTATGGGGATTCTCCAGGCAAGAATACTGGAGTGGAGTGCCATTCCATTCTCCAGGGGATCTTTCTGACCCAAGGATGGAACCTGTATCTCCTGCTTTGACAAGCGGATTCTTTACCATTAGTGCCACATGAGAAGCCCGATGTGCAACAAATCCCCTTTGATGGGTATGGAGGGAAGGAGGCATTGGAATGTTTAACCTCTTCTCATTCAAGTGATACGGTGAGAAGAGTGGTTCCCTCTGTCCTTGCCCATCTCCCTTTCAGAACACAAGGATCATCTCCAAGAGGCCCTCCTAGAACACTTTGCAATTTTTGCATCTGGATTAGGCTCTACCTGTGCTAATTGTTAGAAGTTGGAGGTTCTTCCAGGTTTCATTTGAGGAACCAAAGTGTTTATTTAATTTATTTAGATTAAAAAAAAATCAAAGTATAATTGGGGCTTCCGTGGTGGCTAAGATGGTAAAGAATCTGCCTGTAATGCAAGAGACCCTGGTTTGATTCCTGGGTCAGGAAGATCCCCTGGAGAAGGGATAGGCTACCCAGTCCAGTATTCATGGGCTTCCCTGGTTGCAGGCCACCTGAGTTCGATCCCTGGGTTGGGAAGATCCCCTGAAGGAGGATGGCAACCCACTCCAGTATTCTTGCCATGGACAGAGGAGCCTGGCAGGCTGCAGTCCATGCGGTTGCAAAGAATCAGATATGACTGAGCGGCTAAGCACACAGCACATAGTTGATTTACAATGTTGTGTTAGTTTTAGGCGTACAGCCAAGTGATTCAGTTATACATACATATATATCTTTTTTTTTTCAGATTCTTTTACCTTATAAGTTATCACAGAATATTGAGTAGAGCTCCCTGTGCTGTATAGTAGATCCTTGTTTGTCTGTTTTATATACAGTAGTGTATATAGTTCCCAGGTGACGCTAGTGGTAAAGAATTTTCCTGCCAATGCAGGAGACATAGGAGACAGGAGCCCGGCAGTCTACAGTTCATAGGGTTGCAAAGAGACACAACTGAAGCAACTTAGCCCACAAGCAGCACGTGTTAATACCAAATTCCTAATTTATCCCTATTGCCCCAACCTGGAGCAACCAAAAATGTTTTGTAACAAATTGAGAAAGGATTATTCTTATTTTTGAACTCATTCTCACTGACACTTGGCAGCAACTTTTACCATGAAAGTTCTTGGTTTTGGTGGTGTTTTAAACTAGGCAGCAAATGAAGAAAACAAAGTCTCAGGGATTTAGAGATTTATCTTCCCTTAGGATCTCTTTCCTTTCATGAATATTTACATTGTGGATCCAGCTAATTCCTTTATACTGAAGACATAGGGTATTTGAATGTTATTTTTAGTTTGAGGCCAATCAACAAAGGACACTTTGTATTGTACATGTTTCTGCTCTGCCAGGGACTCACAGAAGGGGAGGGCACAGTTTTACTGATGTACTTGCATTTTTATCTTATTTCCCCCATGGAAAAGGGTTCACAGAAGTTAACCAAAATAAATTTTAAAAGACAGAAAAAATGGATTGTGTGTGTAAAATGATGACTTGTCATTCAGTGTATCATACTGGGAGCTACTGGGAGGTTAGGACCTTGTCTCTGGAGCCTTAAAAAAAATTATGTAGTTTTCATTGGAGGAGACTCCTGAAGTCTTACAGAACCAGGAACACCATTAGGCATCATGGATGCCAGTGATGGGGCTTCCCTGATAGCTCAGTTGGTAGAGAATCTGCATGCAATACAGGAGACCCTGGTTCTATTCCTCGGTCAGGAAGATCCCCTGGAGAAGGGATAGGCTACCGAGTCCAGTATTCATGGGCTTCCCTGGTGGCTCAGATGGTAAAGAATCTGCCTGCATTACAGGACACCTGGGTTTGATCCCTGGATTGCGAAGATCCCCTGGAGGAGGATATGGCAACCCACTCCAATATTCTTGCCATGGACAGAGGAGCCTGGCAGGCTACAGTCTGTGGAGTTGCAAAGAGTCAGATACCACTGAGCGACTTTCACTTTCACATGCTACTGATGGGGCTTCCCAGGTGGCGCTAGTGGTGAAGAACCTGCCTGCCAATGCAGGAGATCTGTCAGATGTCAGTTTGATCCCTGGGTTAGGAATATCACCTGCAGAAGGCATAGCAACCCACCCCAGTATTCTTGCCTGGAGAATCCTATGGACAGAGAGGAGCCTGGCGGGCTCTAGTCCACAGGGTCACACAGCATTGGACACTACTCAGTGACTTGGCAAGTACACATGCATGCCACTGATACAGAACTTCATCAAATATGTGTTACTGATTCAGAGGAGTTTTGGGAAAACTTAGTATTAGGACATTCTTGATGTGTTTCGTCTAAAGGTATTTCCATTAATGTGAAAAGTCAACATAAATATGAAGTATTATTTCTGCTATCTCCAGGGGATCCTTGTAAATTCTGGAAAGAGGGAAAGTGACTTTTGATCAGGTAAAGCTTTGCTCATGTAATTACATTCATCACCTGTTCTGAATGGCTGCTGCAGTGCAGAACTGGGAGCTTCAGCTCTGCAGAATTTCAGGACAGCAATAGGAGATGGGACGTTAACTGGAAATTTTTAAAAGAGTACAATTTTTGTAGCATCACTTCTAACACTTTTCTTCAGTTTTCTGTTTGGTTTTTTTTTTTCCTGCCCCCTGCTCCAAAATGCAGTCCTTGAAGGCATTTCTTTCTGAAGATATCCTTTTTGTAAAGCCTTCCATTTTGTTAAATAAAGTGACCTCTAACTAGACTGCATTAGCGTAGCTATTAAATGTACAGATTTTGGCATCACACTGATATGTGTTTGAATCCAGGCTCTGCCACTTCCAAGCCCTGCATCTCTGTACCTACTATCATCATCCCTCTAAGTCTCTGTTTCCTTTACTGTGATAGGAGGGTGATAGTGGTCACAGTAGAGATGTCAGTGGGTTTTAAGAGAGATAAATGAGATAAGCAAAAAGAGCTATCCATAAATACCCACTGAGGTTGTTAGTACAGTATGATTGAGCAAGATGAAACCTTGAACTGACCCTTTCACACAAGTCCGCTTTTCACACACTTATCAAAATCGTTTGCCTCCATTTTCCTATTACTTCAGACAAAAGTAACTCTTAGGACATAATTATACAGACCTGAGCTTTCCTTTTCTTTTCTTTTTAAATTTTTAAAATTAGTATTAATTTTTGGCTACACTATGCAGCTTGAGGGATCTCAGTTCTCCAACCAGGAGAACCTGGGCCATTGCAGTAGAAGTCTTAGCAGGAAGTTCCCTGAACCTTCCTTTTCTACTAAAATCCATTAATATATATATGGCTTGCATGCAAATGAATAGGTCCCATTTATACAGGTAACATAGAATGTAATATGGAACATTAACTTGACCCTGTGATCACTGGATACCTGTCTGGCTAGTTATTTGAACCATTTGTCCTAGAGATGTAAATGGTATTGACTGTGAAAATAAGAGAAAATTCGCAAAATCTCCCTTAGTGAACTTCAAAAGATATTTTTGAGGTAAAACAGAAGATCTCTGTTAGTACAGAATTATACTTGAAATTTGATTTGTTTCTGGGAAGTGACATTGCTCCTGCTTTATACTAAGACTAAGTACAGATGAACAAAAAAACTGGAGGACTGAATTTCTCTGGATTAACATCTACTTTCTGTTTGTCAAGTGAAATCAGTTTTCTTTACATTTTTTAGGCTAAATATAAGCTAAGAATTTGCATAAAAAATCTGAACCTACATTGATTTGAATTGAAGTAATCTGGTTCCCTTCTTTTGGCGAGACTGAAATTTAAAGCCTGAGTAAAAGGTGCTGCCACTTTCACAATGTATAAAATGCTCACAAAATCTCATAACATAAATAAAACATTTTAAAATGTTCCAATGTAAATGAGTTATGAAATTATACTTGAGCCTTTGTAAAGTTATACCAGAGATGAGTTAAATAATTTAAAACAGAGCTCATAAAGTTTGTGCTTCTGTGTTGTTTTTTTTTGGTCTTGGTGTAGGGGGGGAAATATATATATATATATATACACACACATTTTGGTTTTTTTTTTTTTTTTTTTTGGTTGCATCATGTGGCATGCAGGATCTTAGTTCCCTGACCAGAGTTTGCCCAAACTCATGTCCATTAAGTCAGTGATGCCATCAACAATTTCAGCTCTGTTAGACAGAGGGCCTGAAGACCTATGGTCAGAGGTTCCTGACATTGTACAGGAGACAGGGATCAAGACCATCCCCAAGGAAAGGAAATGCAAAAAGGCAAAATCGTTATCTGAGGAGGCCTTACAAATAGCTGTGAATAGAAGAGAAGTGAAAGGCAAGGACGAAAAGGAAAGATATACCCATTTGAATGCAGAGTTCCAAAGAATAGCAAGGAGAGATAAAGCTTTCCTCAGCAATCAGTGCAAAGAAATAGAGGAAATCAACAGAATTGGAAAGACTAGAGATCCTTCCAGAAAATTAGAGATACCAAGGGAATGTTTCATGTAAAGATGGACACAATAAAAGACAGAAATGGTATGGACCTAACAGAAGCAGAAGATATTAAGAAGAGGTGTCCAGAATACACAGAAGAACTATACAAAAAAGATCTTCATGACCCGGATAATCATGATGGTGTGATCACTCACCTAGAGCCAGACATCCTGGAATGTGAAGTCAAGTGGACCTTAGGAAGCATTACTACTAATAAAGCTAGTGGAGGTAATGGAATTCCAGTTGAGCTATTGCAAATCTTAAAAGATGATGCTGTGAAAGTGCTGCACTCAATATGCCAGTAAATTTGGAAGACTCAGCAGTGGCCACAGGACTGGAAAAGGTCCGTTTTCATTCCAATCCCAAAGAAAGGCAATGCCAAAGAATGCTCAAACTACTGCACAGTTGCACTCATCTCACACACTAGCAAAGTAATGCTCGAAATTCTCCAAGCCAGGGTTCAACAGCAGGTGAATAGTGAACTTTCAGATGTTCAAACAGGATTTAGAAAAGGCAGAGGAACCAGATATCAATTTGCCAACATCCATTGGATCTCCCTTGTGGCTCAGACGGTAAAGCATCTGCCACACTGCGGGAGATCTGGGTTTGAGTCCTGGGTCGGGAAGATCCTCTGGAGAAGGAAATGGCAACCCACTCCAGTACTCTTGCCTGGAAAATCCCATGGATGGAGGAGCCTGGTAGGATACAGTCCATGGGTCACAAAGAGTTGGACACGACTGAGCGACTTTATTGGATCATCAAAAAAGCAAGAGAGTTCCAGTAAAACATCTATTTCTGCTTTATTGACTATGCCAAAGTCTTTGACTGTGTGGATCACAATAAACGGTGGAAAATTCTGAAAGAAATGGGAATACCAAACCACCTGACCTGCCTCTTGAGAAATCTGTATGTAGGTCAGGAAGCAACAGTTAGAACTGGACATGGAACAACAGACTGGTTCCAAATAGGAAAGGAGTATGTCAAAACTATAATTTAATGCAGAGTACATCATGAGAAACACTGGGCTGGATGAAGTACAAGCTGGAATCAAGATTGCTGGGAGAAATATTAATAACCTCAGATATGCAGATAACACCACCTTTATTGCAGAAAGTGAAGAAGAACTAAAGAGCCTCTTGATGAAAGTGAAAAAAGAGAGTGAAAAAGTTGGCTTAAAGCTCAACATTCAGAAAACTAAGAACATGGCATCTCGTCCCATTACTTCATGGCAAATATATGGGGAAACAGTGGAAACAGTTACAGACTTTTATTTTTCTGTGCTCCAAAATCACTGTCAATGATGACTGCAGCCATGAAATTAAAATACGCTTGCTCCTTGGAAGAAAAGTTATGACCAACCTAGACACCATATTAAAAAGCAGAGACATTACTTTGTCAACAAAGGTCTGTCTAGTCAAAGCTATGGTTTTTCCAATCATGTGTCGATGTGAGAGTCAGACTATAAAGAAAGCTGAGTGCTGAAGAATTGATGCTTTTGCACTGTAGTGTTGGAGAAGACTCTAGAGAGTCCCTTGAGCTGCAGGGATATCCAACCAGTCTATCCTAAAAGAAATCCGTCCTGAATATTTATTGGAAGGCCTGATGCTGAAAGTGAAACTGCAATATTTTGGCCACCTGATGCAAAGAACTGACTCACTGCAAAAGACCCTGATGTTGGGAAGAATTGAAGACAGAAGGAGAAGGGGATGACAGAGGATGAGATGGTTGGATGGCATCATTAACTCACTGCACATGAGTTTGAGTAAACCCTGGGAGTTGGTGATGGACAGGGAGGTCTGGCATGCTGCAGTCCATGGGGTTGCAAAGAGTCAAACACAACTGAGCAATTGAACTGAACTGATTAAACTGAGCTGACTGCTTTCATTGTTCTTCTGTGCTCCATGAACATATCTTTCCAGCCCAGTTCCTCATGAGCTGGTGTGTGCTAAGTTGCTTCAGTCGTGTCCTACCTGGTGCGACTCCGTGGAGTGTAGCCCGCCAGGCTCGTTTGTCCACAGCATCTCCAGACAAGAATACTGAAATGAGTTGCCATGCCTTCCTCCAGGGGATCATTCCCATCGAGGAATCGAACCTGTGTTTCCTGTGTCTCCTGCATTGCAGGCAGATTCATTACCACTAGCACCACCCGGGAAGGATGCTGCAATTTATGCAGATGGTGGAGAGAGTACATTACTTCATGAGAAAATTACTTTCTCCCTTTGCTTTAAGTTTTCAACCAAATGGTGTTTGTATTTTCCTTTTACTCTGATCAATGAAATAACATTAATAGATATACTGATCTTAAACATTCTTATACTCTATAATTAAATACATTATTTCCACTAATTTTTTTTCAGATGCTACTTAATTACTTATGCTGCTATTTTATTGGGAATTTTTGAAATTATATCATTAGTAGACTTAGTATATAACTTTAGATTCCTGGAGTCATTCATTCACTTATTTATTTATGTGTCATTAAACAAATGTGAATTGAGTATCTAGTCTTAATGGAATTTGTAGTCTGGTGACAGATGCATGGAAGTGTTCTTGAAGAAATGACATCTAAATTGACCTCTATATTCTTGGCTGCTATACCTAGAGAGTTGATTCTCTCAACTGACTCAAATAAGAGATACAGTTTTATCTCATAAAAGTTCTATCTCATACAGTTCTCTCATATACAGCAATGCAGACTAAGGATTATAGGCTTAGTGAGGTATTTATACCAATTTTGACATGTGGCTTCCAAGTTTAGGTCCAAACTATCAACCTTTCCTAGTCATCAAGAGGGTGGACAGAGAATCAGGACAAGTGTCCTTGTGGACACTGAAAATTGCACATAAGTGTTCTGCTCCCATCCCCTGGCCACATTTAGTTGCAGAGGAGATTGGGACACATATTCTGTATTGGATAACGAGACATCCAGCTAAAATGTGGATGCTACAAAGTAAAGAAAGAATGGATAAAGAGTGGACATTAGCATCCTCTGCCAAAAGCTCTAAAGGAGTAAGTAGTAATCAATCAGATGAAAGATGCAAGATGGCAAATTAGTGTTCTAGTTGATTTGCAGTCCATTAAATGATATGGGAACCAAATGAGATTTTATAATGAGATATTGAAAATTCAGTGAGAGACATGCACAGAGCATTGACCACTGAAGTCCTACATTGAGGGACGTGCAAGCCAAATTCGGAAGGCTGAATGGAAGGGGCTTCCTATCTAGGTGGAAATCTGAAGAGTGAAGTTAACTACCAAATAATGGGGACCAGGTGTTTAGGGCAGAGGAGGCATGAACTTCCAAGGCCCTGACATGAGAATGAGAATAGAGAGGTTAAGACACTGAAAGAATTTCAGTTTGCCAGATAGGCACTTTGAGGGCAAGGTATGGCAGGAGATGAGACTCTGAGTAGTAAGCTGGAGGCTTACTTTATGCCTTATGGATCATGCTCTATGCCATGCTAAGGACATTGAACTTTATTTTAGAGGCAAGAATAAGCTATAAGAGTTTGAGTAAGGAGGTAGGTCAATGCTATTTGTCATTCTAAACCCAGCTTGAAGTATAGCTGCCATGCTAATCCAGGAGCGAAAGGAAGAAGGTGCGAAACATGAAATTTTTCTTCCAAGTCTTTGAGAATAAACCTAATATAAATGTTTCCAATATAATTTAGTGTAGCTTTCATACAGAATGTTTAGCTATGAGATTCTTTATGTAGTTACTGATAATTTAGTTTCTACTATACTCCTTACTCATTGATTGAACTGGGTAGCAGTTATGTTCTGAGAAACAAAATCAGTCTGTCATTAACACAAAATAGAATTCATCTATTTTATAAACAGATTGATCATAGAATGGGAAAGAGAAGTAAGAACTAGAAAAAGAGAATCATAGTCACTAAAAATAAAGCAATCAACCGTCCAAACAGTGGATGACAGGAATGTGATATGGTGCTTTATGATGTGCACTGTCCAAACATTGGATTGTTAACTTTGTCACTGAAGCAGCCGTGCACATCTGGTGATTCAGCCTCATGTGTCTGTATCAAGTGGCAAGTTTTTAAGAATCTCAATTTTATTTTTATGATGAATATAATTTTTTTTTACCAAATATATTTGTGCTTCTTTTAGTAAAAAGGAAGCTCTTTGTCTCTTTCTCTACTGTTTCTATTAAATATTGTTCCAGAAGCATGTCCTGTACTGTTCCTTCCTCACATTCCCTGGAACCATACATTGCGTTCCTGATGATATGGAAATCCAGATTTGAAAAATACTGATCTGGTCAATGTCTGGAATGAAAAAGGACTGAGAGATCATCAGAATTCATGAATGAGCAGGGGGAAACACCTAAAATGCCACTCTGTTGGTTTAAAGTGAGAAACAGAATGGTTACATCTGGCAGAAATGTTCTGTCAGCATAATAAGCTTATGTTGCTCTTTGGTTAAGCCATATCATTGGCAGAAGTCCTTTATTGATTTACCAACAGAAATGACTGTAACCCAGAGTAGAAATAGTCCTGTCATCATGATCAGCATGTTCTCTGCTCACAGGTAGGCTTATGTGGAACTCAGGAGGTTGCTTGGTGAGCATGGAATTAAGAGATTTAGGTGAATAAAATTTAGTACACCCTGCTGGGATTGTATGATGCTCCTGGCTCACTTTAGATCTAAGTGTTGAATTTTAATTTAACCTTCAAAGTGTCATCTTGTATCCCTCATTTTCAAGTCCTTAGGGGGCATGGTAACCCTCCAGTGTTTATTAGTATATGAGAGAGAAATTGCGTTAAGAACAAAAATAGTTTAGATATTACCATGCTAAACTGAAGCGAAAAGACATAACATGTTATTTGGGCCCATTTTTTGCACTTCCAGATGCTTTTTTTTTTTTTTTTCTCCCCATCAGCTTTCGCTTTGATTGGGGCTTCCCTGGTGGCTCAGAGGTTAAAGCGTCTGCCTGGAATGCAGGAGACCTGGGTTCGATCCCTGGGTCGGGAAGATCCCCTGGAGAAGGAAATGGCAACCCACTCCAGTACTCTTGCCTGGAGAATCCCATGGAGGGAGGAGCCTGGTAGGCTACAGTCCATGGGTCGCAAAGAGTCCACAAGACTGAGCGATTTCACTTTCGCTTTTATTTGCACCGGCCAGAGGGGACAGACTATAGCTCTCAGGGATGAACCTACTTTGCTTTGTTTGCTTTGTGATAACATTTTTAACTGACATATCACATGAAGGGCTTCCCTGGTGGCTCAGTGGTCAGGAATCTGTCTGCCAATTCAGGAGACATGGGTTTGATCCCTGTGTTTGGAGGATCCCCTGGAGGAGTAAATGGCAACTCATTCCAGTATTTTTGCCTGGGAAATCTGATGGACAGAGGAGCCTGGTGAGCTAGAGTCCTTGGAATCACTAAAGATTTGGACACGACTTTGAGACCAAACAGCAGTCACATGAAAAAAATCACATATAAATCTGGATTCTTGGCTGCCATATTGAAGGAGAGTACAGAGATGGCTGGGTATCTCAATGATTCTTTTAACGAATAGAACTAAAAAGCTAGACAAAATGTGCAAACTTCCTTTGAATATATTGTGATATAGGAAAACAATAAAAATCCCAAAATACTAAAAAAGAGAAAAGGAAAGTTTGAAAGATTAGTGCCCAAACTAGATTTTACCTATAGGTTATGTGGCAAGGCTTGTTTCAGTTTTCTGCTGACGATACATAACCCAGAGTAGAAAGGATATAAAGTCTGCTTTTTGCAGAAGATGGTGAGGTAAATAAGAAACTCCATCCACAGAGTGGGAATACCAAAGGACAACAGCAAATTATCATTAAACTAAATCCCAAAAGAATGAAACCATCTTGTCTTTATTAACTTTGACTTGAGTAAAGGAAAAATCAGTGTTTCCCGGTAAAATCTGAGTTGTCCTTCAATAAGTTTTGGAGCCAAAAATCATACTATCTGTGTGTTCAAACCCCAAAAGAAGAATTTAATGTAGGTTGATCCCAGGAGGATAGTAAACTAAGCAATTGGCAGAAACAGGCTTTCTGGAAATATGGAAATTTACATAAGGCATAAATAATTTCCAAAATATTTTTTGAGATATATATCAAAATAATGTGTTTAGGGTCAAAAAATAATTAATATATACTGTAAGTGAGAGCGAGTACAATAAACAAAGCATAAGAGAATTACATTTTTAAAAGCTACAGAGAGTGGAATTATCAGACATAAGTGAAGAAAATAATTTTATGTAATATGTTTTAAGAATTAAGAATAACACAATTTAAAATGACCTAAATAGGACGTCTAGAAGTTAAAATTATCTGTGGATGTGTGTATAATGATTTAAGTTAAAAATTCTTTGAGGTGAGTTAACATATGCTTCCCAAAAGAAGAATTAAATTGTTTCAGATGAACCCTCCCAAACAAGAATAACTAAAATTTAAAAGCACTAGAAAAATACTAAGTGAGCAAGCTCTTGAAGAGTCAAGATTTTAGAAAGGGGAAATCCAGAAGTCTGAATAACTGCCAATTACAAAGCAGTGAATAAGGCAACTAGGAGGTGAGAAGAGCTTTTGGTAGTTTCCCTAGTCTAGGGGGAAAGAAATTGAAGTTCAGGAACAAACGGTCTGGAAGGCACCTGTTCCGGTTACTATCACTGCATACAAATAACCCCAGATGTAGTGTTGTATAACAACTTTTATTATGCTGGAGATTCTGTGGTTCATGAATTCTTTGAGATTACAGCAGAATGCCTTATCTTTGCTCCATAGTGTTTGAAGCTTCAGCTGGGAAGATTCAAAGGCTGGGAGTAGTGTGATGTCTGGGGACTGGAATCATCTGGAGGGTTAGGAGCCTTCACATATATGTTTAGGACTTAATGCTTGCTGTCAGCTGCAACCTGTCATACCAAACACAAGTATCTCCAAACTTTCTAGTTCGAGATTCCTCTTAGCATTGCGGCTGGGATTCAAGAATGAGAATCTCAAAGAAAAAAAGGCACAAGTACAAGGCATTTTTGTGACCTATAGTCAGAAATCACATGCTAGAATTTCTATTCTAATATATTGATAAGGTTGTCAAAGAGGCATGTTCAGGATCAAGATAAATAGACATAGATTGTTAGGACCTCTTTGGAAATTATCATCTGCCACAACATTACACATTTTTATCTGGGACTCTGGAATGCATGGAATATGGGGATCAGATTTTACAAAGAAAAAAAGTATGTGTTTGTTGCTCAGTCATGTCTGACTCTGCAGCCCCATGGACTGTAGCCCACCAGGCTCCTCTGTCCATTGGATTTCCCAGGCAAGAATACTGGAGTGGGGTGCCATTCCCTTCTCCAGGGGATCTTCCTGACCCAGGGATCAAACCCAGGTCTCCTGTATTGCAGGCAGATTCTTTACTGTATGAGCCACCAGGGAAGCTCCCCAAAAGCCTACTTTCAAATCAGCTCAGTCCCTTCCTAGATTACGATGATCTATCTCTACCATAATATTCTGCTTACAACCAAACTAAATTCTCTCTGGAAGAAGATATCATCATCTGTAACTTTTTATTTATTCTACAGTGTATAAGAATATAGTATATAGTACACAATATATGTAACACAAATTGTGATATTAAATTAATAGTAAGATGTTAAAAATATTGACTGAAACAAAGAGGAAAATATAATAAAAAAGATAATCCACCAAAGGTGCAAATATTAGAGTTATCAAACAAGGATATTAAAGTTCTGTAAGTTAATATGTTCAGGAAATTAAATGTCAAATGAAGATTTACAGCAGAGGCAGGGAGCTATAAAAAGAATGAAATAGAAATTCTATAATTAAGAGTTAAAATAACTGAAATGAATTCAATAGCTTTAGTTAATAGCTTTAGTTGCCAGCAGTTAGGCAAACTTGAAGAAAGAATTTATGAAGTGAAATATGTCAGAGTTAATATCCAGAATAAAATATACAGAACTGGAGGTTGAAAAACATACAGGTTGATATGCAAGAATTTTCCAAGACTGATGAAATACATGACTACACAGATTCAAAAGTTCCATACCCTTCAAGAAAACTGCATGTGGTTATTTCATAAGAAAACTTCAAAAATGAAAGGTGAATCTTAAGAACACTAAGAGAAAAAAAGACATGTCAACTGAGACAACTGACTTTTAGCTAGTGACAAAGAGGTCAAATAAGAGATAATTGGCTTTTAGCTAGTGAAAAAGATTGCCAAAATTAATGGAATGAACTAGTTAGAGTACTGAAATTGCTATCCTATAATTTTTATCCTAGCTATATAGTATTCATAAACAAAGTTGAAATAAATAGACTTTCATGTAAACAAAAATTGAAATTTATTACCAGCAGATCCACACTTGAAGAATATACTTGAGTGATCTTCATGCAAGAAAATGATCTTGAATGGAAACATAGAGATAAAGAATGTGGAACAAAGTGTAAATATGTGGGTAAATTCAAATGAATGTTGACTATGTAAAACTATAATAATAATATTTTCTGAGGTGAAATATGAAAATAATTAAATGTATGACTTATAAACACACACATGCTTGAGGGTAGAATCAGCAGTAAATAAAAGTTAACTAATCTAAGATTGTTGCATTGTCCAGATTTTGGGAAAAGTAGCGATCTGTCCTATCTTCCCTTCCTTTATTTTATATTATTTATCTATTTTTAGTCAACTACCCCATGTTAGCTTGTTAGTTGTATGTTATTTCACAACTCTCATAGTGTGTACCATGCAGATGATCACATGTAGTCTACTACATAGAACAGTATTAATATATATATTGCTAATGGTAAAACATTAGTAATTTAATAAGCAGACTAAGTACTCCAATTAAAAGGCAAAGATTTTCCAGCTGGATTAAAAAAAAAGCCTACAAAATATCTATGAGATGTTTTTAATTATAAAGATACAGAATGTTTGGACACTAACTGATAGAAAAACTTCCCTTGCTATCCCCTGATTTGAACCTTTTATTAATTGAATGAAATCAGTGTGAAAACATTTAGGCCGTACTTTGTAGGAGTAGGGAGAAACAAAGAAATGAGTGGTGAAGAAGCAGGTGAGGCTTTTTCTGTTTAAATTGGGAGGAATTAGATTAGTTTTTCACTTTCACTTTTCACTTTCATGCATTGGAGAAGGAAATGGAACCCACTCCAGTGTTGTTGCCTGGAGAATCCCAGGGACGGGGGAGCCTGGTGGGCTGCCGTCTATGGGGTCGCACAGAGTCAGACTTGACTGCAGTGACTTAGCAGCAGCAGCAGATTAGTTTTTAAATAATATTCTATTGTGGAATTTTTCTAATATACAGAAAAGTTGAAAGAATGTAGCAATTCAGTGTTTATAGCTCTGACACCTTGGTTCTCTGCATTTTGCTGCAGTTGCTTTGTTGCATTCATTCATTCATTTATTT
Source organism: Aepyceros melampus (assembly GCA_006408695.1). Taxonomy (NCBI): domain Eukaryota; kingdom Metazoa; phylum Chordata; class Mammalia; order Artiodactyla; family Bovidae; genus Aepyceros; species Aepyceros melampus. Next base: position 54,587 of record SJXQ01006686.1, on the reverse strand, counting down.
ATTTGTATTCAGTTATTCATTCATATTTCATCTGCTTTTTAAAAATTAAGTTTAAATTAAGCTGCCAACATTAGTGAACACATAGTGTTTTTACCAAATGAGGATAGTTCGAAAGAGAGAAAAAAACTGATTATTCCAAGAGAATGATATAATTGCAGGGACAATGTCTTTGAATAGTCAATAAAGGTTAGGGTCAAGTGAGAAAACAAAGCTATTTACTTGCAGTCAGGTGGAAACATGGGAACTTTATCAGGAAGTTCCAGGAGGAAATTAGAGTACTAGGTCAAGTGGTAGATAGAGGTAATGGTGGGGAATGTACAACGTATCTTCTCATCACTTGTGGTTTCCTTAGAAATACTAAACAAGAGGCAAGGAGGTTATTGGGTGAGAATGAAGTAGGAGAGGACAGAATTGTACTGAGGAAGAGATAATGAAATAATCATTGGGATGATTTTGGGCACCCATAAAGTTGGCTTAAAGCTCAACATTGAGAAAACAAAGATCATGGCATCCGGTCCCATCACTTCATGAGAAATAGATGGGGAAACAGTGGAAACAGTGTCAGACTTTATTTTTGGGGGCTCCAGAATCACTGCAGATGGTGACTGCAGCCATGAAATTAAAAGACGCTTACTCCTTGGAAGAAAACTTATGACCAACCTAGATAGTATATTCAAAAGCAGAGACATTACTTTGCCAACTAAGGTCCGTCTAGTCAAGGCTATGGTTTTTCCTGTGGTCATGTATGGATGTGAGATTGGACTGTAAAGAAGGCTGAGCGCCGAAGAATTGATGCTTTTGAACTGTGGTGTTGGAGAAGACTCTTGAGAGTCCCTTGGACTGCAAGGAGATCCAACCAGTCCATTCTGGAGATCAGCCCTGGGATTTCTTTGGAAGGACTGATGCTAAAGCTGAAACTCCAGTACTTTGGCCACCTCATGGGAAGAGTTGACTCATTGGAAAAGACCCTGATGCTGGGAGGGACTGGGGGCTGGAGGAGAAGGGGACGACCGAGGATGAGATGGCTGGATGGCATCACTGACTCGATGGATGTGGGTCTGAGTGAACTCCGGGAGATGGTGATGGACAGGGAGGCCTGGCGTGCTGCGATTCATGGGGTCGCAAAGAGTCAGACATGACTGAGTGACTTAACTGAACTGAAGGGCCTATTTGAGGTCTGTGGTTATGAGTATTTTCCAGTGGGATCAATGTGGAGACATTAGGAAAAATTGAGAGCAGTGTTTTGTTTTGTTTTGATTAGATATTATCCTGTCATTCATGTAGTTTTCACATACCAACATAAATAACCTAAACAGTAATAAATTATAGAGATTATTCAAAGACTGGAGAGGGTTTCTTCTCTCCACTCAGACAACGTCACAACAACCACAAACTTTATTTTTTTTATAGTTCTGACAAGATGCCTAATCTAACTTAGAAATGATACACTTAAAACGTAAATTCTAAGGATTCAGTTTTAAGGAATACAGTAAGTGGTCGTGAGTCAGCAAGCTATTCATGAAGTTTTTAATGCTAACTAAGGTTTAGAAAGAAAAAAGTATTTAGACAATGCAACAAAGAAAAACTATATTATGAAAGAAAATAGTCAACCATTTGATTTTTTGTCACTGTTTTTTTGGACAGCATTATAATTGCAATAAATGTCCAGCTCTATGTTTTAGAAATTATTGTTAACTGAGATAGGGTGAGGCATGTATTGTACCTTTTTTTGGTCAAAACTTAGAATAACTTTGTATACTATAAAAACTAATATTTAAATTCATTTCTGTTCTCTTATATTGAGAAATGATTTCACATGTGAATAGAGGATGTCAGAGAAGTAAATTATAAGCCTCAAATCATATCTGGTGATCCTATGAGTGCTGTATGTTACTGAGGAATTTTTAGGGGGAGATTCTCTGTTTTTCTGCTGTGTCAATTTAAATCAGTCATTGTTCTGAACTCTGTCATGTCGCCCATAAGTAACTAAAAGAGGTTTTAACAGAAAGTACTGTTGGCAACACTTGGGTTTCTTAAAACTCTTTCTACCTTTAAGAAATAGTGAATTAACAATGGCAGGGAGTCAAAAAAGGAACACATTTTCATTTACTTTGCTGTGAGTTCTATAGTGATTCATGGCAAACTGAAGAAATAAAATGCAAGGCATCTGTTATTGTTAAAGGAAAATCACCCATTTTATATCCATCTAAAATAGCATTATTGGTAGAATCTCCAGGGCCATATTAAATGGTGCCTTACTTCTTTGGTAATTTAGGCTAAAAAAGAAAAGGTTTTTCTACATTGCCATATTTTTTTTTTTTTAAAGGAAACACTGCCTTTGAAAAAGCACTGGGTACATTTGGAATTTTAACAACTGCTAAGGTCAGTTCTGTTGTGTTTTGAAGGTCATGGATTCTTTCACACTCATTTACAAGTATGTTGAGTTACGGAAGAGTTGTCATCTTGACCACACTTTAGTATACTAACCTGAATAATTTGAAATAATTCTAGAATCAAGATTAAATCCTTGAAATTGCCTTTTCTAGGGAGACTTTTCTTACATAGCTTGATTTTGGCAAGTCAGTATAATCTTTGAACTAATGAAATGGATTTCAACAGAGCTCAGATTTCTTTCAGGTGAGACAAGCACTCAAGAGAATTTAATTGCTATCTGTTTGAAGCTGTTTTATATATCAGATCATAGATCTAAAATTTATATATCAGATTATAGATCTAAAATCAGATCATAGATCTAAAGAGGGTCATAGATGGTCAATTCTAAACTCTTGTTTTACTCAGGAGAATTGAGGGCTGGAGATGAACCGGTTTGCTCAAGGTCACATAGCCAGTTGGTTAATTAGTAGTCCCAATTTTAGAGTAGAGGGTATACATCAATATAAGTCTTAACAATTTAAATAGAATTTGGCGAGTTTTGTCTGAAACCTAATTTTAAAAATCTAGACTCACCAAGATGTTAGTCTAATTGGAGTGTGAAAATAGTTTCCCCACAGTTATGCAATTCCCCTCCTGACAAACTTTGTAGAACTAGTGTCTGTAGTCAATCACTGCTACTGTAAACTTCCATGCATTTAAAACAGAATCAGTGATGTGCCTCCATTTCTTGTGTATTTACTCCCACGTTTTCTTCTGGAAACTGCCTGCAGTTCTGACAGACTGTCAACACAACCAGTCAAGTTCAGTTCCTTGCATTTCCTGGATATCTAGCATATGTAACTAGAAATTACATCTTTGAGTTGCCTTTCAAAAGTATTGCAAAGAAATAGGATAATTTTCTTGTAATTTGTGTTTGATCACATTGAAGACCTTCTTGCCTGATTTTATGGATATATCTCTTTTTTTACATGGAGCTAAGAGTGCTAGGGGCTTCCCCAGTGGTTCAGTGGTAAAGAATTTGTCTGCAGTGCAGGAGCCACAGGAGACACAAGTTCGATCCCTGGGTCAGAAAGACCCCCTGGAGGAGACAGTGGCAACCCACTCCAGTATTCTTGCCTAGAGAATTCGATGGACAGAGGAGCCTGGCAGACTACAGTCCATAAGGCTGCAATGGGTGGGATACGACTGGAACGATCAGGCATACACAAGTGCGTGACTGCGTGTACTCGCATCTCCTCCTTGAAATCATCTGAAATCTTGTGAATAATCAACCATTCCTTTGTGAACAAGCCCTTTAATCTTCCAGAGAATGCTTCTTAAAACAAATTCACACCTTGCTTTAGTGTATAATTTGCAAGTTATAAATCACTTTCACATGGTATTTCAGTTGAAACTCACCAAACAGAGTTTCTCTTCATTCAGTGGTGCGCAAGAGGATGGTGGTTAGAATACCCTAGGTACCAGCAAGAAGGGAATATAATCTAGAGAATTTTTTTAAAAATGATAAAACCTTACAAAGTTAGTCGACTTTTTATTATTACCATGTTATATCAACTCTCAACAATGCTAATATATTCATTCTCAAGACACATTTTTTTTTTTTTTGGTGGAAGTTCTAAAAAGATTCTGTGATTGTTGTTGAGTTACAATAATATGCATGTTAACTTTCATTAGTTTCTTTTATGTTTTAGGCATAATGTATCATATAGAACCCTGGAGTAGGAAATGGCAACCCACTCCAGTATGCTGACCTGGACAATCCCATGGACAGAGGAGCCTGGCAGACTACAGTCCATGGGGTTGCAAAGAGTGAGACATGGCTGAGCAACTGAACATGCTCACATCATATAGGAGCTAATTTGGATAACTCCCAACTATACACTTGATTTGTAGGCTCTGTGTTTAATTAGAGAGTAATTTTTGAGTTCATATCAGTTTGGAATTATTCAAGTTCTCTTAGGATATAGTTCATGTCTTTAGAATCTGTGGTACTATATATTCTTACATTTAAACAGTAAATCAGAAGTATAGTGATAAATAAGATGCAAAAAAAAATATTACTTCAGTAATTACATTGTGTGTTACCATTTGGAGTTTCATTTCTGTTTAAAATCTTAAATAGCAACATGAAGTTTCAACTGCAAGATCTAGTACTTCCATTGGGTAAAAGAGAATTTTTAAATTATCATAAATGAAATATAATTGTTTGATACAGAGATGGTGTCCATTTCATGGGTCAAACTAAATTTACCCCTTTTTGGAAGAGTGATACTTGAGTAATTCACTCCCAGTATATTAATAGAGGTTGTTTTATAGTTTGCTAAGGACATGGTTCTTTGGGAGTGAGGTAGGAAACAAGAAGCAAAGAGCAAGATACTAAGGGAGATGTGTATACATGTGTTTGCATGTGTGTGTATGCATTGTGTGTATATGTTTTTGAGATAAATGTAGTTATTTTACACTTTGGTCCTGATAAACATAATCTCTTTTTTGAAGAAAGCAGCTGAGAACATACTGGCTAAATAGACTTCCTTGAGGATATTTTTCTCAGCAATACTGTGTAAAGGGCAATTTTCCAGTAGACTGTCAGATTTTTGAGTGCACATTTGTGAAAATTGATCAAAAATTGGTAGAAAATATTGAATTCTATTTGATCTTCCTGTGCGAATAAATTGAGTAATGGATAGAATTTTAAGTGAACAAATACATTTTCTGCACTCATTTGACTGTAGTTTGTCTCTTTACCTTAAAAAAAATTTCTGCTGAAAAATATATTGTTAGCTGTATATTGCTGTTATTGTTTAGTCGCTAAGTCATGTCCAACTCTTTGTGACCCCACGAACTATAGCCCCCCAGGCTCCTCTGTTCATGGGATTTCCCAGGCAAGAATACTGGAGTGGGTTACCGTTTCCTTCTCCAAGAGATATTCCTGACCCAAGGATCGAATCCATGTCTGCTGCATTGGCAGGCAGATTCTTTACAAATGACCCACTGGGAAGCCCTAATTATATATGCTAGCATATTAAGTATACTAAGAAATTAATGTACTATTATCATAAAAATCCACAAAAACCACCTTTAAAATATGCCTGTAGGACATAGTGACAAGGTATCATTTATAAGTTTTTCTGATTAAAATCATAATAAATGATGAAAAAAATTAGTAAATTTTAGCCAGAAACTTGATAATACTTGAGGATTAATGAGATTTGCTGTTACCTTATCTATGACCTTGGGTTAGTTATTTCACTTTTCTGTTCCTATTGCCTCATTTTCAGGATGAGAATAATAAAAGCACATATGTTATTGGTTTTATTCTAAGAAATAAAATGGTAGGCAGGTAGATGGGCTTCTCTGGTGGCTCAGATGGTAAAGAATCAGCCTGCAATGCAGGAGACCTGGGTTTGATCCCTATGTTGGGAAGATCCCCTGGATAAGAGAATGGATTAAGAAGACAAATAGTAGCGGCTCAAAGATGTTAGCTTTTAGTTGTAAACAATATTATATTGAAATATATGGTTCATCAATAACAAACATCTGTATACAGAAAAATCTATACAATAATTCAAACTGCTATCATACTAGTATTTTTTACTTATTTTTTTCATTTTTACAATTGCTTATTAAGATAACAGATTTATAAATTGAAAGACTCAGAGGCACATAGTTTAAAAGGCCAGTACCATGATGCTGGGAAAGACTGAGGGCAGAAGAGGGAGGCAACAGAGGATCAGATGGTTGGATGGCGTAACCGACTCAATGCACACAGGTTTGAGCAAACCCGGGGAGATGGTGAGGGACAGGGAAGCCTGGCTTGCTGTATCCATGGGGTTGCAAAGAGTTGGACATGACGTGGTAACTGAACAACAGTAACAACCAACCATGGGGATAATGAAGTCAACACAGTTAAAACACATACATGATTTTTTTGTTTTTTAAGTTATACCTCCTCCATAGGAATCATCATTCAAAAAAAAAAAAAGCAGTTACTTCCTTCAATGAAAAATAATTCTTTCCACCTGCCAAGCCTAGGAAATTCCTAGTGGTATTTCCATACTGAGCCAACTTTGCAAAATTCCTTTTTATTCAAATGTATTCAGTGATCAAATTATGTCTGTTTGCAGTGTAAGAAGGAGTATCACTAGCATGGATTTCAGTGTATCTGGTTATACATGAAACATCCATGCAGTAATTATCATAGTGTTATAGGTAGTATTTTACTTATCATAGAAATTTTGAAATTGTCACAGTAAGAATTATAATTTGTATTCCCTATGGCCTACAAGAGTAGTAAGATATAACTTCATGACACTTCTGATGCTGATACATTCTGTTTAGCCACAAACATAGCCCAAGAAGGAGAGAGGGATGGGGCTTATAAGACAGTGGGGCTGCCAGGGGAGCAGATTTCAGTAGTCAGTAGAGAGACAGCTGTCTCCAGTCCCTTCCTGCACAGTACCAACAATGGGGGCTTCACCTGAACTGCTACAAGTAAGGGCCTATGGACAGTCTTGCTGTATGCCTTCCTTAGAATGGAAAATAAGGGTAAAGGGATTGAGATGTTACAAAAATGAATAAAAGGTGGCAAGGGCTGTGAAACATGATGGTAACATATTAAGGCTACCTTCCATCCGCAGCTCCCTGTGTTTGTCATTCCCTTTGTCTTCTGCCACCTCCTAGGGAATTGGGGGAACAGAGGTGGCAGAGGGAGGTTTAGGCTGTGATAGAGAGAAGGCAGTCCTCCTCCTTATCTGTCATTGGCAAGGCTGTCCAACTCAAGTCGTCAGTCCTGCACCTTCGGTCATCCAGTTTATAATGTATTGGTGTCATGTGACAAACCTCACTGTGTCTCCATATCTATATATCTTTATCTATACATATACATATATGTGTGTGTGTGTGTACATATCTATATATAAGTATATATTGCATATATAACTATTATATATATACATAGTCAAAGCAATGAATGGTTTTTCCAAAAATCATGTACAGACACGAGAGTTGTACCATAAAGAAGGCTGAGCACCAAATAATTGATGCTTTCAATTTGTGGTGCTGAAAAAGACTTTTGAGAGTCCCTTGGACAGCAAAGAGATCAAACCAGTCAATCTGAAAGGAAATCAGCCTTGAATATTCATTGGAAGGACTGATGCTCAAGGTGAAACTCCATTACTTTGGCCAGCTGATGAAAAGAGCCGACTCACTGGGAAAGACCCTGATGCTAGGGAAGATTGAGGGCAAAAGGAGAAGGGGGTGAGAGAGGATGAGATGATTAGATAGCATCATCAACTCAGTGGATGTGAATTTGAGCAAACTCCAGGAGACAGTGAAGACAGAGGAGTTTAGCGTGCTACAGTCCATGGGGTTGCAAAGAATAGGCATGACATAGTGACTGAACAAAAACAACATACTTATATATGTAATTGTAGATGTTTTGTGTATCTGTAGACTCGAGCTCTGAAGATAAATTTGTTTTCTAATCTTTGTTTCAATTTTTCAAATCAGATTGTGCTAACACAGTTTTTTGGGGGTCAGCAAGTCATTAAAGTTCTTGATGAAAAATAAAATATAGGTTCTTACTTTTAGTCCATAGAGTCCATAAGGTTAGATTTCTTTCTGCCTGATACCAGTCCTAATGATTGCTATATTTTAGTTGATAGGTCATCGTGTTTTAAGCTCTAAGTTCCACTAGCATGAGCACATTATGTTCTTATGAAATAGTGCCATTTGCATCTCCAAGATGAGAATGTTGTCTTAGAGAACACTGGCCACTTGCCCCGAGTCACACAGAGCTCAAGCAGGTTTGGGGTCAGGACCTGTTCTCTTAATTGCTATGCCATACTGCTGCATCCAAATAGCTATTTATTCATCCAAACTTGTCTGTACCGAAAACCCTCCAACCCCACTGACTTGTCTAACCTAGATCAACTTGCCATCCTAATGTTCCTCAGATCCCTCCTTCAGTCATTTGCTATTGTTTAGTCTTTCAGCTGTGTCCTACTCTTTGCAACACTATGGACTATAGCATACCTAACTCCTTTGTCCATGGGATTTCCCAGGCAAGAATACTGCAGTGACTTGCTATTTCCTTCTCCAGGGATCTTCCAGACCCAGGGATTTGAACCTACATCTCCTGCATTGGAAAGTGGATTCTTTACCACTGTGCCACCTGGGGAGCCCTTCAGTCATTTAGTCAATCAGTACTTACTGAGCAGCAACTTAGTGCCTCGGCACAGGAGATATACTGGATAGCAATTCAGACCAGCTTGTACTTGGTCTAAAACTAAGCACAGTGTCACTAGTCCTGTGATGTAAAGCTCTGTTGTGTCACAGGGCATTTGGAAGAGAGGGTGAAGCTCAGACATGAGGGACTCAAGAAGACCTCTCAGAGAAAGTGAGAAGTGTAAGATAAGCAGAAATTAGTTTGTTAAAGAAGGATGTGGTGAGAGTATTGCAAGAAAAGGAACAAGTACAATGCCTTTGATGCCCAAAAGACCATAGCTTGTGTGGAGTCCTCAAAGTATTTTAATCTGTAGCTCATAGACTATAGACTTAGGGAGCTGGAGGCTGCAGAGGTGTGAAGATGGCAAACTATGACTGTGGAGCACTGTTTTTGTATAGAAAGAAAGATAATGCTAAGCAGTGTCCAATTCTTGCAGTCCCATGAACTGTAGCCTGCCTGAATCCTCTGTCTGTGGCATTCTCCAGGCAAGAATACTGGAGTGGGTTGCCCTTTTCTTCTCTAGGAGAACTTTTTGACCCAGGAATTGAACCCAGGTCTCCCGCATTGTAGGCAGATACTTTACTGACTGAGCTACTCGGGAAACCCCATTGTTCCTCTGTTTTTATATTTTTGAATTGTTAAAAAAGATTTAAGACGAACAACTATACTCTGAGACATATGAAAATTATATGAAATTCACATTTTAGTGCCCATAAATAGAGTTTTCTGAATGTTGAGCTTTAAGCCAACTTTTTCACTCTCCTCTCTCACTTTCAACAAGAGGCTTTTTAGCTCCTCCTCACTTTCTGCCATAAGGGTGGTATCATCTGCATATCTGAGATTATTGATATTTCTCCCAGCAATCTTGATTCCAGCTTGTGTTTCTTCCAGTCCAGCGTTTCTCATGATGTACTCTGCATATAAGTTAAATAAGCAGGGTGACAATATACAGCCTTGACGTACTCCTTTTCCTATTGGGAACCAGTCTGTTGTTCCATGTCCAGTTCTAACTGTTGCTTCCTGACCTGCATACAGATTTCTCAAGAGGCAGGTCAGGTGGTCTGGTATTCCCATCTCTTTCAGAATTTTCCACAGTTTACTGTGATCCACACAGTCAAAGGCTTTGGCATAGTCAATAAAGCAGAAATAGATGTTTTTCTGGAACTCTCTTGCTTTTTCCATGATCCAGCGGATGTTGGCAATTTGATCTCTGGTTCCTCTGCCTTTTCTAAAACCAGCTTGAACATCAGGGAGTTCACGGTTCACATATTGCTGAAGTCTGGCTTGGAGAATTTTGAGCATTACTTTACTAGCATGTGAGATGAGTGCAATTGTNACTCCTTTTCCTATTTGGAACCAGTCTGTTGTTCCATGTCCAGTTCTAACTGTTGCTTCCTGACCTGCATACAGATTTCTCAAGAGGCAGGTCAGGTGGTCTGGTATTCCCATCTCTTTCAGAATTTTCCACAGTTTACTGTGATCCACACAGTCAAAGGCTTTGGCATAGTCAATAAAGCAGAAATAGATGTTTTTCTGGAACTCTCTTGCTTTTTCCATGATCCAGCGGATGTTGGCAATTTGATCTCTGGTTCCTCTGCCTTTTCTAAAACCAGCTTGAACATCAGGGAGTTCATGGTTCACGTATTGCTGAAGTCTGGCTTGGAGAATTTTGAGCATTACTTTACTAGCATGTGAGATGAGTGCAATTGTGTGGTAGTTTGAGCATTCTTTGGCATTGCCTTTCTTTGGGATTGGAATGAAAACTGACCTTTTCCAGTCTTGTGGCCACTGCTGAGTTTTCCAGATTTGCTGGCATATTGAGTGTAGCACTTTCACAGCATCATCTTTCAGGATTTGAAATAGCTCCACTGGAATTCCATCACCTCCACTAGCTTTGTTTGTAGTGATGCTTTCTAAAGCCCACTTGACTTCACATTCCAAGATGTCTGGCTCTAGATTAGTCATCACATCATCATGATCATCTGGGTCGTGAAGATCTTTTTTGTAGAGTTCTTCCGTGTATTCTTGCCAACTCTTCTTAATATCTTCTGCTTCTGTTAGGTCCAGACCATTTCTGTCCTTTATCGAGCCCATCTTTGCCTACCTTTAATCATCTCCCATACCTTTACCTACCTTTTCTATCTACTAGGTAAATTGCTCTTTATACATTTTCTGAGTCCATGTTTCAAATTCAGTTTTCTCATTTCCAACGGTGTATTTTTGTGAAATTGAATATTGATTGTGAAATCAATACTCTAGTGAGAAACTGTCTTTCTCTTTACATTCAAATTATTGATACTTCTTAATATTCACGGCTTCTAGGAAAAACTTAGTTAAAAATGAATGTACTTTCAAAGACAATGAGATGACTATGAGTCTACCTAGCACATCAGTGTTTTCTGTATCTTCCTACAATTTTTCTAGTGCTTCCAATATGCGGCTTGCTTTGTTGCCAACATCAGAGGCACCATTTACATTACTGTCTCTGTGAGTGGCACTCCCTGAAATTCTTCAGCACACAACCTGCAAGGCTGATGTGGTGGCCTTGCCTATATATTTCACTTTTCTGTCTAATTAGGACTCTGGGGTCTCTCTTAAGCAAGTAGTGATAATCTGCAAATGTCTGACTCCAGAAATAACTCTAAATGTGTTTCAAAAATATTCTTTGGCTACAAGCAGAAAAATGCTGTCTAGGAGACATGTTATGATTATAATGTAGCTATAGTAGGGTAGCCTCCTTCTTTCACTCCAAATCAGTCTTGATTCAATGTTCTTTAACTTTAGTATTATGTAATTAAGCAAATTGTCACTTCTGTTTATATAAATACACGATTAGGATGAGGTGAAAAAATGGAAAGGATTAAAATGTATTGCTTGGAAGAAAGAGTCAATGTAAAACTACTAAATTACAAATCTCACCAGTAGTAATAATAATATCTGTGATTAAACAATGGTAAGGTGCTAATGATAATAATGAGTCCTAGTTGTTTGGTTTAGTTTCATTTTTTTAACTCTTTTTTTTTTAAGTGAAGTATAGTTGATTTACAATGTGGTGCCAAATGTCTACTATACAGCAAAATGACTCAGTTATACACAAATAGACACTTTTTTATCTTTTTTTCCATTATGGATTATTACAGAATATCAAATATAGCTCCCTGTTCTGTACAGTAGGACCTTGGTGTTTATCCTTCCTATATATAATGATTTACATCTGCTAATCCCAAATTCCCAGTCCTTCCCTCTCTTACCCTCCCTCTCCTTGGCAACAAGTCTGTTTTCTGTGTCTACGAGTCTGTTTCTGTTTTGTAGATAGATTCATTTGTGCCATATTTTAGATTCCACATATAAGTGGTGTCATATGATTTTGGTATCACTTTGATATCTCTTTCTAATTTACTTTACTTAGCATGATAATCTCTAGTTGTATCCATGTTGCTGCAAATGACATTATTTTGTTCTTTTTAATGGCTGAGAGTATTCCATTGTATATATGTACCATACCTTTATCCATTCATCTGTTGATGGACATGTAGATTGTTTTGGCTACTGTGAATAGTGCTGCTATGAACATAAGGGTGCATGTATCTTTTTGAACTATAATTTTGCCCAGGTATATGTCCAGGAGTGGGATTGTTGGATTGTACAGTAATTCAATTTTTTAACTTTCTGGGGAACCTCCATACTGTTTTCCATAGCAGCTGTACAACTTACATTCTCATCAACAGTGGAGGAGGGCTCCCTTTTCTCCATATTCTCTCCAGCATTTGTTATTTATAGACTTGGCTTAGTTGCAAATTTAAATTGCTTTGGGGCTTAATTTCTGCCATAAAAAGTTCTTAAGAGAGAGGATTATATACCATAGCTGCTACCTTCTCACTAAGAAATGTCAGTGTTAATGACATATGCCAGACATACAATGACACCAGATTTCCAATTTTTTGAACTCTCATCATGTGCCCAAGCAATGTCAAAGTTAATTTTTATCTGACTGAACCCATAAAGTTCTCTTTAGAAAGACAGATCTTCAGTTATAGACTAAAAAGGGGCAAAACTTATAGTCAATTCATCTTTGTACCTGTACATTCGTAGCTTTGAGTTACATATATTTCACTGATTCATTCAGTATTGTATAGCACAGTTTTAGACCTCACAGAAGATAATACCACAAAGAAAATAATATGTGCTGAGTACAAAGTTGTTGCTGTTCAATAGCTAAGTTGTGTCTGACTCTTTACGACCCCATGGACTGCAGCTCACCAGGTTTCCCTGTCCTTCATTGTCTCCCGGAGTTTGCTCAAACTCATGTCAATTGAATTGGTGATGCTATCTAACCATCTTATCTTCTGCTGCCCCCTTCTCCTTCTGCCCTCAGTCTTTCCCAGCATCAAGGTCTTTTCCAATGAGTCTGCTCTTTGTATCAGGTGGCCAAAGTATTGGAGCTTCAGCTTCAGCATCAGTCCTCCCAGTGAATATTCAGGGTTGATTTCCTTCAGGTTGACTGGTTTGATCTCCTTGCTGTCCAAGGACTCTCAAGAGTCTCCAGCAGCATAATTCAAAAGCATCACTTCTTCGGTGTTCAGCCTTCTTAATGGTCTAACTCTCACATCTGTACATAACTACTGGAAAATCCATAGCTTTGACTATATGGACCTTTATCAGCAAAGTGACGTCTCTGCTTTTTAATAGACTGTCTTGGTTTGTCATAGTTTTTCTTTCGAAGAGCAAGCGTCTTTTAATTTCATAGCTGCAGTCACTGTCTACAGTGATTTTGGAGCCCAGGAAAATAAAATGTGTCACTGCTTCCACATTTTCCCCTTTTATTTGCCATGAAGTGATGGGAATGGCTATGGTTTTTCCTGTGGTCATGTATGGATGTGAGAGTTGGACTGTGAAGAAGACTGAGCACTGAAGAATTGATGCTTTTGAACTGTGGTGTTGGAGAAGACTCTTGAGAGTCCCTTGGACTGCAAGGAGATCCAACCAGTCCATTCTGAAGGAGATCAACCCTGAGATTTCTTTGGAAGGAATGATGCTAAAGCTGAAGCTCCAGTACTTTGGCCACCTTATGTGAAGAGTTGACTCATTGGAAAAGACCCTGATGCTGGGAGGGATTGGGGGCAGGAGGAGAAGGGGATGAGCAAGGATGAGATGGCTGGATGGCATTACAGACTCAATGGACGTGAGTCTGAGTGAACTCGGGGAGTTGGTGATGGACAGGGAGGCCTGGCGTGCTGCGATTCATGGGGTCGCAAAGAGTCAGACACGACTGAGTGACTGAACTGAACTGAACTGATGGGAATGGATGCCATATTAGTTTTTTGAATGCTGAGCTTTAAGCCAGCTTTTTCACTCTCCTCTTTCACTCTCATCAAAAGGCTCTTTACTTCCTCTTTACTTTCTGCCATTAGAATGGTATCATCTGCATATTTGAGGTTGATATTTCTCCCAGCAGTCTTCATTCCAGCTTGTGATTTATCTAGCCTGGCATTTCACATGAAGTACTCTGCATATAAGCTAATAAGCAAGGTGACAATACACAGCCTTGTATATTGTATTCAAGGCTGTATACAAGGAATACACCTTGTATTCCTTTCTCAATTTTGAACCAGTCTGTTGCTTCATGTCTGATTCTAACTTTTGCTTTTTGACCTGCATACAGGTCGCAGTAAGGGTTTGCAACCAGTTTGCACTGTCAGAAGAAAAGCACTGGATGGAGCTGAAAGAGGAGTGTAGGTCAGTCGTGACCTCAATATAAAAGGATAAAATTTGGATGCTTGGACGTATTTGCAAACAATGATGCTAGCATAGGAACTAAACAGAAGGCAAAAAGAGAGACCACAGGTTATATAAAAAAGTTATGATTAGTCAAGAGTTGGAAAACAACTTAAGTTAAAAAAAAAATAAAAGCAGTCTGCCCTGCCAATGTATAAGTTATAGTAGGCTTGTCACTACTATAACAAAGGTCAGCATAGTCAAAGCTATGGTTTTTCCAGCAGTCAAGTACAGATGTGAGAGTTGGACCATAAAAAAGGTTGAGCACTAAAAAATTATTGAATTGCAGTGCTGGAAACTCTTGAGAGTCCCTTGGACAGCAAGGAGATCAAACCCTGAAAGATATCAATCCTGAATATTTATTGGAAGGACTGATGCTGAAGCTCCAAAACTTTGGTCACCTGATGAGAAGAGCCGACACATTAGAAAAGACCCTGCTGCCAGGAAAGATTGAGGGCTAAAGGAGAAGGCAGCAGGAGAGGATAAGATGGTTAGATAGTATCACTGACTCAATAGACATGAGTTTAAACAAACTCTGGGAGATAGTGAAGGACAGAGAGCCTGGCATGCTGCAATCCATGGGGTCTCAAAGAGTCAGACACCACTGAGGGACTGAAAAACACTACTCTGAGGTGGCCAGGGACAGTAACTGTATTACTTCATCCTTATATCCCCAGTTCTGGGCACAGAATAAGCTCTCAATAAATAACATGTTGAACACTGAAGAAGGATGATCAGTTAGATAGATATGCGATTTAATTTGAAAATCCTAACTCACAAATGTCACATGTTATTAAAGAAAATCTGTTTCTGATTTGTTTTTGTGGGTGTGGTTCACCCAGCATTGGTGACACATCAGGAAAGATAGCAAACAGACTGAGAACAAGCTGCAAAAAGTGATCTCATTGTAAACAGCATGGGTGGGCCCTGTAGGTCAGTTCTCATACAAGCACAGCCATCACAGAAAGCTTTCATATGACTAAGAACTGTGAACAGAAATCGAAGAGATTTCATCATTAAACAAATAGGAAACATCAAATGGAAAATGTTGAATGAGGATAGGAAGAAACATTTTTAGTTATTTTTATAACTTTATGCCTTTTCAATCCTTTTCACACATTGACCTCTCTCTTCCTATTCCCCTTGCCCTCTTCCATCCCTACCTTACAAGGCAGGGATGTTTCCCTCTGATCCATTCAAGAGCACCATCTCTGGAGGTTAAGTAACTTGCCCGAGATCACCTAAGAAGAGACAGAGCCAGGATCTGAAAAATTGGACACCAGGGCCAGTGGCTATTACTGTTTTACTAAACCAGATGATGGAGTAGTTACGTGGCAGGATAAAAACAAATACCTTGAAGCTGCCGCGGGTTTTTTCGCTATTCGGTCATTAAGCAGCATTATCCTTCAACTCAAAGATTCCAAGATGCCAACCTTCCTCACCAGAAAAAACCCCCTAAATGTTTCCAAAATATTCAAAGAAATTTGAAACAGGGAAATACCAAAGATCCAGAAATCTCCAGGAATAAAGAATATAGGTGGGAGGGGAGAAGGGGAGCATTTTACCCACCCACTTAACCTCATTCATAAAATGGGAATAATGATGATGTATATTTTGTAGGTTTCCACAGAATTGAATAAGTTCATTAAAACACTTAGAACAATGTTTGGCACACTGTAAGCATTTAATAACAAGTTAACTGTTTTTATCTTTTTTTTTAATGAGGGATAGTGGATTGTTTTCTTTTCTGATTTTTTTTCTAAAAAATATTTCAATACAGCTACATGTTTCGATTCCTGTCACCCAAAAATGTGATATCTAGCATGTACTTACATTTTTTAAAACTCTATAGAACTTATTTGGATATTCCATGTTGTAAAACAACACAGCTCAACTCACTCTTTTAACTAGGAATTTATATTGCTTTAACAAAAGTGAATTAAAAGATTATTGATCTTGTTGCAAAGGCAGACTAGTGAGATGCTTAAAAGCTCAGACTCTGGCATTCTAACTCTAGAGGAAACCCAGTTCTTCCACTTACTAGCAGAGTGACTTTGGGCAAATTATCTACCCTCTGTATACCTCAGTTTTCTCATCTATAAATTAGGATGCTAATAGTATCTACTTCATAGACTTCTTATGAGGACTAAATAAGTCATTTCAAGTAAAGTTCTAGGAATATACCTTGTACATAGCATGCACTTATATGAATTATATTTCTCTTATATTTTGTCCATATAGTTGGAAAATGTATTTTGCCAATTGATTTTTTAACATTTAGCAGCAAAATGTCCATAGGGAAACATTCAAATTCCCCTACTCTAAATGCCTAAAATATATTTAACATGTGGTTGAAATTCAGACCTTTCTAACTATCTGCCTAATTTTAGTATATTATAATTATTGCTTTAATTCTATTTTAATCCTCAGATACTTTGTTCAGGGTAGTTGCCGTTTACTGTCTCAGCCTGTTACTTTTCCTAAAACTCATGCTTAAGTTTAAACTTGTTTATATAATTTTATATTAAGCCCCTTTCTATCAAAGCAAACTCTTAAGGTATAGTAAATGATAATAAATGCTTAGAATATTTTATCTGTTTCTACAGACTCTGCTAAACATCATAAGGCTTAGGGCTCAAAAATTAAAATACATGTACATATTTTTAAATTTTATGCTTAACCACTGTTTATGAGTGTTGAAGTTAGCAACAGTCTCAAATCAAGCAGAGAAATATGCTAGTGACTCATCACATTTTCATGCTGCTTAATTTTTAGGCTTCCTGTGTGAATTAGCTAAGAGATACAGCAATTAAATAATAATGACTAAAACCTTTTCTATTTCCTGTTTAATTTCTTTCTGAAGGAAAGTATTGGTGTTTGACTAGTTCTCAGATGTTCTCTATATAAAGAAAACTAGGGAATTAGAATTCTCTTAACAAGCATATTTTCTAGACCTAAGAATTTTAGATGAAGGAAAAAAGTTAATAGAAAAAAAATATTTTTATTTGTTTAGAAATAACAGGTCTATGTAGCTCTAGAGTTTAAAAAGTTCAATCAAATATTGTCAGTTTCATGTTGATAGAATGTTATTTTGTGAATTCTCCAGTCTTGTCCCAATGTCTGACTTCATTCACACACCTGCACACCACATATTGGTGGAAGTAAGATAGCACAGTGATAACCTCCCCTTGGAAAAAAAAATGAATAAAGAATATTTGCCATTTGGTTCACTCCTTGGAAAATATTAGAAGCATAATAGGAAAAAGAATTAAAACTAT
Source organism: Aepyceros melampus (assembly GCA_006408695.1). Taxonomy (NCBI): domain Eukaryota; kingdom Metazoa; phylum Chordata; class Mammalia; order Artiodactyla; family Bovidae; genus Aepyceros; species Aepyceros melampus. The sequence goes on along the minus strand of SJXQ01006686.1, from coordinate 36,914 downwards.
AAAGAAATGTTTTAAAAATTAGTAAGAAGTCAGAGTGATCAGTTTTCTTATTTATAAGGATGGAAAACATTTTATCCACATTACTAAGGGTGTAGATAAGACTTTTTTTAACTACACCATGTCCTCTCATAGAACTGAATATTTTAAAATATAATGTACAAAATTTAAAAACTCTCCTGGTCCAAAATCAATTGATCATTCAAAAACCTGTGTCTTCCTCTGCTTCCATTTCATGATTTATAAAGAATTAGCTTCAGCACTCTTTTTAGAGCATAGGTTGAAAAGACATTTTAATTTCCATCTCAGGGTAATTTTAAAACCACATCAATTATTTTTCATGTGCAGCTGTTTTTTATCCACAAATTATTGCTCTAGGCATTTTTACTTTACCACACATTTCAGAAGAGAAGGAATGAAGGTAAACCAGCTAATCTACAAATATTTCACCAACAGTAGATCAGACCACATAAAAGTGAAGGGGGAGTTATAAACCAACATTTCTTTAGGAATAAGAACTACTCATTAATAGTCTGAACCTGGATATATAATCTACTTGGTGGTGCTGATTTAGTCACTTCAGTTTTGTCCAGCTCTGCGACCCTATGGACTATAGCCTGCCAGGCTCCTCTGTCCATGGAATTTTCTAGGCAAAAATACTGCAGTGGGTTGCCATGCCCTCCTAGAGGATCCCCCCAATCCCTGGATCAAACCCACGTCTCTCGGGTCCACTGCATTGGTAGGCACGTTCTTTACCATAAGCACCACCTAGGAAGCCCATAATCCCCTTTACTTGCATTTAATTGTCACTAAAGAGTTGATTCCTGATTTACTTTCCCCCTACCATTTACTCATTTAATAAATATTTATCTATGTGCTTGGAAACATAAGTGAACCATAAGAATGTTCTCAACCGGCTTACAATCTGATTAAGGATATAAATGCTGCTGCTGCTAAGTCGCTTCAGTCGTGTCTGATTCTGTGCGACCCCAGAGACGGCAGCCCACCGGGCTCCCCCATCCCTGGGATTCTCCAGGCAAGAACACTGGAGTGGGTTGCCATTTCCTTCTCTAATGCATGAAAGTAAAAAGTGAAAGTGAAGTCGCTGAGTGTGTCCAACCTTCAGCGACCCCATGGACTGCAGCCTTCCAGGCTCCTCCGTCCATGGGATTTTCCAGGCAAGAGTACTGGAGTGGGGTGCCATTGCCTTCTCCGAGGAATATAAATAACTGTACACAAAACAAATAGAGAATAATATAATGCAATAAAACACACTAGAGACTGGGATGCCCAGAAGAGGAAGGAGAAGAAGAAGAAAAGAAGAAAAGCAACAGCAGCTGATGGAGATGATAAGCTAAAGAAAGGCAGGAAAGACATTCTCCAAAGGCATGAGTGAAGGTTTAAAGTAAGGAATGTTTGGATACACTGGGTAGGCAAGTCATAGGAGCAAGGTTCACAAAGGCCAGTAGAATAATAGAATTTAGCTCTGGAATGGAGCTTAGATGTCATCTTTCTGAAGGTGCAAAAAATCTCTTTTATAGCATCTCTGGATGATAGCCATTTAACACCTACTGTTACAGTTTCTTGTTTGTTTGTTTAGCAAAACACTAATTATGCTCCAGGTTCTACTCTGAAGACTTCACCGTTAACTCAAGTGGTCTCATAACAGCCTTGTGGTAGAAGTATAATTGTTATCCCTACTATACAGATGAGGAAGTGATGCAAGGAGAAGATAGGTCATTGGCCTCAGGTCACGATGCTGTGAGAGACTGATCCAGGATCCTTATGCAGAGTCCACACTCTGACCAGGTGTTTACCCTTTTCGAGGGTAGATGACCGCGCTTTTGGCCAGATCAAGTGATTAGACATAAGGTTGGAAAGCTTCTAAAATTTTTCCTATATTTCAGTATTATTTGTGATGTAGATTTGCCTCATAATGATTCAGATTTCAAGCAAAGTATACTGTAGAACTCTAAGAATTTGAGTGAAAATCTTCCCTGACTTACAGTGGTTACACTCTAGTAACCTCACTGTAAACCAAAGGCATCATTTAACCTACCGAACATCACAGTTTAGCCCAGCCTACCTTAAACGTGCTCAGAACACTTACATTAGCCTACAGTTGGGCAAAATCATCTAAAACACAAAGCCTGTTTATAATAGTGTTGAATATTTCATGTAATTTACTGAATACTGTGCTGAAAGTGAACAACAGAACAGCTGTATCAGTGGTTTACCCACATTCTTGTGTGGCTGACTGGAGCTGCAGCTCACTGCCACTGCCCAGCATCATGATAAAATGCCACAATCACTAGCTCAGGAAAAGTTCAAAGTTCAGAATTCACAGTACAGTCTCAGCTGTATGTAAATCACTTTGGCATCAATATAAATTGAACCACAAAGAAAGTACTTTTCCAAGGAGCATGAGGAAGTGGAGCTCCCTTTGAGGAACACCTGGGTCTGATGCTACCTTCCAGCAGCTTTTAACTCCTCCCCAGGCTGAGAAATTCTAAATTTTAAAACATCTTAATAATTTTTAAAGTATCAATAATGATGGTAAAATAAACACTCAAAGTTAGTATGTCTTATAAAAACAAAGTATTATCATAGAACCAGAAACTGACACAAGGCTCAAATATTATTACAAGAGTTTGGCTATAGAACCAGAAATACCAGTATTTAAGCCATGAGTCATATAAGATGATTTTCTCCGAGGAAAAGGTTGGTCATTCAATTAAGCACTAAGTATAATAGTGTTTATGAAGAAAAGTTCAGATGTTTCTAAATTCTAAGGCCAAAGAGAAAAAGTTAAATCAATGACTGAAAATTTACAGATTTTATTGAATACATGATAAAATACTTGGTTGTGAAATATGTTTTTCTCCCTAAAGTTACAAAGTTTATATCATCAATTATAAAGAAGGATCAGAATTCAGGCTTTTTGCTTTAAGGAAAAGGAACTCTGAATATTTATTTAATTGCCCAAATAAAACAGCTGCAATGCAGCCTTTTATACCTCTGATACAAGCCATATGCTCTTTGATCTATTTGAGTTATGAAAGTTTTTGGTGGACAAATAATTAGAAGCCAAGATAGATTCTGTTCTCTTATAGCAGATTCCATTTTCTACATGTAAGTTCACAACTCACTAGGTCTATACACAGTCATTGCACCAAATTAGGATTTGAAAATATTCTTAGTTTACTTTACCAAGGCTTTGCACATGTATCAGGGTTGCAGGTGTGTGTGTGTTAATCACTCATTCATGTCTGACTTTTTGAGACCCCATGGACTGTAACCAGCAAGGCTTCTCTGTCCATGGAATTCTCCAGACAAGAATACTGGCGTGGGTTGCCATTTCCTTCTCCAGGGGATCTTCCTGACATAGGGATCAAACTTGGGTCTCCTGCATTGCAGGTAGATTCTTTACCATCTGAGCCACAAGTAGGGTTGCATAATAAGAGAAAAATAAATCCTGGTACAATTTTCATAGCATTGAAATGATCTCTGTTTAGTAAAACCACAATTTAAAAAAAATGGCTCAGTATACTATTGTAACTATGGCCTTAAGTTGTTTAAATAAAAAGAATTGTCATGTTAAAGAAAAATTCTGTTTGTTATTCACACCTGATATTGGTAGATTGAGACTGTGACCAACAGAACTGAGAGTTCCTGAAAAGAGGAGGCCTTTTAAATAAGGAAAGAATCTGAAACAAAGACAATAAATAGATTTCAAATTTACTTGGTTTTAAGAGTCTTTACACGATGTAGTGAAATTTCATTAATTTGCATTCATAACATCAACTAATGTGACCTAGCTAGTGCCAAAGGTTACTTTTGAAATATTTATGATGCAAGAAAATCAATAATAAAAATTTAAAATAGTTCTTTCCATTTAGAATGCATAAAATGAAAATATTTGGACAAGGTGGCTCAAGGAAATATTTTTAATTTGTAGAGCAATTCCTGGGATTTAGTTTGCTCTGCAGGGAAGAACAAGCTTCCAATAAATATTTTCCCAAATAAGTATGTTATTACACTTTTTTCTTTTCTTAAGTAGTCTAATAGGAAAAATATATATGTGTAAATACTTTGATTGGTATCCATAAATCAAATATTTCCAAAGTAGATATTGCCCACATTTGCCTATACCTGAATTTACAGGGTTTGTCTCTATTTTCACTCACATGATCAAATCATTAAGCCACCATCATGGATGCAGGCATCAGCCACACATTGTAGTTGTCCGGAGTGAAAGTGGAGGTTGAGGTTTAGGAAAGGCAACGAGGTAAGCACTTTTGCCTGTCTCAAGAAGGGGATTCCAATCTGCAGCCCCTGCATGAGCCTTAATGAGGTCTGCAAATCTTCAGAAACTGCATGAAAAGTTTTGTTTATATGAACATTTTCAGAGAGTCCATAGTTTTCATGATCATCAAAGGTCCTCATCCCCCTAAAAAGTTAACAATTGTTGATTTAAGGAGTCTTTGTTCATGGAAAATCCAGTGTGCCAATAAAATGCAGTATGACTTTGAATTGAACGATCTGAAATGGGAATTCGATGGCAGTCTAGTGGTTAGGAATCAGTGCTCTGACTGCTGGGGCCTGGGTTCAATCCTGGGAAGTAAGATCCCCTAAGCCTTGTGCATGCGGCAAAAAAAAGAAGATTTGAAATGATGTCCCATTCCCTCTGACCACAAACTGAGCTTTGAGATTAGTCACAAGTTTCTCCTGAAAAACACTTCAAATATCTAACTGCCATTTGAAAGAAAAACTATTCTAAATGTAATGTTATACATTTTGGTAATATTAAACAGTTTTCTGTTAAAGTCTCTTGTATCCCTTCTTCAGTTAACAATATTTTGGCAACAGTATTACGTGCAGTAGATGTTGAGAATAAAAACCAGGAACCAAAACAGATATGCCCCTCACCTTACAGAATGTATATATAGCAGAAAACACCCTCAGTTTTCCTCCTTCTTTACATCAACTGGAGAGGGAAACAAATGTCTAAGACATACTCAAGTTCACCTAATTTCAACTCAAAGCACTCACATTTAACTGAATGAATGAAGTAAAGTGACATCTAGTGTTGGTTAAGTGGCAGTGAACCATGTATAAGTACACTGAGGCTTTAGCTTATTCTTTGGAAATAATGTTAAATTTGACCAACTCTTGAAAGCACAGTTTTGTTTTCATTTTTAAAGATATTTTAGAGTATTTTGAAATAATATGAATTTAAATATTGATATTGTTTTTACTTTCATAAAAAAAAATCTCAAAGTGCAGAGAGAAGTATCATATAGACACTCAAGTATCTATCACCCAATTTTGGCATTTTACTGTATTTGCATCAGATAGCTTAAAAGTAAAACACAGGAAACACATTTGATGCCCTTTGAACTCTCTCCTGGCTTCATTTGCATCTTTTTCTCCTCAGAAGTAACCACTACCTGGCCTACTATTTCTGTGACAGTTTTTATATTTTTATTATGTATTTATGTGCCTATAAAATTTATAAAATAATACTTTTATGCTTGATTTATTGATAAATAATACCACACTGAATAAATCCTTTGCAGCTTGCTCTATCTCAATACTATACTTTTCAGATTTATTAATATAGATCTTTAGTCATTTATTTTAACTGCTGTATGGTAGTAATCCATTACTGAATTATAGCACGATTTATTTATGGACATTTAGATTGTTCCCAGGGTCTTGTTCTTCTAAACCATGCTACAGTGAACACTCTTGACTGCGACACCTGTGCACACCTTTGAGAATTTCTTCTCAAAGACTGCCAAAAAGTAGTGCTCAGGTATATACTTAAAAAAAAAAAACTACAGATATTGAGAAATTGCTTTCCACACTAATTGGATCAATTTACGCCCTCATCAGCAATGAACAACAATGGTGTAAGAAAATTTCTATTTCTTCACTATCTCACCATCACTTGATATTGTCAGGTGTTTAAGTTTCTAACTATCTGCTTGGTATAGAATGTTATTTCATTGTTATTCAATAAGCATTTCCCTGATTAGCAGTAAAACTGAGTTTCTTTAAAAAATGTTTTTACCATCCAAGTGTCTTCTGTGAATCGCCTATACCTCTCCTGTGTCTAACTGGATTACTGGCATTTATCCGTACTGAATTGTTGGAGTTCTTTACATACTCTTGATATAAGTACTATGTAGGTTCAACACATTGCAAACATTTTATTGTTCCCCAGTTTACAGTTTGGCTCTTCACTATGTTCATAGAATCATTAACTTTTTGATTGAACCAACTTTAGCTATCTTGCCCTTTCTCCCTTTATGCGTGCTAAGTTGCTTCAGTTGTGTCCAACACTTAACAACCCCTGGAATGTAGCTGACCAGGCTCCTCTGTCCATGGGATTCTCCAGGCAAGAGTACTGGAATGGGTTGCCACACCCTTCTCCAGGGGATCTTCCCAACCCAGGGATCAAACTCACAGCTCACATCTCCTGCCTTGGCAGGCAGGTTCTTTACCACTAGTGCCACCTGGAAAGCTCCATTCCCTCTTTATAGCTCAAGAAATTCTTTTATGAGCTTTTCTCCTAGAATGTTTGAAGTCTTGATTTTCATATTTAGTTTTCTATATTGCTAACTTTTGTGTATTATGTGAGGTAGGAAATTTGTTTTCTTTTTCCCTATGAATAGTAATTGTTCGGCATTATTCACTGAAGAAATTATCTCTTCTTTACTGTTCACAGTAAAAATTAGTTGTGCCAAACTTCTCCTGTGTAGGACCTTTAGTTTCCCTCTACTGAATCAAGCGTATCTACTGACACAGTTGCATCTGTGGGCCTTTCTGTCCACACTGAAATGCTGGACCTGGTTTGCCATCTGCCTGAGAGACACTGGGCAAGCTCAGGACCATTCTTTCTAATGTTCCGAGGCAGTGTCTGTGTTCTCACCAGTTCTTGCAGTCCATATCCTTGTTTGTGTTCCTATTCTGGGTTCTGAGTTCAGGTGACAAACCATGCAGGTTTGCCCAGGATAGAAGTCTCCCCAAAGCAGGACTTTAAGTGCAAAACATGGGACAGTCCCCAGCAGACTGGAATGGGCCAGTTGGTTACCTTAGTTCTTTCATCTGCAGTTTTAGCTTCCTCCCATGTTGACTCCTTTACTGTTTAAAGTTGGTGCTATCTCCATGTTCATCAATCATCTTTATATTGAACTCATATTTGTTGAGCACCTACTTTGTTAGAGGCTGTGTGAAGCATTTCACATAGGGTATCTCCCTGAACAGTTGCAACAGAGTTATGTGTCTTCTTTTTATACATGAGAACTGTATTGATAATTGGTAAGAATCACAACATTACTGACATAAAAGACTGAAAATATTTATTTCTACTAAACTTGCTATCATCCCATCTGTAGGAAAAAACAGCTGTAATTTCATATATGGGATCCACCCTGATATGAACTTAAGTACTAACCATTATGCCTAGCTTCTTGCCGTCCATACAATTTTGGTCAAATGTTATTCCTGGTACTTTTGACAGTACATGAAGTCAACTTCATTTATTATAAAGCAAAAGTCACAATTCCATTTGTTATGCAACAGTACAAACATCTCAATGATTCATTAGGATAAAAAACAAGAAGAAAGAGAAACACGAATATTATAGCATGGTGCATCACACTGCCACGTCAGACTGTATTCCTCCAGTCAAAACATTACTGCAGGATGTGAAATCCTTTCATCTTACTTCATCCACTTTATCAATCTTTTCCTTTTTATAGCTTATTTAAGAAATCTTTCATTGCAGTCTCTACTTTCTCCATATCCCAAATTGTGTGTATAAATTATTAATACAAAAGCCATTTTTATAATATTAGTTCCCCAAATATTAACAGGACTTAGATGGGAAGAAGAGAATCCAATTAGTTTGGAAAACAAATTTCTTTGTTCCAGAACTTTTCAGTCTTAATTTTGTCAGTTTGCTTTGTTACTTCCCTACACAGAGATAATGTAGCATCTTTCAAATGATTTGACCTTGGAACATTTTTGTGTGTTTTCTTTTCATAAGTTTTCCAGTTCTTTGGAATATACATAGAGAAATTCTGCTTTCATCCATCACAGCAGAATACCCTCCAGAGGGCAGCAGATTCCCTTGGCAGATGGCCAATTACCTCTTCACTGAATAGGTTGACAAGGGTCCTGGGACATATTCTATGATTATTCAGTTTATAGATGGAAAATTTCTAGTTCCTATAGCAGGAATAGGCATTGAAATCTAGCTGAAAATAAATGTGTGGCTGAAGATAAATGTGCAGTACTAAGATATAATACTGAAAAATAAACCAGTGGAGTCTCATTAAACACAAGTACATCATTGGATTATATAGTTCAGATAACAGATCACGTCTTTTCCTTCTTCATTCTTCAAACTACAAATATTAACCAAATGTTCTATAAAGAATAAAATGAAGTATTAGAATCGAGATTGGGAAATAATTTAGATAAGGCAGCATGTTACCTCAGTGACTTTCATTCCTGGCTGTGATTTAGAATCACAATAATAATGCCCAAGTCCCACCTCAGAACAATTAAATTTGAACCTCTGTGTTTTAGTGTCAGGCATGGCATTAAAAAAATACTCTCAGATGATTTAATGAGCTGCCAGGGTTGAAAACCACTATATTATGATGATGAAATAATGCTTTAGGGAAGCAGTTTCTGACCTTTTCAAAGAAGAGCAGAAATTAGGCTTTTTCCCCCACAGGAAATGTATTAAGTGTGTGTGCTTGCACACTCAGTTGCTCAGTCATGTCCAACTCTTTGCGACCCCATGGACTGTTGCACACCAGCTTCCCCAGTCTGTAGAATTTTCCAGGCGAGAATACTCGTGTGGGTTGCCATTTCCTATTCCAGGTGTTTTAAATGTGGAAGAATACAGAAAGGAATAGTCATTCTTACAGCTTCTGTCTATAGTTAACCTATGTCAACATCTTTATTCTTTCTTTTAATCATCAGAATTGCATACAACAAAATCAAACAATAACTCCACATTTTATAGTTCCTATTGGCATCTGGTCCCATCACTTCATGGCAAATAGATGGGGAGACATCTATTTTATTTTATTTTTTTGACTGACACTTTATTTGGCTGACTTTATTTTGGGGGATCCAAAATCACTGCAGATGGTGAGTGCAGCCATGAAATTAAAAGACCCTTACTCCTTGGAAGGAAAGTTATGACCAACCTAGACAACATATTAAAAAGCAGAGACATGACTTTGTCAGCAAAGGTCTGTCTAGTTAAGGCTACGGTTTTTCCAGTAGTCAGGTACGGATGTGAGAGTTGGACTATAAAGAAAGCTGAGTGCAGAATTGATGCTTTTGAACTGTGGTGTTGAAGAGGACTCTTGAGAGTCCCTTGGACTGCAAGGAGATACAACCAGTCCATCCTAAAGGAAATCAGTCCTGAATGTTCATTGGAAGGACTGATGAAGCTGAAACTCCAGTACTTTGGCCACCTGATGCGAAGAGCTGACTCATTTGAAAAGATCCTGATGCTGGGCAAGACTGAGGGCAGGAGGAGAAGGGGACGATAGAGGATGAGATGGTTGGATGGCATCACTGACTCAATGGACATGAGTATGGGTAAACTCCAGGAGTTGGTGATGGACGGGGAGGCCTGGCATGTTCCGGTTCATGTGGTCACAAAGAGTCAGACATGACTAAGCGACTGAACTGAACTGAAACTTCTCAGGAAACATTTCCTAACTTAGAGCAAAAGACCATCAATTTTTGCCTCCAAAACTTCATTCTCACTCACATTAACAAGTACCCTATCTCATTACAAGTCGATCCACTGGATCCATATGGGCCTCTTCTGACAAAAATGAATTCTGTTCACTTGTCACCTGAATAGAGCTAAGAGGATTATTTGTGCAAAAACTAACCTAAGAGACAGAGGAGGATGGACAAAAAAATCAAGAAAATATGAATGAATATACATCTTCCCTGGATGGCTAGAATGAGAAGTGTAGGCTGTAGTTACAGATCGGAGGTTTTCTTCATGCAAAATTAACAGATTTACAGTGGGAAGTGAATACATGGAAATGTGTCTCATTAACATCATATTCTTACCTTGAGCTCAGTTAGTGTCAATAACCTGATAGGATGACCATTTTTAGGGCATCATAAAACTAGAGACCTCCTGAAGATAATGATAAGTCTTTGAACTAAAAGATAGTATTTGAAAATAAAATCCAGGCAGAAATATGGATGCAGGTCCTCTGACAGCTGATAGAGATTTTTAAGCAAGGAAACAAGTCCATCTTTTGTAAAAGACTTTAGAAATCAAACTAAAAATGCCTAGATAGGTCTAATAAAGTGTATTTTGAGTGATCCAAAGGAATGTATTATTATTATCCATATTTTATGGGTGAATCAGAGAAATTAAATAATTTCCCCAGGACTGCAAGCAAATAAGAAACAGACAGGCTTCAAAGTCTGCATGCTTAACTACTACACTGTATTGCCTCAGAACTTGCAGAAAAAATTTCACGTTGCAATACAGAACACACATATTCATGCATATCATATGTATTTCCTGTTGTAAGACACTTAATTTAACATCTCTAAAACTGGGATATTACCAACAATCAATGGGGTCTACAATCATAATTGACACCTATATTGATACATAAGTGATACCTATAACTATAATTTACACATAATTGATATATAAAACAATGCTGTGTCTTTGAAATAGAGTAAAATAAATCTCATAGGCACTTGTGTTTTTCCTTCCTATGGAAAGATGTTTGTAAAATCAGATATCTTTCTTTTTAAGAAAAGTGATTAAATAAATACAAATTTCTGCAAATGAAAGTTCACTTACTCTGTTAGCCACCAACCATTCATTGAGTCTGGTGATCAAAGTAGCAAAAACTCTGAAATCAGACAGACTTATGTTAAATACTAGTCAAATCATTTTCAAGCTGTGTGATCTTGAACAAGTTACCTGATCTCTCCAAACCTCAGTCAGATGAAGATGTTAATAGTAACTCTTAAAGTTATCATGAGGATTCAATGAATTAAAATTCATTTAAGGGACCAGCAAAATGTTTAGTACACTGATAAGTGTTATCCACTATTATCACTATTAATTTTAAAATCTTTCATATACCTCTGTTGTGTTACACAGATTTCTAAGGTTAGATAATAGCCCAATGTTCATCACAGCACTGTTTATAATAGTCAGGACATGGAAGCAACCTAGATGTCCATCAGCAGATGAATGGATAATAAAGCTGTGGTACATATACACAATGGAATATTACTCAGCCATTAAAAAGAATACGTTTGAATCAGTTCTAATGAGGTGGATAAAACTGGAACTTATTATACAGAGTGAAGTAAGCTAGAAAGAAAAACACCAATACAGTATACTAAAGCATATATTTGGAATTTAGAAAGAAGGGAACGATAACCCTGTATGAGAGACAGTGAAAGAGACACAGATATATTAAACAGTCTTTTGGACTCTGTGGAAGAGGGTGGGGGGGATGATTTAGGAGAATGGCATTGAAACATGTAAAATATCATATGTGAAATGAATCACGAGTCCAGGTTTGATGCATGATATAGGGTGCTCGGAGCTGGTGCACTGGGATGACCCAGAGGGATGGGATGGGGAGGGAGGTGGGAGTGGGGTTCAAGATGGGGAACACATGTACACCCGTGGCAGATTCAACTCAATGTATGGCAAAACCAATACAATATTATAAAGTAAAATAAATAAATTAATTAATTTAAAAATAATAAATAAAAATAAAAAATAAGGTTAGATAGCATATTAAAAAGCAGAGACATTACTTTGTCAACGAAAGTCCATCTAGTCAAGGCGATGGTTTTTCCAGTGGTCATGTATGGATATGAGAATTGGACTGTGAAGAAAGCTGAGCACAAAAGAATTGATACTTTGGAACTGTGGTGTTGGAGAAGACTCTTGAGAGTCCCTTGGACTGCAAGGAGATCCAACAGTCCATTCTGAAGGAGATCAGTCCTGGGTGTTCATTGGAAGGACTGATGCTAAAGCTGAAACTCCAATACTTTGGCCACCTCATGTGAAGAATTGACTCATTGGAAAAGACCCTGATGCTGGGAGGGATTGAGGGCAGGAGGAGAAGAGGAAGACAGAATGAGATGGCTGGATGGCATCATTGTCTAGATGGACATGAGTTTGAGTGAATTCCAGGAGTTGGTGATGGACAGGGAGGCCTGGCATGCGGCAATTCATGGAGTCGCAAAGAGTCGGATACAACTGAGTGACTGAAATGAACTGAACTGAACTCAATGACCTTAAAACAATGAAATAAATGAAAGATTTAGCTCTCATAAAGCTTATATATATCCTAATAGAAAGGGAAAAAAATTATTAATATATATACTTTGTGGTCAGTGCCAGGCAAATCACTTAGGGTTTAAGACGTGAGTTACATATAGTAATAACAAAATAATGCTCAAAATTCTCTAAGCCAGGTTTCAAGAATATGTGAATTATTAAGTTCCAGATGTTCAAGCTGGTTTTAGAAAAGGCAGAGGAACCAGAGATCAAATTGCCAACATTTGCTGGATCATCAAAAAAGCTAGAGAGTTCCAGAAAAACATCTATTTCTGCTTTATTGACTATGCCAAAGCCTTTGACTGTGTGGATCACAGTAAACTGTGGAAAATTCTGAAAGAGATGGGAATACCAGACCACCTGACCTGCCTCTTGAGAAATCTGTATGCAGGTCAGGAAGCAACTGGCAGAACTGGACACAGAACAACAGACTGGTCCAAATAGGAAAAGGAGTACGTCAAGGCTGTATATTGTCACCCTGCTTATTTAATTTATATGCAGAGTACATCATGAGAACTGCTGGGCTGGATGAAGCACAAACTGGAAGCAAGATTGTTGGGAGAAATATCAATAACCTCAGATATGCAGATGACATCACTCTTATGGCAGAAAGTGAAGAAAAACTAAAGAGCTTCTTGATGAAAGTGAAAAAGGAGAGTGAAAAAGCTGGATTAAAGCTCAACATTCAGAAAACAAAGATTATGGCATCTAGTCCCATCACTTCATGGCAAATAGATGGAGAAACAGTGGAAACAGTGTCAGACTTTATTTTTTGGGGCTCCAAATTCACTGCAGATGGTGAGTGCAGCCATGAAATAAAAAACTCTTACTCCTTGGAAGAAAAGCCATGACCAACCTAGATAGCATATTAAAAAGCAGAGACATTACTTTGTCAGCAAAGGTCCATCTAGTCAAGGCTATGGTTTTTCTAGTAGTCCTGTATGGATGTGAGAGTTGGACTATTAAGAAAGCTGAGTGCAGAAGAAGTGATACTTTTGAACTGTGGTGATGGAGAAGACTCTTGAGAGTTCCCTGGACTGCAAGGAGATCCAACCAGCCCATCCTAAAGGAAATCAGTCCTGAATGTTCATTGGAAGGACTGATGTTGAAGCTGAAACTCCAGTACTTTGGCCACCTGATGCAAAGAGCTGACTCATTTGAAAAGACCTGATGCTGGGCAAGATTGAGGAAGGAGGAGAAGGGGACAACAGAAGATGAGATGTTTGGATGGCATCAGCAACTCAGTGGACGAGTTTGGGTAAACTCTGGGAGTTGGTGATAGACAGGGAGGCCTGGCGTGCTGCAGTCCATGGGGTCGCATAGAGTCGGACATGACTGAGCGACTAAACTGAACTGAACATACAGTAACCTAGTAAGCTAATTATTGGGCTTCCCTGGTGGCTCAGCGGTAAAGAACCTGCCTATCAATGCAGTAGAGACGTATCCAATCCCTGGTCAGGAAGATCCCCTAGAAAATGAGATGGAACCCACTCCAGTATTCTCACCTAGAAAATTCCATTGAGAGAGGAGCCTGGCAGGGTACAGTCCATGCAGTCACAAAAGAGTCAGACATGACTTAGTAACTAAACAACAACAAACTAAGCATTAACATCTAATTGTAGGAAGTCCCTTTGAAAGTAGTTATGTCCTTAACAAGGACAATTAAGACATTTCTACTTATGGTCTAGGAAGAGATTCAAACTAGTTAATCCAAAACTATTTGTTGAATCAAATTAGGCTGCCTATCTCTTCTTTCTAGTTTGCTGTGAGCTGGGAAACTACAAGGGGCCTTCTTCCAGACAGTTTTTTAAAAAACCAGTTTCCCTCTAAAAATGCTACTGTAGAATCACAGGAAATTTTAAAATGTTGAATATTTTCAATTGCATATTTTAATTACAATTACACAAGTAATTACAGTTACTTTCAGTTACATATTCAGATACTTCCAATTACACATTCAGATGTTTTACTCATTGCTATGTGTCATTCTGACATATTAACTAAGTTGTCCTTCATCACTAGGGTGATTATTTTTTATCATCAATGATATGCTGAGTCATCCAAAAATTCAATCCACCACATAAGATGAGTTCAGCCTCAGTGACTAATTCTTCATGATCTTTTACATAACTCCAACCATCTTTACCTTTATGTAAGACGAGAACTGGAGCAAGTGAGATGGCTTAGTGGCTAATTTTCTTTGTTTCAGATGAGGACTAGAGAAATCACACTGGTTTCATGATTCATACCTCAAGGCTCAGGAAAAAGCATCTGAGCCAGTACAGTTTCCTGGTTCCAGTCTAAGACCATGTTCCACATAATATTCCTGGTCTCGATTTAGGAACTGAAAGGGATTTTCTTAAGTATTTTTTTGTGAATATGAAAGTAACATGTATACTGGTTTCTGAATATTTGGCAAAAAGAGAAAAATATAAATATAACACAATCTTATTACCCAGAGAGAGCCAAATACTAACGTTTTACGTATTTCCCTCTAGAAAAAGGAAAACAGTAAAAGAGGTGAATACATATATATATACAGATTAAGAACAGAATATAAACAAATGTAGAGGTGAAATCAACAAGTAGAGTACTTACTACTTTATGAAAATAAATAAATATAAGATATAAGTGATTCTTAGAAAACTACAAATTACATTAATTGACCCAAGAATAAGCAGTTGTTGTTGTTTAGTCACTAAGATATGTCTAACTCTTTTGTAATCCCGCCAACTATAGCCTGCCAGGCTCCTCTGTCCATAGGATTTCCCAGAGCAGAATACTGGAGTGAGTTTTCATTTCTTTCTCCAGGGGATATTCCCAGACCAGGGATCAAATCTATGTATCCTTCATTGGTAGGAGGACTATTTATCACTGAGCCACCAGGAAAGTCCCCAAGAATAAACAGTAGAAAACCTAAACAGATCTTCAACTATGAATGAAACCGAAAACATTTGCAAAAATTTACCTCCATGAGGTAGATACCATTACAACCCCCATTTTACAGAATGAAGAAGTTACACATCAAAGAACTAGAAGAACTGGGACTTGTCAGTGGTTTCCATGATTGTAATCACCATACTCTATGTAAGTCTGGACCCCAATGAGGAAAGATTCTTCCTATGGTAGACAAGCTATTTAACAATCAGTAGTAACCCAGCACTTTTTCTGTGCTAAGCATTGCTGTGGATGCCGGGGACGCAAAGATGAATAAGTAACACCATGGTCTCTGTGTTCAAGAAGTTTCAAGTTGAGTCAAGACCAACAAATAACTATACAGACTATACTGCAACATATCAGTTGTATTGCCAGAGCCTAGAGGGAGGAGTGGTGCCATGGGAGACAGGGAAGGGATCATATTGGAAATACCATTTGGGCTGTCTCTGGAAAGGCTGGCAGAGAAGGGAGAAGAAGGCATTCCAGGCAGAGGGAACACCACGCACCAAGACAGAACACTACAGATAATCTACAAGCTGACGTGTCATTAAATCTCTCTTTAAAAAGTGCAAGAGACATTATGCTGCTTTTGACAGAAGGCAGCAGTTCTCAGCAGCTTCTTCCATCATGACAAAAACTGCTCTCAGTTTACTTTAAAGGGGTAGTGATATTTGGCAGAAATCTACTGTATTTCTTCCTTAATGAGTTGTCAGAGATTCTGCCATGCCATTTGTCTTCTAAGCAAGTTATTATGAAGGCTGTCAGTAAAGAGTAAAAATGAGGATAAGCAATATATTCACCAGTCAGCAGGGGGCTAGAATCTGTTCATTCAGAAGCAGCAGGGGGCTGTGGGAAAATGTCTGTCCTTTAAGCAAGACTATGAAGGACTACCATTCAAAAGAGAGGGTAGATTTGTAAGAAGTTAAGAATGTCTTTCTCTAATTTAAACTCCCAGGAGCTTTCTTTGGTTCCTATATCTGCTTACAGACAGAGAATAGAATAAAGAATAGCAGACATTCTGATATAACAGTGATCTTAATTTTGACTACACATCAAAACCTAATTTGGAGACTGACGGACGAGTCTGATACTATACGGAAGATTATGTGTATGGGTAATTAAGTGGACAATCACATATATCAAAATGAATCACATTCAGTCTGCAGTACAGAAATTTCACTCTCTAACTTAGGCTATTAACTATATGTAGAATTAAGAATTAAGATAGATTGTGTTTGTTTGTTTTCCCTGGGCTTCATACAGTTTGCATTAGAAGTGCTAAGGAGCAAAGTTGGAGAAAGATCCTGGCTCTGAGGTTTAATCCTTGTGGGATTTTCTGCAAGTTACTTAGCAACTCTAGCTAATAATAGCTGCCTCACAGAGTTGCTGTAAGGATTAAATGAGATGATATATGTAAAGTGTTGACACATAAGTGCTCAATAAATGATGCTATGTTGACTTAAATATTATTATTCTACAGATCTGAAAACAGTCTAGACTTTCCCCCAAGCATAGCAAGTTCCTATAAGGAGAAGAAAACTTTTGTTGTCTAAATAATTATGGATATGTAAATTACATTATGAATAAAATAGTCTGCTGAATAAATTTAATCTTGTGTCAGTTATAAAAATCTAATTTGTTATCTATAATTGGATAGAAGCAGAATCAGCTTTAGTTTCCCTTCTAACTTATTACATTTCTAATTGCTCTATTAGACTTTGGGAATCAAGATACAGATGTTTAACAGCATCACTGCAAAATCTCATTTTACAGTGTATGGTTTTAAAAGAATTATATTTTCTTGCCTAACACTCTGAACATACATGGAAAACTGAAAGGCTTAATCTGTAAGAAACACTGTTACTTAAACTGAAAATCTATTCTGTCCTTTATTTGGGAAGATGAAGGATTAATCTCATATAATTGAGACCATGGTTACAATTCAAGTTACAACAATAGTTACAACGATATCAAAAGAGATATTTCCTATTTTAATCTTTAATTTATTCCAGTTGTTAATTTAAACTATCAGAGAAAATGATTTATTTCAACCCCTTAATTTGACTAATGCAAAACTAAGGCCTAAAGAGGTCAAGGAACTTCACCAAATATCCCTGGGATCAAGTGCAGTACTAAAAAACTTTCTTGTTTTCAGAATCACAGCAACCATAAATAAAATAAGTTGATAATTGCTAGAAATAAATATTAGAACTAGTTTGGTATGGAATAAACCTGACTTTTAAAGTCTTAACTGGTTCTCACACCTAAGGATAAATATCAACTATTTGGAAC
Source organism: Aepyceros melampus (assembly GCA_006408695.1). Taxonomy (NCBI): domain Eukaryota; kingdom Metazoa; phylum Chordata; class Mammalia; order Artiodactyla; family Bovidae; genus Aepyceros; species Aepyceros melampus. Next base: position 19,303 of record SJXQ01006686.1, on the reverse strand, counting down.
AATGTAAATAACATTAAGTGTCTCCTTTCTACAGTTCTTTACACAATAGCCCACTATATTTCTACAACACATGGACAGGTTCTTCAGTGCCTTAAAAGTCAAAATGCTACTCAAAGTCCATCATTTTAGACATTGGCTAGCAATGGATGTAGCATCATATTTGGCTTTGGGAAATTTCAGTTTCTTGGTGTATAACTAATACATTCCTCAAATATTTGTCTATATTGTATTATTCACTGTAATTACAGTCTATATTGGCCAACAAGATCAAATAAAATAATTTTTTAACAAAAGATACTCTCTGTGTTTGAGAATAAAGAGAATGGCTATTTTTCTACAAGCCAGTTGATGTTACTCTATAAAATATACAGTAATTATGATAAAAAAAAAAAACTAAAATAGACTTCTTAACCTTATACGTCAACAATTTTTCACTCATTCACATTCAGTCATGCATGCAAAGCTGTCATTTCCAATCTAGACTATTTCTGGTTAGTCTCTGCTGTTCTGAAGCAATGCCAATTGCTTGTGATTATGTTATCACTGTTGTGGCAATTAAATGCTCTATTTTTTTACTACTGAAAGCATGACTGATCTGATACATAGTCAAATCATAAATAGTTCTGTGTCTGATATTAATGAATGCCCATAATGCATTTTTCCAGTTATTTCTTCACAGTTAAAATAACTCTATTTACAATGAAAATCCTTCCTATTTTAATCAGTGGCTCTCAACCAGGGGCAACTTTGCCTCCCAAGGACATTTGGTAATATCTAGGGAAATTTTTTCACAACAAACTATGGAAAATTCTGAACAAGATGGGAATACCAAACCACCTGACCTGCCTCTTGAGAAATCTGTATGCAGGTCAGGAAGCAACAGCTAGAACCGGACATGGAACAACAGACTGGTTCCAAATAGGAAAAGGAGTATGTCAAGACTCTATATTGTCACCCTGCTTATTTAACTTCTACGCAGAGTACATCATGAGGAACGCTGGGCTGAAGGAAGCACAAGCTGGAATCAAGATTGCTGGGAGAAATATCAATAACCTCAGATACGCAGATAAAACCACCCTTATGGCAGAAAGTGAAGAGGAACTCAAAAGCCTCTTGATGAAAGTAAAATGAAAAAGTTGACTTAAAACTCAACAATCAGAAAAATAAGATCATGGCATCTGGTCCCATCACTTCATGGCAAATAGATGGAGAAACAGTGGAAACAGTGGCAGACTTTATTTGGGGGGTTTCCAAACTCACTGCAGATGGTGAGTGCAGCCATGAAATTAAAAGACGCTTACTCCTTGGATGGAAAGTTATGACCAACCTAGACAGCATTTCAAAAGCAGAGACTACTTTGTCAACAAAGGTCCGTCTAGTCACAGCTATTGTTTTTCCAGTAGTCATGTATGGATATGAGCGTTGGACTATAAAGAAATCTGAGCACTGAAGAATTGGTGCTTTTGAACTGTGGTGTTGGAGAAGACTCTTGAGAGTCCCTTGGACTGCAAGGAGATCCAACCAGTCCATCCTAAGGGAAATCAGTTCTGAGTGTTCATTGGAAGGAATGATGAAATTCCAATATTTTGGCCACCTGATGCAGAGAGCTGACTCATTTGAAATGACCCTGATGCTGGGCAAGATTGCAGGCGAGAGGAGAAGAGGATGAGATGGTTGGATGCCATCACTGACTCAGTGGACATAAGTCTGAGTAAACTCCAGGAGTTGGTGATGGACAGGGAGACCTGGCGTGCTGCAGTCCATGGGGTTGCACAAGTGAGCGGCTGAAATGAACTGACTGAGGGACCTTTTGATTGTCGTGACTGACGAGAGGAGGGATGCCACTGGCATCTAATGGGTAAAGTCCAGGGATGCTGCTAAACATCCTCCAATATATAGGACAGGCACCCTGGTTCAACCCCAACAAAGAATTATTTGATCCAGAATGTCTGCAGTAACAAAGTGCTGGAGATTGATGGTGGCGATGGTTGTACAATAATGTGAGTGTACTTAATGCCGATAAACTATATGTTTAAAAATAGTTTACATGGTACATTTTAAGTTATGTATATTTTACTGCAACAAAAACATCAATAAATCAATAGTTCTGAGACAGAGAGCTTTAAATTACTTAGCATCCTTTATAAGGAATATATTTCAGTACTTCTAGGAAGGCCAAAAGACTCTGCACCTGGTAAAGTGATGTTAATAAAGCAAGCAACTTTACTTCCTTCTATCAAATCATATTTTGTTCTCTCTTGACTTACTTCCAAATTTCTTCCATCCACTAGTGAATGACTCCAAAACAAGTTTCCTCACCAACATGCACACTATTGAAACAAAAATGAAAACAGAAACTATATTAGATTGTTTTTTTCCCCTTAGGCTAGTTTCAGTTACATTCTACCAAAATCTTGGCAAACATAGGACACAACAGAGGAACTTGGACAAAGACCAAATGTAAGAAGACTTAACACGTGGGCTGTATGGAAAAGTAGAAGAAAAAAGCAATAAGCAAAAGACAAAAAAATATGTTCAGTTTCTGTCATGGAAATACAAATTAATATGAAGTATTAGTTCACACTAAATAAGCTGACAAAATTACAAGAATTGTAACACTGTGAACTCTCAAAAGGTGTTGGTAGAAGTGTAAATTGATACAACCCTGTAATGGTTAATTTGATGTGGGTTAGGGGGAGGGGTAGGGGTTAGGGTTAGGGTTAGGGGACTAGGTTATATTATCTGGTTGCTTAGTCAAACACCAGTCCAGATATTGCTATGAAAGTAACCATATATTTTTAGATGTGATTGACAATTTAAATCAGTAGACAGGTTACCCTGTGGAATGCAGGTGGGCTTTACCCTATCAGCTGAAGGAATTAAAAGCAAAGACTGAGGTTTCTCAAAAAAGTGATTCTGCCCCAAGACTGCCCTGACTATATTTTCAGTTACTGAACTGCTCTGCAGATTTCAGGCTCAAACCAGTAATATGAACTCCCACCTGAATCTGTAGTCTGCTAGTTTGCCCCACAAATTTTGGGCTTGGCCCACAACCTTGTGAGCCAATTTCATGAAATCTCTGCCTGTCTCTCTCTGTCTCTCACTCCATGTTATATGTATGTGTGTGTATAATCTCTGTATGTCTGTGTGTTTATGTGTCTGTGTGTATACACACACAACCTCTTGGTTCTGTTTCTCTGAAGAACTCTAATACACATCCACTTTGAAGAACAGTTTGGCAATTTCTGGGAAAACTGAAGATGAAAAAGTCTAGAAAAGCTGAAGATGGGCATAGCCATTTTCAGATCTAGGTAGGCAGCCTATAGTTCATCTCAAAGGGGAACTACTGGAATTGTGGTGGGGAAGTGTAAAATAAGATGAAGAATGGAACTTCTATGTCTTAAAGAGTGTGAGGTGGGGTGGGGAAAAATATGGCAAATGTTAGAACATGCTAAAAACAGAGATGGAGTATATTTCCTGTTGCCATATTGTTTTCTGCCTTTCTTCCATATTTTGTAATATTCTGACACTTCAATAAAAGCAGTTTTATAGCAACTTTTGTTAAGCATGATGGCAATGGAAGTGGCCCTGACTGACAGGCCAAATGCATTTAAGCTCAAAGGGGAAAAGACAGTCTCAGCAGAGAACAAGGATGGGTGAGGAGAGGTTAAAGAAGAAAGTGAGTAACACTTGAGAACCCCAACACTTTCAGAATTCCCTTTGTGCACAGGACTTCCTTTGACTTCAAAATGGCTCCTTTATCATTAACTGGCAAAGTAGAGAATACACATTTGTCAGATTAACATGATGCCCATGGATATCAGTGGTCGTCTTGACCTTCATTACTTTGTTAAGGCAGCATTTGCCATATTTCAGTTACTGTTTTTTCTTTTTCTAGAAGTTTTTGAGTATCATCTTGGAAAATGTTATAAATGGTTAACTTGCTATAATATCAAGTAGAACCCTTTAATGAGTATTGCAAATGAGTTTTATGAGAAATTGAAAGAAGACAGATCACAGCAAAGAAAAACTATAAAAAGACTCAAATAGGACAAAGGTAGGGAAAAAATGAGAGATGTTGCTTAATCCCTAGTACTTCGCTATTTTTCTCTCTGCCTTCCTTTGTCCTAAAACTTTTTTTCTTCTTTCTTTTCACTAACTGGGTCCAACTAGGTCCAAGCAGGCAGGAACCCAGCCTCTATTTGTTAATCTTTGGATCTCCAGAGCCTGTAATACAGTCAGTGATAAATACTTATTGAAGAAAAGGGAAGAGAAAAGATGGGAGAAAAAGAGGAAATAACTGACCATAACAGATTATCAATATATTCCTTAATATTTATTTTCTGTTAAATAATATTAAACTGAGCTTCATTGATTTATATTTTGTACTGTCAGGATTCTTCGGAGAGCATTTCTGGCTGTTTTAAAAAAAAAAAACAAAAAAGGAGGAGATGCCCGGGGCCAGCGTGAGGAACTCCGCCCATGGCAAAGGTCGTGAGGAAGGAGGCTTGGCATATCAAAGGCGTGATCAAGCCTCAGGAAACCCCCTTGTTCCCGAGCATCAACCCCCAAAACCAGAGTCTGTTTCATGCTCTCACCTACACCTCTGACTTTACGGGGGGCTCTCCCCCATAACCATTTCTCTCGGGGAAAGAGTTAACTTGCAGCTCTAGTTAATAAAAATTCCTGGGCATGACAAGTGTTTCAGCTTACAAACTCCTCTGAAGGTTATCTAGCCTGCCTGTATAGGTTCGTCAGGCCACATGTGATTGTTTACAGCCTCCCAACAGCGAGAGTTAAGATGTTTTAGGTGTTTAAGATGTCTAAGATGTTTTAGACTTAACTAAAGGCAGATTCTTTTGGGAAGTTAGAATTTATTAGTATAGTGGGTTGATTAGGAATTATATTGGTGAAGGGTTTTTCATTTGTTGTGCCAATAATTGCTTTTAATTCCCTGCCCTGGGCGTGATAGGGGTGTCTTGGGTCAAACCTCTCTGCTGGCAAGCTAGATTGTGTGATAGGATTATCCATACTCCTGCCACTAGGGAGCACATGATTGTTTACTACTTCTCAACCATAAACAACACAGAGAGTTTGGGGTATTTTGAAGGTCCTAATTAGCATAGGGCTTTTCTCATTGTTGAGTCAGTGATTGCCTTCACTTCCTTAGGCACCTGGGAATATATTAATCAATGTATTTGGAATATAGAAAAAGAAATATAGTAGTTTTTGATGTTAGCAATACTAGACATTTTGAGTTAATGAATTTTCTCCTTTGTTATAGACCACTGTACTTTGTTATAGATCACTGTGTCCTTGCTATGTAAAAATGTAACTTTATCACTATCTTAAGACTAAATAGATCTTAAGGGGAACATTGGTGAAGGGATTTCATTTGTTGGGCTGATGTTTTGCAGTTAAATCTCCTATTCCCTGCCCTTATAATGAATATAACTAGCATATAAGAGAAATAAGTATTAACCTTTAAGATTAATCATGTTAACCTTGGGTTAAATAAATTCCTTTCTTGATTGTAACTCACTACACCCTCACCCTATAGGAATGTAACTTTATTTGGAGGGTGGTGCCTGGTTTAAGAAAAAACACCCTTGGAAAAAATAAGTTTTTTGGTTATCAGAAAGAAAGGGTCATAAAGTGTCAGCAGGCCTCGTGGCCAGAAGATGATGTAAAACCCCTAAGACCTTTTTTTTATGTAAAGCACCCGATTTTGATAAAGGTCAGGTCTGCTGACCCCCACGTGACTCTGTATTCATCCCTATGTGTAAAAAAGGTATATAAGCAAACAATAATCAGTTTCTGGAAAGGCTGATTCTCCCCGTGTCGTTCTTTCTTTCTCCTTCTGGCTGAATTCGCATCTGGGGAGTGGGTACTCACCCAGCCTACTAATTATGCCTGGGCTTCTAAGATCGGACCGGGGAGGCCTCAGTGCCTCCTCTCCTTCAGGAGAACGGAAAGACGCCTGTGGCCTACGTAGGTGGTGATTGCTATTCCACATAAATCAAGTTATTCAGCCTTCTTTTCTCCATCTAAATTTTCCTACTATACTATTATTTCCTAATCTAATCTTATATTTCTCAATAAGTGTTTTTCTCGCCGACTCCGTCTCCACCTTCGAATCACTCTGGATCCACCCGGGCTGGACCCCGGCAATATTTTCTCTCTCTCTTAAAATATTTTCAAAAGTAGATTGTTTTAACTCAATATCACTCTAAATTTGTATTTTTTTACTATTGGTTACCTGCCCTAAATAAATTAAAATTTTACCATGCTTGCTTTAACCCATAGGAATTAATTTCAAATGCTAAAACTTCTAATTCTCTGGGAGATAAAGAGACAACTCTTAGCTACACTAAAAATAATACTACATTAGTCTACACTATTCCTTTTACTCCCTTATTTATAGGAAATATACCCTAAAGTATTTGGTGGATAGAGCATCATGTTGGCAACTTACTATCAAATGATTTAGGAAAAATAAAGTTAATGTGCTGTGCTTGCAATGTTTCAATAAATTTGAAATTATTTCAAAATAAAAATAATTTCCTTTCCATGAATGTGATTAATTGATATCCTAAGTGCTCAGAAAAAATGTACATGACTAATTTATTGGTTTATATAAGTGTTGTGCTGCTGCTGCTGCTTAGTTATATCCAACTCTCTGCAACCCTATGGACTGTAGTATCCCTCCAGGCTCCTCTGTCCATGGAATTTTCCAGATAAGAATACTGGAGAGGGTTGCCATTTCCTACTCCAAGGGATCCTCCCAACCCAGGGATTGAACCTGAGTCTCCTGCATTACAGACAGATTCTTTACCAGGAGTGCCACCTGGGAAGTCCTAATTTATTATAGGTGGAACCAAAAAAAAAAAAAAAGCCACAAACCTGGTCACCATTGCAAAGTTTCCCTTCTCTGAAAGCATCAACCTAAATTAAGACTAGAAAGAGCAGCCATACCTTTTGCTTAACAAAAGTAGCATCTGCAGTGGAACTCCAAATTGGGAAGAAGAGAATAAGCATTAAGACTACAGTTTCAAGGTTTTATTCCCTTCCTCATATAATTCTATCTATAGCATGTCTGTGAGATAATCTAGATCACAGCGAGTCTGGTCATCATTTTCTTCCATGTGTTTTATTCATTCAGTCAATACTGGCAAAGTGAAGCTCTACCTTGGGTGTCATCTGATTGAGTGATGGACTAGGGCCAAACAGTAAAGGAAGGAATCTGCAGGCAGAAGGGTCAGGGACCTGACTGGCATTCCATGGACCAATATTTGTGGGCTTGATGTGGCCAGACACTCCAAGGATTGTGCTCCAGAAGTGCAAACTTGCCTGCCCCCTCCTTGTCAGAAGAGCCTTGCATGTAGAGGAAAGTGGTCTTTGAGCTTGGTTGTCAGCTGCTCAGGGCTGTTCCCTACCAGTGCTTGGAACACTTAGCACTTGGAACCTTTGTGAGAGAGCGAGCCAGGATCCACCAAGCCCAGCAAGCTTATTACCAAGCAACCCAGACAGAGCCACAGGATGGTCCAGCAGACACTCTTGTTTGACTCACTACACTCTGTCAACATTTATCAGTAACACTGAATTTTTGTTTACCTGGAACCAAAGGAAATTGAAGTGCCTGTTGCTCAGTCATGTCCGATTCTTTGCAACCCCATGAACTATAGCCTGTCAGACTCCTCTGTCCATGGTATTCTCCAGGCAAGAATACTGGAGTGGGTAGCCATTTCCCTCTCCACGGTATCTTCCTGATCCAGGGATCAAACACAGTCTCCTGCACTCTAGGCAGATTCTTTACCGCCTGAGCCACCTTGGAATCCAACAGGGTGGGTAACAGATGAAAAGTAGAATAACAAACTTACTTTTTTTTAATTGAGGGACTTCCCTGGTAATCCAGTAAAGACTCTGCACTTCAAATGCAAGGGGAAGTGTTCAATCCCTAGGCCCCAGTTGGGGATGCTGCCAAAAAAAAAATTTAGAAGTTTGATTCACTGGAAACACTGGAGGAATGAGAGAGGTAGGGAGATTGCACAGCACAGGCGACTGTGGGAGAAGGTCCATGTGTTTTTGTTTTGTTTGTGTTTTGAGAACAGTGAAGTCCCCTTTTGTACAGATAAACTTCCAAATGTCTGTATGATTAGAAATTTTGCTCAAAATTCACCACCAGCACCCTGTGGAAGTACAGCAAGGAATTGAACTGTGTTTAAAGTCAATATTTGAAGCTGGTCATCTGGTTGAGGGGTTCCTAGTCTTTTTACCTCTACATACATGCTCAGTTGCTCAGTCATATCCTACTCTTTGTGACCCCATGGACTGTAACCTACTAGGCTCTTCTGTCCATGGAATTTTCCAGGCTAGAATACTGGAGTGGGTTGCCATTTCCTTCTCTAGGCAATCTTCCCAACCCAGGGGTTGAACCTATGTCTTCTGCATCTCCTACATTGGCAGACTGATTCCTTAAAATTGCACCATCTCAAAGGGTTTTACTCTTTACTTTTCCCCCAAATTGAATCTATAATTTGTGAAACTAAAAAACATCATTTATTGACAATTTGCTTGCCCATTTTTATAAACCAGATACATCTAATAATGCCAGTAGAGCTTCTGATCCATGATTATCAATTAGTGTTTATATTTTTAGTTGATTTCATTCTAATAAAAAGCAAAGGAGCATCAAGTTTCCATCAGTCTTATACAGTCTCTATTAAATGTACTGACCTTTTCCAGTCCTGTGGCAAAAAAAAAGGTCAGCACATTTAATAGAGACTGTATAAGTCCTCAGATATGCAAATGACATCATCCTCTAACATCCATTGAATCATCGAAAAAGAGTTCCAGAAAAAATATCTACTTCTGCTTTACTGACTACGCCAAAGCCTTTGACTATGTGGATCACAACAAACTGTGAAAAATTCTTAGATGGGAATACCAGACCATCTGACCTGCCTCCTGAGAAATCTGTATGCAGGTCAGGAAGCAACAGCTAGAACTGGACATGGAACAGACTGGTTCCAAATTGGGAAAGGAGTACGTCAAGGCTATTCATCACCCTCCTTATTTAACTTATATGCAGAATACATCACATGAAATGCCAGGCTGGATGAAGCACAAGTTGGAATCAAGATTGCTGGGAGAAATATCAATAACCTCACATACACAGATGACAACACCCTTATGGCAGAAAGTGAAGAAGAACTAAAAAGCCTCTTGATGAAAGTGAAAGAGGAGAGTGAAAAAGTTGGCTTAAAACTCAACATTTAGAAAACTAATATCATGGCATCTGGTCCCATCACTTCATGGCAAAAAGATGGGGAAACAGTGGAAACAGTGGCATACTTTATTTTTGGGGGCTGCAAACTCACTGCAGATGGCGATTGCAGCCATGAAATTAAGATGCTTGCTCCTTGGAAGAAAACCTATGACCAACCTAGACATCATAAAAAGAGCAGAGACATTACTTTGCCAACAAAGGTCTGTCTAGTCAAGGCCATGGTTTTCTAGTAGTCATGTATGGATGTGAGAGTTGGACTATAAAGCTGAGCACCGAAGAATTGATGCTTTTGAACTGTGGTGTTGGAGAAGACTCTTGAAAGTCCCTTGGACTGCAAGGAGATCCAACCAGCCCATTCTAAAGAAAATCAGTCCTGAACATTCATTGGAAGGACTGATGTTGAAGCTGAAACTCCAACCTGATATGAAGAGCTGACTCATTTGAAAAGACCCTGATGCTGGGCAAGATTGAAGGAGGGAGGAGAAGGAGATGACAGAGGACGAGATGGTTGGATGGCATCACTAACTCAATGGATACAAGTTTGAGTAACTCCAGGAGTTGGTGATGGACAGGGAGGCCTTGTGTGCTGCAGACCATGGGGTCACAAAGAGTTGGACACAACTAAGCAACTGAACTGACTGAATTTTTAAATGTACAATTTGTTAGTTGTTTTGTTTACTTTTGAATAATAAGAAAGTTTGCAAAGCCTTAATGCTACCTGCTAAGTGAGCCAAGTCCTTGGCCTGTGTTCATAATGTGAACCTGTTCATAATGTGGCCTGTGATCATACCATTGATCTAATCCAGAAGTTTTCAATGGGGGACAACTGTGCCATCCAGAGGATGCTGGATAACATCTGGAGACATTTTTGGTTGTGACAGCTTGGAGGGAAGGAGTTGCAACTGGCATCTAGTTGGTAGAGGCTGAGGATGCTGCTGCAATATATTCATTCTACAATAAAAGGGTAGACCCCACAGCAAGAATTGTTTGGCCGAAAATGTCAATAGTAGTGAGGTTGAAAACTGTGATCTAGTCCCAAACTGTATAAACAAGGAAAATGAGATCCAGAATAATTAAATGACTTTTCCTTGTATTTTAAAAAACTTAGTCTGATTTTAAATTAGACAATTCATTCAAGGATTCCAGAAATAGAACATGTAACTTGAACATTTTTCCAAAAATATACAAGTAGCCAATAAGCACACGAAAAGATGCTCATTAGTCATTAGGGAAATGCAAATCAAAGCCTGAGATGGTTTATTAGTAGGATTACTATGATAACTATTGGAGAAGGAAAAGAGCAACCCACTCCAGTATTATTGTCTGGAAAATACCATGTACAAAAGAATCTAGGGCTACTGTCCTTGGGGTTGCAAGAGTTGGACACAACCAAAGTGACTTAGCACACGGGATAACTATGATAATATTTTTTAATGGTAAGTGTTGGTGAGATAGTGGAGAAGTTAGAAATCTCATACATTGCTAGTGGGGACATAAAATGGTGCAGGCATTGTGGAAAGCAGTCTGGTACAAAAATTCAAGTACAGAATTACCATACGACACAACAATTCAGTTACATTAAAAGGATTAATCCGCGATAGCATGAATATCCTCCACCTCAAATATAAATGCAGTATAAAGACTGTTGCGGACCTCTGTCCACAAAGCAGAAGAAAGAGATGGGCGGGAAGACCACCACGCCATATTCTAGACTTCATCTGAAATATATTCTGTACTTGATCTTCTTCTGTGAGTTTCAGCTCCCTTAAGTCTATCCAGTCTTGCCTCTAACTCCAGAGACCCAAACTCGTTCTCCCAAGTGTACAAAGACTAAGGAAACCCCCATTAGCTAGAAGTAGAAAGTAGAACGTGAAGTCGCTCAGTCGTGTCAGACTCTTTGCTACCCCATGAACTGTGGCCCGCCAGGCTGCTCCGTCCATGGGATTTTCCAGGCAAGAATACTGGAGTGGGTTGCCATTTCCTTCTGCAGAGGATCTTCCCAAACCGGGGATGGAACCAGGATCTCCCGCACTGCAGAAAGGCTCTTTACCGTTTGAGCCACCAAGGAAACTCCCACTACCAAGCTGCCGAGAAATCACGATCCCTCGACAGGGTACACAACAAACCCTTGAGGAAGATGAGCATCTCACTGCGTCGCAGGTACTCATTCTTCCGGCAGAGCGAAGTAGCTCGTTTACCAATGGCTGCGCGCTGCCAGGAAGGTACGCACCCGATGGCGCCTGTGGTTGCCAGGAGACAAGCCAGCCACTCCTCCAATCAGCACGCATCTCTTTGAGTCCAATCACAGACGCCAGAAGAGCGGTAGTCTGAGGTGAAAGGTCATGCTGCTATTTGGCGGCCATTTCTCTTAAAGGCCTGTGTGGTTACTTCAGTCCCGAGGGTCGCACGAGAGTTGCGTCGGCGGCAAGTATCCTGCAGCATTTCCCCACTACCGCAGCAGCAGTCGCGATGGTAAGGAGAAAGAGAACGACCAGAGTTGCGCATGAGAGAGAGGGAGGCTCGCCGGGCCTGGTGGTGGTTTCGCGCGTTTCTCATTCATCCGCGCGAGGCGCCGCGGGCCCGGTGGCCGGCCCCTTTCTCCCCGCCCTGGTTGTCTGAGGCGCCCCACTCCTTCCGAAGCCCTGTCTTTCCCTCCCTAGGAGTGCTCCTGCCTCCTTCCTCTTCGTTTGAATCCGAGCCTGAGGTGTTCTTGCTGTCCGGGGTTGGGGTAACGATAAAGCGACTTTTCACGTTCCACTTTACACACTCCAAAATCCTGTTTCGTCCAGTGATGTTGGGAGGCCCCACAGCCCTTTGGAATACTGAGCCCAGCCTTTGAGTATTCTCAAGTAAATTTGTTCATGTAGCAAATGTTTACTGAGCGCCTGCTACCTGCCAGGGCCTGGGCCAGGTAAAGTTCTAGGTGCTTGGAATATAGGGTGAAAAGTATTGATGCGGACCGTGCTCTAGGTTAACTCAGTCGGTATGGGAGAAAGAGTAATCAAATAACGATAAATGTGTACTTTCAAGTAATGTTAAGTGCTGAGAAGGGCGCAAACAGGGTGCTGTGAAGGGCTGCCATGGTACGTTAGAAGGTTGGTTACGGTGTGCATCTCTTGGACAAGGGATTTAACCTGAAACCTAGGCGTTCTGAGAATACAGCTCCTTAAAGAGCAGGAAGAAGTGTATGAACGCCCAGCTCAGGGATCAGGAGCACAGGCTCTGAGGCCGAAAGGAAAACCTGACCAGTTGAAAGAATTGAGAGCAGGCTACAGCCGCTTGCAAGGATAGAGTTCTGAGATAATAGGGTCGGGCAAGACTTCTTAGGCCTTATGAGGGGTTCTGGATTCTACTCCCAAGTGCATTGGGAAGCCATTGAAGCATTTGAAGCAGAGATAAGATAAAAGTAATACTTGCCTTGTGGCTGGTAAGTTGGAAAAAGACAAGAGTGAAAATTGGAGGCCCACCTGAGATCACTCCGAATCTGTTTATTCTAGAGGAGTTCAGTAGCCAGGTTTCTTGGGTCTTTTCCTTCTTTGAGCTGATGAGTGAGCAGATGAGGAAAGGGAATAAAGTCTGAATTGACTGGGGATACTATTGGTTTGCTGAATAAATAAGTTTAGGGATTGCCCATAGTAGGAGATAGTGCAAGTCAAAGAGCCAATCCTATCTCCTGGAATTCAAAGTGAAAAGCTGTGGAGCATGATCTGGCCCCTGCCTCCTTCTGTGGCCCCACACAGAACTATGTCCCAGAGATCACCTTATTGATTGACTATTCCCTCCTTTTACATAGGTAGCCCAGCCTGCCTAGATGAGCCCTTTTCCCTCTGGAAGTACCTCTCATCCTTTAAAACAAAGGCACTACTTATTTCAGGCAATCCTCCATTTGCTTTTAACCCGAGATTGTTTGGTATCCATGTACGCAGCATATATCCTCTTACTATGTCGCAAAATAATTGTCTGTTTGTATGTTTTGACCCTCCCACTGTGGGCTTCATGAGAACAGGGACTGTCATCTGCTCTTTTTCCTTTTCCCCTTTACCTTTGTTTCTTTGTGTCCTTGGAACACTGAGTGATGTATATTAGGTATTCACTGTTTCTTAAGTCAACAGTGAATACTTCTCTAAGTTTTAATGGGTTGAAGATGAAATTGGCTATTTTAATTACTCTGAAGCTCTTCAACAAAAGTGAAAATTATTTAATAAAGTAAGAGGAAATCAAGAGTTTGCTTCATTTGGAAACCATAAAGTATTGGTGGTTTAATAAAGAAGAGAATTAATCAAATTGGTTTCTTTTTGTTGTTGTTGTTCTTTAGCAGAGTTTGCCCCTCAACCCCAAGCCTTTCCTCAACGGATTAACAGGAAAGCCGGTAATGGTGAAGCTTAAATGGGGAATGGAGTACAAAGGCTACCTGGTGTCTGTAGATGGCTATATGAACATGCAGGTGAGCTGAAGAGTTAAAAAGATCATTAAGTTGTATTTATTATTCTTCCCCTGACTCCTCAGAGGTTTAGTGTGACTTACAAAGATATAATTAATATAACTGACAAACATAAAGCAAAATTCAGGAATAAAGTCAAGGCCAAGGAGAATGCTGTAACTGTGATCACTGTGTGTGAGACTGGGCACAGATTTCACTCCTAGTGTTTACAAGTAAGAGCTCAGATGTTTGGTTCACAGTGCCATAAGATAAATACACTAGAGTGTGCAGAAAAAGTACAGATTTTTGCAGCACTTAGTTCTGAGAGAAACTTTTCAAGTGAAGTCTTTTGATGAATGCTAAATGTATAACATCAAAGTAATTTGATAAAAGCAGTTCTTGAGGGAGAAAACAGACCGACTAAAGGAATTGATGAACTGACTATGTCTGTTAAATTGGCTACTGTAAATGTTTCAGCCAGGTTTTATACTTTGTGTTTAATTGTGATTTTAAAATGTATAATGTAAAATTTACCATTTTAATCATTTTCAAGTGTGCAACTCTGCGGCATTAACTACATTCACACTTTTGTGCATCCATCACCATTATCCATTTCAAGAGCTTTTTCATCATCCCAAAGTGAAACTCTATGCCCATCAAACAAAAACTTCCCATTCCCTCTGCCTCCTGGTAAACACTATTATTTTTGTCTTTATTAGAGGTACTTCATATAAATGGGATCTTACAATATTTGTCCTTTCGTGTCTGGCTTATTTCATTCAGCATGGTGTTTCTAGGGTCCATCCATGTTGTAGCATATATCAGAATTTCATCCCTTTTTATGGTTGAAGTCATGTTTCATTGTGTGTAGCAGTCCCTTATTATCCTTGGGGCATTGGTTCCAGGACCTGCCTGGATACTGAACTCTACAGATGCTTGGAGTCCTTAGTTGGTTCTCCATATCATGGTTCTGCATCAACTTGTCCATGCAGTTCAAACCTGTATTGTTCAAGGGTTGACTGTATATACCTCATTTTACTCATTCTTCTGTTGTTGAATATTTGAATTGTTTCCACCTTTTGACTATTTGTGAATAATGCAGTGAACATAGGTGCACATGTATCAGTTAAGAATCTCTACTTTCAGTCTTTTTGGGTCTTATATCCAGAAGTGGAATTGCTGGATTATACGGTAATTCTTGAATTTTTTGAGGAACTGCCGGAGTATTTTCTATAGCAGCTGCACTATTTTACATTCCACCAGCAATGTATGAGGGATACAATTTCCTAATATCCTCACCAACACTTGTTTTCTGTTTTTATAATAATAGTCATCCCAATAATGTGAAGTAGTATCTCATTGTTTTGATTTGCATCTCCTTAATGATTAGTGATGTTGAGACCTATTTATGTGCTTACTGGTTATTTACATATCTTGAGGAAAATGCCTATTCATGTACTTTGGCCATTTTAAAATTTTTGTTGCTTAATTTTAGTAGTTTCCAGCCACTTCTTTGAAGAAAATATTTGAGGTTATATTTTCCTGAAGCACAGGTATTTATGTGACTGATGAATGACTGATGAATGAATTTTAAAGGGAACCTAGATAAGTGGTCAATCCAGTCATGACTCCGTGTATTCTATACTGCTTATGTTTTTAGGTGAATACTAATAGGAGCACTTATGGGCTCAAAGCTGAGATTTTCCTTAATTTAGAGTTTATCACCTGAACAGACCATGCTCAGGTGCCCAAAGTTCCTGGAAAATTACCTAAGCAGTAATCGTTTACCTAGAGCTATAGAAAAATTTGAAGACTATACCCATTGTGCTAAAAATGTTCCAGACATAGTGGTGATTAATTACACAAGTTTGTGAATATACTAAAAATCACCGACTTGTACACTTGAAGAGAATTTTGTATAAGAATGATATCTCATTAAAGAAAGGAATAAAAAAATAGCCACCAAATATTTGCTTTTAGAAGTAATGTAGCTTTCTAGTGAACCAGCAAGAGTTATAAAATGTATCTCTGAGTAACTAACCACATTGGTGATGCTTTTTTGAGTTTGTTCACTAGCACAGAATATACCAGTGAACAAAACAAAAGTTGCTGTCCTCAAGAAGTTTATGCTTTAGTGATGGAAGATGGTTATATAGTGTGATATCAGGTAATGGTAGATGCTTTGAAGAAAAGGAAAGCAGAAATGGAATAGAGTGACGAGTGTATAGTATTAGAGGGGTGAAGAATATCTGGTGGAAGTGAAAATCACTCAGTTGTGTCCGACTCTTTCCGACCTTGTAGACTATAGGCCATGGAATTCTCTTAGCCAAGATACTGGAGTGGGTGGCCTTTCCCTTCTCCAGGGGATCTTTCCAACCCAGGGATTGAACCCAGCTTTCCCACATTGCAGGCAGATTCTTTACCAGCTGAGCCACAAGGGAAGCTCAAGAATACTGTAGTGGGTAGCCAATTCTTTCTCCAGCAGATCTTCCCAATCGAGGAATCGAACCAAGATCTCCATTGCAGGTGGATTCTTTCCCAACTGAGCTATCAAGGAAGCCCTTTCTTGGGAAAAAGCATCCCCATTTGAGGGAACAGCAAATTGCAAAGGCTGTGTGACAGAAACATGCTTTTTCTGTTCTAGGCTTGGCAAGAAGGCCAGGGCAGAGTAAGTTAATAAAGGAAGTATGATAGAGAAGTTGGAGTGGTAGTCATGGAATGCCTTTTAAGTGATAGTAAGACTTTTGGATTTAATTAAAATGTGATAATATACAAAGAGCTCATACAGCTCAATATAAAAAAAAAAAATGGGCAGAAGACCTAGATATTTCTCCAAAGAAAACATACAGATGGCTAACAGGCACATGATGCTCAGCATCACTAATTATTAGAGAAATGCAAATCAGAACTACAATGAGGTATCACCTCACACCGATCACAATGGCCATCATTTAAAAGTCACAAATGATAAATACTGGAGAGGGTGCAGAGAAAAGGGAAGCTTCCTACACTGTTGGTCAGGATGTAAATTGGTACATCCTCTATAGAGAATAGTATGGAAGGTCCTTAAGAAGCTAAAATATAGAGTTACCATATCATCCAGTAATCCCACTCCTGGGCATATATCCAGAGAAAACTAATTCAAAAAGATACATACATGCACCCCAGGGTTAAGTCTTAAAGAGGAAAATACAGAATCTAAAAAAATGATACCAATGAACATGTTTACATAACAGACTCAGAGACATGGAAAACAAACTTTTGGTTACTAAAGGGAAAGATGAAGAGGGATAAATTGGGAATTTGAGATTAACAGATACACACTACTATATGTAAAATAGATAAACAAGGATTTCATGTATAGCACAGGGAACTAAAACTACCCTGTATCTTGTAGTAACTATAACGGAAAAGAATCAGAAAAATGTACTTGAATCATCTTGCTGTAAAACTAGCATAGTAATGTAAATCAGCTATAGTTCAACTTAAAAATGTGGTAGAAGGCCTTTGAAGCATCATTGTATAATTTAGAAACCAGTTAAATGTTGGTGAACATCTGCTGGAAATAATCACTTAAAAGAAAAGCTGGTTGATCTTTTGCATAGAAAACTAATTGTCGGCAGTAATTTCAGGCAAAACCATATATCCTCTATGAGGTTATTTTTGTTGTCTAGGAGAAGAAATAGTATCCAGTAGCATTATTAATTCATTAACGTGTTTTAACTGCTTTATCTAATATCCTTTCTAAGGCCTGTTTTCCTTTCTCTTTGCCCACTTACCTAGTTAATGATCGAAATTTGCCTGTTTCCTTTCCTGTTCATTTCTTTTCTGAGTCCCAGTAGCACTGATTGTGATTTTTTTTAATTCACAAGTAAAGTTTATTAACTATATATAGAAGGAAAGCTAAACATTTTAATGTGAAGTTAGAAATAATAGAGTTCTCTTAACCATAAAGGTCACTCTTAATTATTTAACCTCTTAAAACTTTTTTTTCCTGTTTGTTAGCACATATTTTTTTAAAAAAATCCTTATTCAGTTCTTTAGTTTGGTTGTTGAATAATACAAGAGTATTTGGCATTTTAATCATAGCTTTTATACCCATTGGGTTCCTCAGTATGATTGATACAATGTTGTTACTCCAAGAAAAGTTACTATCTAGTTCTTTAGAATTATTCAAGCTTATTCATAAATTGGAGACTTCCTGACATGTTAATGTTTAATAGAAATACACATTACTGAGAGATATTTAAAATTGTGTTGAAACAAGCTTTATTACATATTAGTTCTACATCCATCAATGTTAACTTAATGTTTTACATGAAACCAAAAAGGACTACAGTAGTGGAAAGCTAATCTAATTATTGTAAATAAATGTATATCATTGATACAGAAAGGTCTCAATAAGTTATCTCACCAGTATTAGTATATAATACTGTTTTCCTCTGGTATGATAATACATTTTTTTCTTATTTAAAGCTTGCAAACACAGAAGAATACATAGATGGAGCATTATCTGGACATCTGGGTGAAGTTTTAATAAGGTAACAATGTCAGTAGTATATATAAGGAGTTGGTGATGAGCATTAGAAATACATGTTTAAATAAACTATTGGTGCCTTAGTCTCAGGCTTATTTTTTTTTCTAACTACTATTAATTTAGAATAATATGCTATAACTAGACTTCAAGAGTCTTGAAATTGTTAAATTTGTCAAAGCAGATTTAAATACTTTGGAGCTGTTCACTCTTAAGGTTATCCTAGTGTGGCTATTAAAATTTGTAGCTCTTAACTGTGCCTTTTTCAGTGGTTTTAGTTGCAAGAACTTGATTTTTGGGTGGGTCTGTCTGCTGTTAGGTATTCGTATTATACTTTCTAGAACTAGCTTCACACCTCTAAATTCTAGTCATTTTAACAACCACATTGTATAAAAATAGTACTGTGTGCTCTATAACAACTAAAGGTAAATTTTTTTAAAAGAGAAATGTGTTGTAATTTTAGCATTAATTTTTTGTAATGAAAAAAATCTAGTATTAGTAACAATTCAGATCTACATGGTTTCTTGTTGAAACAACAAAATGGTGTCTTTCTGTTTACAGGTGTAATAATGTCCTTTATATCAGGGGTGTTGAAGAAGAAGAAGAAGATGGGGAAATGAGAGAATAGCATCTTTTGGGGGGAATTTTTTTATATATATTTGTAGACAATAAAAATCTGTTTTGTTTTCAGTTTGACTGTGAGCGGCTATTCATATTCAGATACTTATTTGCATATTCAGATGAAACAGCTCAAAGATTATTGACAGAACTAATGCTTTAAAAGCCACCCAACTTTATATATTCAAGTTTGTTTTCATGTAAACCCAATGCTGTATTTTTTTCCTATGAGAAATTTATTTATATGCTTTATAAATGTCTGTGAAAGTGAATTTCAGCCCTTGGAATTATATATTAACTGAGACCTTTTAAAGTTATTTTTGAGCCACTTTTGACATACATAAAGTTAAATATTTTCCTAGAATTCATACAGATTGTGTTATTTTACCCAGTGGTCAATAAATTATATGTTAACACTATATCAGCATAAGGTAAATGATAT
>SJXQ01006685.1:264942-362610 GCA_006408695.1 Aepyceros melampus | reverse complement strand
AGACTTTGGCTTACTTCACTTAATATCTAGGTCCTTCCTTCCATGTTGCTACAGATGGCATTATTTCATTCTTTGTTATGGCTGAGTAAATATTCCACTGTGTAAAACAACACATCTTTATCCATCCATCTGTTGATAGACATTTAAGTTGTTTCCATATCTTGGGTATTGTAAATAGTGCTGTTATGAACATTGTGGCTTCATGTATCTTTGCAAACTAGAGTTTTGTCTGGACATGTGCCCAAGGAGTAGGATCACTGGATCATAGGATAACCGTATTTTTAGTTTTTTGAGGAACCTCCATATTGTTTTCCATAGTGGCTGTACCAATTTAGATTCCTACCATGTGTGTAGGAGAGTTCCCTCCTCTGCCAGCATTTATTGTTTGTGACTTTGTTTCTGCTGGCCATTCTGATGAGTGTGAGGTGGTATCTCATTGTAGTTTTGATTTGCATTCATCAAATAATTAGCAATATTGAGCATCTTTTCATGTGTTTATTGGCCCTCTGTGTGTCTTCTTTGGAGAAATGTCTATTTAGGTCTTTGGCTCATTTTTTAAATGGGTTGTTTTTCTTTATTGAGTTGTATGAACCTTTATATATTCTGGAAATTAAGCCCTTGTTGGGCTTACATATTTGCAAATATTTTTTCCCAGTCCATAAGTCCTTTTCATTTGGTTTATGGTTTCCTTTGCTGTGCAAAAGTGTATAAGTTTGCTTAGGCCCCATTTGATGATTTTTGGCTTTTATTTCTATTGCCTTGGGAGACTGACCTAAGAAAATATTAGTACAATTTATGTCATAGAATGTTTGGTCTGTGTTCCCCTCAAAGAGTTTGATGGTATCATGTCTTGTATTTAAGACTTTAAGCCATTTTGAGTATATTTTTGTGCATGGTATTAGGGTGTATTCTAATTTCATCGACATGTGTGTGGTTGTCCAGCTTTCCCAACACCACTGTTGAAGAGACTCTCCTTCCCCATTGTATTTTCTTCTTTCCTTTGTTAATTGACCATATGTGTGTGTATTTATTTCTGGGCTCTTTATTCAGTTCCGTTGATCCACATTACTTTTTGTGCCAATCCCATATTGTTGTGATTACTGTAGTTTTGTAATAATGTCCCACAACCCACTCTTTGGGTTCAAACAATTTGCTAGGACAACTCACAAAACCCAGAGAAGCATTTTACTTACTGGACTTCATCCTAATCTCAAAGAAGCGCAATGCCAACAAATGTTTAAACTACTAGACAGTTGTACTCATTTCACATGCTAGGAAGATAATGCTCAAAATCCTTCAAGCTAGGCTTCAAGGAACTGAGAACTTCCAAACATACAAGCTGGATTTAGAAAAAGCAGATGGACCAGCGATCAAGTTGCCAACATCTGCTGGATCATAGAAAAAGCAAGAGAATTCCAGAAATACATCTGCTTCATTGATTACACTAAAGCCTTTGAATGTGTGGATCACAACAAACTGTGGAAAATTCTTCAAGAGATGGGAACACCAGACCACCTTACCTTCCTCCTGAGAAATTACAAATGTTTAAACTACTAGACAGTTGTACTCATTTCACATGCTAGGAAGATAATGCTCAAAATCCTTCAAGCTAGGCTTCAAGGAACTGAGAACTTCCAAACATACAAGCTGGATTTAGAAAAAGCAGATGGACCAGCGATCAAGTTGCCAACATCTGCTGGATCATAGAAAAAGCAAGAGAATTCCAGAAATACATCTGCTTCATTGATTACACTAAAGCCTTTGAATGTGTGGATCACAACAAACTGTGGAAAATTCTTCAAGAGATGGGAACACCAGACCACCTTACCTTCCTCCTGAGAAATCTGTATGCAAGTCAAGAAGCAACAGTTAAAACCAGATATGGAACAAAAGACTGATTCCAAATTGAGAAAGGAGTACATCAAGGCTGTATATTGTCATCCTGCTTATTTAACTTATATGCAGAGTACATCATGTGAAATGCTGGGCTGGATGAATCACAAGCTGGAATCAAGATTGCTGGGAGAAATATCAGCAACCTCAGATATGCACATGATACAACCCTAATGGCAGAAAGTGAAGAGGAACTAAAGAGCATCTTGTCTAAGGTGAAAGAGGAGAGTGAAAAAGCTGGCTTAAAACTCAACATTCAAGAAATGAAGATGATGGCATCCAGTCCCATCACTTCATGGCAAATAGATGGGGGAAAATGGAAACAGTGGCAGATTTTATTTTATTAAGCACCAGAATTACTGTGGACATTGACTGCAGCCATGAAAATAAAAGACACTTTCTTCTGGGGAGAAAAGCTATGACAAACCTAGACAGTATATTAAAAAGCAGAGACATTACTTTGCCAAAAAAATTTCTGTATAGTCCAAGCTATGTTTTTTCCAGTAGTCATGTATGGATGTGAGAGTTGGACCATAAAGAAGGCTGAGCACCAAAGAACTGATGCCGTTGAACTGTGGTGCTGGAGAAGACTCTTGAGAGTACTTTGATTTGCGAGGAGATCCCACCAGTGAGTCCTAAAGGAAATCAGTCTTGGGTGTTCACTGGAAGGACTAATGCTGAAGCTGAAGCTCCAATACTTCGGCCACCTGATACAAAGAGCCAACTCATTGGAAAAACGTTGGTGCTGGGAAAGATTGAGGGCAGGAAGAGAAGAGGGCAACAGAGGATAAGATGTTTGGATGGAATCACCAACTCAGTGGACATGAGTTTTAGCAAGCCCTGGAAGATAATGAAGAACAGGGAAGCCTGGCATGCTGCAGTTCATGGGGTCACAAAGAGTTGCGCAAGACTTAGCAATTGAACACATGATTTGAGAAGTCCTGTGCCAGAATCCAGACAAAGATCAAATATGTATTTCTCATTATAAATAAGTTATCACAGCATCATCCAAATTAAGCACAGAAACCTGGTCAAAGTGCTTAAGTTTTAAGACTTCATAACATAGAAATGAAGGAATGATAACACTGCCCACCTTCCAGACCTGTTCACTTTTCAAGGACAGAGCAATGAGCAGACGAAAAAGTACCGAGGAAGAGAGAGCACAGCCAAGTAGCAGAAGCCATGGGGGCACAAGAGAGCCACAGTCTCTCAGAGACCCATGGACTGCAGCTGGTGCAGGAAGCAGCCAGGGGACAGTGACTGGGTGGTGGGAAAGCAACAAAGATGCTCTCTATCCCCTGGCCCTTGGCTCCTTGGACAACCAGGTCCTCTCTCCTGGCTCCTCCTCCAAGCCTCCTTCCTCCCTGAGCATCTGGGTCCTCGTGCAGGCCAGCTGCTGAATGTACGGCTGCTGAGTGATCAGTTCAAGCTGGGGGCCACGTGCTTCTGTTCAGGGGAGAGTCCTGAGGAGACTCTCCTTGAGGGGCTGACACTGCAGTTTTCCCTTGTTGGACAATGACGTTCTCTGCACTGATGGAGAGAGGAGCCAGGAAGGCTGGAAAGGTCTGTTTAGCTGACCTGGGAGATGACTCAAATCACCCCTGGGACCCATCGAGTGTGTGGAGAAAGTGGTTGGGGTGGTTGCTCGGGTACATCTCTATGACACGACGTGAGTCACAGGAGACAAACCCACAGGCCAGTAGCATCCAGAACTGGGTTCAGGGGTCATTTCTGTCCCTCGACCCATCCCTCCAGACAGCCTCTCTGCCTGGTAGCCTGTCCTGAGGAGGAGTCTAGTTTTGCCTCTTGGGTTGAGTTAGTGATCAAGAAGCAGGCGGCAGGTCATTTCTGTGGGCAAGTTAGTATCGGGACAGTTCCTTTGCATGGGATTTTCCTGAGTCTTGTTAAGCATGGTTTTGTCCAAATGAGGCTCCTAAATATTGGTATCAGCATCACCTGGGAGGCAGTCCTGAGTCCCTGAGGAGGAAACCGGAGAATCTGCTATTTCCAGCAAGCTCGGGAGGTCTGAACTCAGTGAAGTTTGAAGACAGCCCTCAATGAATGTAAAGATGATTTAGTTGCTGGAGCTTTGTATACAGTCCCACAGCTAGTAGAACCTGCGCAGGGAGGTGACTGTGCAATTCCATTTATGTGAGGTGTTTACATAGTCAAAATCAGGGAAGCAAAGCCCAGTGTGGTATTGCCAGGGGCTGGGGAGGGGGGAATGGGCAGTTGCTATGATCAGGTGGAAAGTTTCAGTGATGAATGCTGCAGTTCTAGAACTCTGCTCCACCTCATGCTCCTACAAAGAGCAATGCAGTGTTGCTGAGAGGTTAGATCGCTTACTTTAATACAATCAAATTTAAAAATAAAACAGGTGAGACTACTGATGAGTCTGACAAGACCCAGGCCAAGCTACGCGTGGGGCCAGACACAGGCTTCAGCTGGGAGAAGCTGACAAATTCAAACCCCTCCTCCTCTGTTCCTGAGAACATCTGAGTGCAGCAGAGCACCTCGCCCCCACCTCACCCACAATCCACTTCTGCTGAGGGTCCTAGACGGAGTGAGGAAGGGAAGGAATAGGAGGCGGGGGGCTATGGGCCCAGAGAAGTGGCTCATAGTAGGCAGGGAGGGTGCTATTTTCAGGTTCTGGAGGGTTCTCAGAAGTGGCATCTGGAGTATACCAGAGTGCCAGCAACATTTGCCCGAACCCACTGAATCACAGTTTAATTCTACCCAGTCGACAAAAGATCCTTGCAAGCCTGCTTTTCTCAGACCTTCTGATACTATTCTCATCAAGTTGGAGACTTGGATGAACATTAGTGAACATTATTCAAACTAAAGAGAAGACACTTTGCATTAGGAGAGCAAAACCAAGAGCTGAAATATGTCCATGCGCTCCAGGATCTGCAGGTACGAATCTGAACAGGAGCGGGCTGCATTTACCTGCTTAGCTTCACTGATTGACTTGCTTTTCACTTGAGTACTAGGTACCAGTGCAACACACACCTACACCCACACACACCCCTTCATCATGTGACAAGCTGTGGTCTCAGTTCTGCTGTAATCCTGTCCCAGGCACTCCTGTCCTCTGAACAGCTAAGATACTCTTTGATGTCAGAGACAAATTGGCAAAAGAATTTAAAGCTCCACCCTGAACAGAGGTAAATGGATGGGTCAGTAGTGCCAGAGAATGAGAGAACTGTTTGTATTGTTTAATACTAAATTTTTTTAAACATTTTCAAAATGACACAGCATAAATTGAGTCGAGCTAAGTTTAAGTGCTCTAGTCCCACAGTTAGCCCTCTCTCTGTGGGTGTGGAACCTGTAGAGACTTGGGCTGACCGTGCAAGTAAAACCTGCACTTAGGACTTCCCTGGTGGCTCAGATGGTAAAGCGTCTGTCTACAATGCGGGAGACCCGGGTTTGATTCCTGGGTCAACAAGATCTGCTGGAGAAGAAAATGGCAACCCACTCCAGTACTATTGCAGGTTTCACTTGCACGGTCAGCCCAAGTCTCTACAGGTTCCACATCCACAGACAGAGGGCTGACTTTGGGACTAGAGCATCTTCAAATTCTGGAACAAGGCCAGGGTCCTGAGGCCCCTCCCCCTTGTAAATTGAAGGATAACTGTAATATAATTACTGATTTGAAGATCCTTTCATTCTTTAATAATAAATTTCAGCATGGTGCTAAGTCTCTGCTCACCAAATCTTTTATATTGTAGAACACAGTACATATCTGAAAATGCATCTCCAAATAGTATTAATGTTTTTTTCATTTCTGTAGTATCAGTTGTCATTCTCTTCTCTTTCTTATTTTTTTGGATCTTCTCTTGTCTTTTGGTCTTGCTAAGCCTGGCCAGAAGTTTGTCAATTTTGTTTACCACCTCAAAGAACCAGCCCTTTCTGTTGTTTTTTTTCCCCTAAACTTTAAAATCTCTAATTTATTTATTTCATTTCTGATCTTTGTTATTTGCTTCTTTCTGCTGGCTTTAGGTTTTGTTTGTTCCTTTCCTAACTCTTAGGTGGTAGATTGAATTGTTTATTAGAGATTTTTCTTGTTTCTTAAAGAAGTTCTGAATAGCTATGAACTTCCATCTCACCAGAACTATTCTGATGCATCACACAGATTTTGTATGGTTGTGTTTTCATTGTCATTTGCCTCAAGGTATTTTTAATTTCTGCTTTTGTTATCTTTCAGAGAAAATTTTTCATTTTTCTTATTTTAAAATAGTTTATTTGAAGTATAGTATTTTTGAATGACGTGTTAGTTTCAGCTGTACAGCAAAGTGATTTTGTTATACATGTTGTTCACTCGCTAAGTTGTGTCCGACTCTTTGCGACAGACACATGGACTGCAGAATTTCCTTTAGGATTGACTGGTTTGATCTCCTTCCTGTCCAAGGTACTCTCAAGAGTCTTTTCCAGCACCACAGTTCAAAAGCATTAATTCTTCAGTGCTTAATCTTCTCAGAGAAGGCAATGGCACCCCACTCCAGTACTCTTGCCTGGAAAATCCCATGGACGGAGGAGCCTGGAAGGCTGCAATCCATGGGGTCGCTGAGGGTTGGACATGATCAACTTCACTTTCACTTTTCACTTTCATGGATTGGAGAAGGAAATGGCAACCCACTCCAGTGTTCTTGCCTGGAGAATCCCAGGGACAGGGGAGCCTGGTGGGCTGCCGTCTCTGGGGTCGCACAGAGTCGGACACGACTGAAGTGACTTAGCAGCAGTAGCAGCTTAATCTTCTTTATGATCCAACTCTCACATTTGTACATGACCACTGGAAAAATCATAGCTTTGACTAGATGGACCTTTTAAGCAACGTTATGTTTCTGATTTTTAATACACTGTCTAGGTTTGTCACAGCTTTTTTTCCAGGGAGCAAGTGTTTTTTAATTTCATTGCTGCAGTCACTGTCCACAGTGATTTTGGAGCCCAGGAAAACAAAATCTGCCACTGTTTCCACTTTTTCCATCTATTGGCCATAAAGTGATAGGACTGGATGTGATGATCTTCATTTTTTGAATGCTGAGTTTCATGTCAGATTTTTCACTCTCCTCTGTTACTTTCATCAAGAGGCTCTTTAGTTCTTCACTTTCTGTTATTAGGGTGGTATCATCTGCATATCTGAGGTTGTTGATTCGACTATGTTGTGCTTCATCCAGACCAGCATTTCATATACTGTACTCTGCAAACAAGTTGAATAAGCATGGTGACAATACACAGCCTTCACTCCTTTCCCAATTTTAAACCTGTCTGTTGTTCCATGTGTGGTTCTAACTGTTGCTTCTTGACCTGCATACATGTTTCTCAGGAGGCAGATAAGGTGATTTGGTATTCCCAACTCACTGTGATCCACACAGTCCAAAACTTTTAGCGTAGTCAATGAAGCAGAAGTAGATGCTTTTCGGAATTCCCTTGCCTTTTCTCTGATCCAGCAAATGTTGGCACTGTGATCTCTGGTTCCTCTGCCTGTTCTAAACCCATCTTGTACATCTGGAAGTTCTTGGTTCACATACTGCTGAAGCTTAGCTTGACAGATTTTGAACATAACCTTTCTAGCATGTGAAATGAGTGTGTTTGTACAGAAGTTTAAACATTCTTTGACATTGCCCTTCTTTGAGATTGGAATGAAAACTGACCTTTTCCAGTCCTATGGCCACTGCTGAGTTTTCCAAATGTGCTGGCATATTGAGTGCAGCAGTTTCACAGCATCATCTTTTAGAATTTGAAATAGCTCTGCTGGAATTCCCTCATTTCTACTAGCTTTGTTCACAGTAATATTTCCTAAGGCCTACCTGACTTCACACTCCAGGATTTCTAGCTCTAGGTGACTGCCACACCATTGTGCTTATCCAGGTCATTAGGACCTTTTTTATATTTTTTTTTCTGTGTATTTCTGCCATGTCTTCTTAATCTCTTCTGCTTCTGTTAGGTCCTTGCCATTTCTATCCTTTATTGAGCCCATCTTTGCATGAAATGTTCCCTTGGTATCTCTAATTTTCTTGCAGAGATCTCTAGTATTTCCTGTTCTATTGTTTTCCTCTATTTCTTTGCATTGTTCACTTAAGGTCTTCTTGTCTTTCCTTGCTATTGTTTGGAACTCTGCACTCTGTTGAGTGTATCTTTCCCTTTCTCTTTTGCCTTTCTCTTCTCTTCTTTCCTCTGCTATTTGTAAGGCCTCCTCAGACAACCACTTTGCCTTCTTGCATTTCTTTTTCTTGAAGATGGTTTGGTCACTGGCTCCTATACAGTGTTACACACCTCTGTCCATAGTTCTTCAGGCACTTGGTCTACCAGATCTAATCCCTTGAATCTGTTTGTCATTTGCACTGTATAAACATGAGGGATTTGATTTAGGTCATAAGTGAATGATCTAATGATTTTTCTCTATTTTCTTCAATTTAAGCCTGAATTTTGCAATAAGGAACTCATGATCAGAGCCACAGTCAGCTCCACAGCCACAGTCTTATTTTTTCTGATTGTATAGAGCTTCTCTATCTTTAGCTGCTCACTGGTAAAAAATCTGCTTGCCACTGAAGGAGACTCAGGTTCAACTCCTGGGTAAGAAGATCCCCTGAAGAAGGACATGGCAACCCACTCAAGGATTCTTGCCTGGGAAATCCCGTGAACAGAAGAGCCTGGTGGGCTACAGTCTATGGGTTTTCAAAAGAGTCAGACACAACAGTGACTAAACAACACCACCTTCGGCTGCAAAGATAATCAGTCTGATTTCAGTGTTGACCATCTGGTGAAGTCCAAGTGTAGAGCTATCTCTTGTGTAGTTGACAAAGGGTGTTTGGTATGACCAGTGTGTTCTCTTGACAAAAGTCTGTTAGCCTTTCCTCGTTTCATTTTGACTCCAAGTTGAAGCTTGCCTGTTATTCCATGTATCTGTTGACCTCATACTTTTGCATTCCAATCTCCTATGATGAAAAGGACTTTTTTTTTTTTTTTGGTGTTAGTTCTGTAAAGTCTTGTACATCTTCAGAGAGGCATTCAACTTCATCTTCTTCAGCATTAGTGGTTGGGACAGACTTGGATTACTGTGATGTTAAATGGTTTGCCTTATTGTTGCATTTTTGAAATTGTATGCATGTACTGCCTTTTGGACTCCTATTGACCATCAGGACTACTCCATGTTTTCTAAGGGATTCTTGCAGACAGTAGTAGACATAATAGTCATCTGAATTAAATTCACCCATTCCTGCCCATTTTAGTTCACTGATTACTAAAATGTGGATGTTCACTCTTGCCATCTCCTGCTTCAGTCACTCAGTTCAGTCACTAAGTTGTGTCCAACTGTAACCTCATGGACTGTAGCACACCAGGCCGCCCTGTCCATTACCAACTCCTGGAGATTGTTCAAACTCATGTCCATCGAGTCAGAGATGCCATTCAACCATCTCATCCTCTGTTGTCCCCTTCTCCTCCTGCCCCTAATCCCTCCCAGCATCAGGATCTTTTCCAATGAATCAACTCTTCCCATGAGGTGGCCAAATTACTAGAGTTTCAGCTTCAGCATCAGTCCTTCCAATGAGTATTCAGGACTGATTTCCTATAGGATGGACTGGTTGGATCTCCTTGCAGTCCAAGGGACTCTCAAGAATCTTCTCCAACACCACAGTTCAAAAGCATCAATTCTTTGGCACTCAGCTTTCTTTATAGTCCAACTCTCACATCCATACATGACCACTGGAAAAACCATAGCTTTGACTAGATGGACCTTTGTTGACAAACTAATGTCTCTGCTTTTGAATATGCTGTCTAGGTTGGTCATAGCTTTTCTTCCAAGGACAAGCATCGTTTAATTTCATGGCTACAATCACCATCTACAGTGATTTTGGAGCCCAAGAAAATAAAGTCTCTCACCACTTCCATGTTTCCCCATCTATTTGCCATGGAGTGATGGGACCACTTGCCATGACCTTAGTTTTTTGATTGTTGAGGTTTAAGTCAGCTTTTTCACTCTCCTCTTTCACTTTCATCAAGAGGCTCTTCAGTTCCTCTTCACTTTCTGCCATAAAGGTGGTGCCATTTGGATATCTGTAGTTACTAATAGTTCTCCCTGCAACCTCGATTCCAACTTGTGCTTCATCCAGCCCAGTGTTTCTCATGATGTACTCTGCATATAAGTTAAATAAGCAGGATGACAATATACAGCTTTGATGTACTACTTTCCCAATTTAGAACCAGTCTGTTGTTCTGTGTCGGGTACTAACAGTTGCTTCTTTACCTGCATACAGATTTCTCAGGAGGCAGGTAAGATGGTCTGGTATTCCCATCTATTTAAGAATTTTCCAGTTTGTTGTGATCTACACAGTTAAAGGCTTTACTGTAATCAATAAAGCAGAAGTAGATTTTTTTCTGGAATTCTCTTGCTTTTTCTATGATCCAAGGGATGTTGGCAAGTTGATCTCTGGTTCCTCTGTCTTTTCTAAAACCAGCTTGAACATTTGGAAATTCACGGTTCACGTATTGCCAAAGCCTGGCTTGGAGAATTTTAAGCATTATTTTACTAGCCAGTGAGATGAGTGCAATTGTGTGGTAGTTTGAGCATTCTTTGGCATTGCCTTTCTTTGGGATTGGAATGAAAACTGACCTTTTCCAGTCCTGTGGCCACTGCTGAGTTTTTCAAATTTGTTGGCATATTGAGTGCAGCACTTTCACAGCATCATCTTCCAGGATTTGAAATAGCTCAACTGGAATTCCATCACCTCCACTAGCTTTCTTCATAGTGATGCTTCCTAAGGCCCATTTGACTTCACATTCCAGGATGTATGGCTCTCAGAGAGTGATCACATCATCATGACTATCTAGGCCATGAAGATCTTTTTTGTATAATTCTGTGTATTCTGCCACTTCTTAATTTCTTCTGCTTCTGCTTCCATACCATTTCTGTCTATATTGTGCCCATCACTGCATGAAATTTTCCCTTGGTATCTCTAATTTTCTTGAAGAAATCCGTAGTCTTTCCCATTCTATGGTTTCCCTCTATTTCTTTGCATTGATCGCTAAGGAAGGCTTTCTTATCTCTCCTTGCTATTCTTTGAAACTCTACATTCAAATGGATATATCTTACCTTTTGTCCTTTGCCTTTTGCCTCTCTTCTTTTCTCAGCTATTTGTAAGCCCTCCTCAGACAGCAATTTTGCCTTTTTGCATTTCTTTTCCATGGGGATGGTCTTGATCCCTGCCTCCTGTACAATGTCATGAACCTCTTTCCATAGTTCTTCAGGTACTCTCTCTATCAGATCTAATCCCTTGAATCTATTTTTCACTTCCACTGTATAATGATAAGGGGTTTGATTTAGGTCATGTCTGAATGGTCTAGTGGTTTTCCCTATGTTCTTCAATTTAAGTCCAGATTTTGCAATAAGTTCATGATCTGAGCCACAGTCAGCTCCTAGTCTTGTTTTGCTGACTGTTCAGAGCTTCTCCATCTTTGGCTGCAAATAATATTATTAATCTGATTTCAGTGTTGACCATCTGGTGATGTCCATGTGTAGTCTTCTCTTGTGTTGTTGGAAGAGGGTGTTTGCTATGACCAGTGTGTTTTCTTGGCAAAACTTTGTTAGCCTTTGCCCTGCTTCATTTTGTACTCCAAAGCCAAATTTGCCTGTTACTCCAGGTACCTCTTGACTTCCTACTTTTGCATTCCAGTCTCCTATGATGGAAAGGACATCTTTTCGGGGTGTTAGTTCTCAAAGGCCTTGTAGGTCTTCATCAGTTCAGTTCAGTTGCTCAGTCGTGTCCGACTTTTTGCAACCACATGAATTGCAGCACTCCAGGCCTCCCTGTCCATCCCCAACTCCCGGAGTTACCCAAACTCATGTCCATTGAGTCGGTGATGCCATCCAGCCATCTCATCCTCTGTCGTCCCCATCTCCTCCTGCCCCCAATCCCTCCCAGCATCAGAGTCTTTTCCAATGAGTTAACTCTTCGCATGAAGTGGCCAAAGTATTGGAGTTTCAGCTTCAGCATCAGTCCTTCCAATGAACACCTAGGACTGATCTCCTTTTGGATGGACTGGTTGGATCTCCTTGTAGTCCAAGGGACTCTCAAGAGTCTTCTCCAACACCACAGTTCAAAAGCATCAATTCTTCGGTGCTCAGCTTTCTTCACAGTCCAACTCTCACATCCATACATGACCACTGGAAAAACCATAGCCTTGACTAGATGGACCTTTGTTGGCAAAGTAATGTCTCTGCTTTTGAATATGCTGTCTAGGTCGGTCATAGCTTTTCTTTCAAAGAGTAAGCATCTTTTAATTTCATGGCTGCAGTCACCGTCTGCAGTGATTTGAGAGCCCAAAAAAATAAAGTCTGACACTGTTTCTACTGTTTCCCCATCTATTTCCCATGAAGTGATGGGGCCAGATGCCATGATTCCTTCCAAAGAAATCCCAGGGCTGATCTCCTTCAGAATGGACTGGTTGGATCTCCTTGCAGTCCAAGGGACTCTCAAGAGTCTTCTCCAACACCACAGTTCAAAAGCATCAATTCTTCGGCGCTCAGCCTTCTTCACAGTCCAACTCTCCCATCCATACATGACCACAGGAAAAACCATAGCCTTGACTAGATGGACCTTAGTTGGCAAAGTAATGTCTCTGCTTTTCAATATGCTGTCTAGGTTGGTCATAACTTTTCTTCCAAGGAGTAAGCGTCTTTTAATTTCATGGCTGCAGTCACCATCTGCAGTGATTTTGGAGCCAAAAAAATAAAGTCTGACACTGTGTCCACTGTTTCCCCATCTATTTCCCATGAAGTGATGGGGCCAGATGCCATGATCTTAGTTTTCTGAATGTTGAACTTTAAGCCAACTTTTCACTCTCTTCTTTTACTTTCAACAAGAGGCTTTTGAGTTCCTCTTCACTTTCTGCCATAAGGATGGTGTCATCTGCATATCTGAGGTTATTGATATTTCTCCCGGCAATCTTGATTCCAGCTTGTGTTTCTTCCAGTCCAGTGTTTCTCATGATGTACTCTGCATATAAGTTAAATAAGCAGGGTGACAATATACAGCCTTGATGTACTCCTTTTTAAAGAGCCACAAACTGGGTGGCTTGAAACAAGAGAAATAATCTCATAATTCTGTAAGATAGAAATCTTTTTTTTTTTTTAAGATAGAAATCTTAAATCACAGTGTCAGCAGGGCTGTGCTCCCTCTGAAGGCTCTAGTGGAAAATCCTTTCATACCTGTTCCTAGCTTCTGATGTTGCTGGAGATCCTTGGCCTTCCTCGGCTTAGAGCCTCATGGCTCCAATTTCTGACTCCCCTTCATGTGGCATTTTTCTCTCTGTGTATTCACATAGCCTTCTTATAAAGATAACAGTCATTGGTTTTAGTGCCCACCCTTATCCAGATGATCTCATCTTTCTTTAATTTTTTTTTATTGTAGTTAAAGTCACATAATAATAAAGCATATTATTTTAACCATGTTTAACTCTACAATGGCACTAAGTACATGCACAGTGCTATGCAATTCTCAGCATCATCCATCTCCCCAATTTTTCACCTTCCTAAATTGGAACTCTTTTCCCATTAATCACTAACTCCCCATTGTCCCTACCCACCTTTTGGCCCCTGTCATCTACTAACGTGCTTTCTGACGCTATGAATTTGACTTTTCTAGGTACCTCCTATGAGTTTGTCTGCACCTAATGTATACTGGAATGCGTTTTTAAGGTTATCTCATCTTAACTATATCTACAAAGAGTCTACTTCAAAATAACGTTGTATCTTGAGATCCCAGTAGAAATGCATTTTGGGGGGATGCTATTCAACACACATCATTCATCATAATTCAGTTTGTCTTCACAGCACCCGCCACTGTCTGGAGTTTTTATTTCAGTCCTATTTGTGATGCTTGTTCACTGTTTGAATCCTTCCACTACACTCTGTGCTCTGACACACTAGAATATCAGTTTTACGTGGGTAAAGATTCCCATCTTATTCCATGCTGAAAGCCTGGCATCTAGTAAAAACCTTCAAATACTCCTATTCAGTGAATCGCTTAACTGACTTAGGACTCAATTTTAATAGTTTATCTCTGGTAGAGTGTGCTGTTCTCTTTCTTAAAATGGCTTTTGAATTCTATGTTTCCTCAGCTACCATCTGAAATCCTTTTGAGAAGAAGTGGAGGAGAAATTATGAACAAATAAAAGGCAGTTGTTTGGAGTGCTCAGGGTATTTTTCCCATGAAATAATGTGATAAATAATGATTAGATTCCCATGCCACTTTTAAAGTTTTTTTTTTTTTTAAGTTGAAGCCTTTTAAACTTTAATGTACCAGAAATATTATCTGTTGGTGATGAAAAAGGCTGAAAATAATGGTGTTTTCAGTGTAGTTTCTTTTGGTGAGCTTGGGAGTTGGATCATGGCAGTACTTGACATGTGGTAGAAGGTCAGGTAATATCTGTTAAAATAATTGATTAATAAATACAAAAGAAGCTACCAAGGTACTTGGACCAGCATAGATTCTCTTTTCTTACTAAAGAAAATAGAGTGAGGGTGGGAGGAGGTGGAGGTTGGATCTGAACTCTTGACTTTTTGCTGCTTTTGGCCATCTGTTATTTTTCAGCTCAGCTGGGGAGTTCATATCATGTCTCCAGAGACCTTAATGGTTTGGCTATCCTTACAGAGCCCCACCTTGGTTTTAGTTACCTGAATCACACCATTTTCTGAGCCCTTGGGGGTTATACTAAGAATATCATATAGTGAAGAATTTGGGAGCAATCTTTAATGAAAATGGGTCTGAAAAGTAATATAAAAGTGCAGCTGATGTCACAATTCATACATTAAAAAAATAACTTCAAATGGGAAAGAAAAAATAAAGTGAGAGTGTGGGTATAAGAAGGGGCAAAAGGCAGAACATCTGTTGTCTTTGCTGTCTTATTTAAAGAGACCACTAGAGAGAGAACGTTCTAGAATGATTTTCAGTATCATGGTGGGGCATCTTTGCTTCATACCATTTCATTTCCAGTTTTTCTCTTTCTGTAATGGATTAAGAGCATTTAATTATGGCATAGAGAACCATCAGAGTTAAATAACAGCCCAAACTCCCTTGTTGAAGGGCCTGTGATTGAGTGACAGTGACTGCTAAGTCCATGTTCGGAGTTTACAAACATGTTTCAGAAGTTCCTGGAAGTCATTCTGGCAGATGACGTCACCTGCTGCAAGGAACAGTTATATTAAGAATACAATAGTGACCTTTCTCTTTATGACTGCTGCCTGAATGCACTGACATACTCTCTGAAAGAATTTCCTCTTCAAAACAAAACGGAAGATGTCCTGTGAGCCTCGCAGACAGTCAATTAAAAGCTAGAGTGCCTACAAGTGCTGGGGTTTGGCCCTGCCAGAGGAACACAGAGCTCTTCACCTATATTCTGTGTGGCATGTGAAAGCAATCGAGCAAATCCAATTAATTCGCTTGATTACCTGGAGTCCTTAGTAAAAGCAAGATTAAGGAGAGCAACATTAGCTCATCATTGACCGGAGGATTTTTCCAGAAACTAACTCCTGTAGCCAGCAATTTTTATTTTGGCTGGCGGCAAATTACTTCTGTTATTTCACTAACACTTTGAGGGTTATTACATTCAATAGCTACACCTGACACTCCTGTAAAGTCTTCTAATTTTCATGAAATGTTGTCTTCAATCCACTCTTATGTAGAGGTAAAGGTGCATTCTCCACATCATGGGTTTCATTTTCACTTTCTAGTTCAGAATCAGTCTGAAGGTATTTTGTCTTTTTTGTGGGTCTACTATTCATATTTTCTGAATCAGAGCTGTATTCTGAAGCACTGTCATCCTCTGAGACACTGGTATATATGTCACTCGGACAGTTAAGAGAAAGTACCTGCATTTAATAAACTAAAACATTCTTCACTCAGAATTTCATGATGTGTCATTTTTTTTTGAAAATTTTACATTTATAATATACACAGGGTTGGAACAAAAACCTAACAGGGAAAAATGTGAAAGAATAATGACAATAATAAGTTGTATAATGAACCCTTGATCAATTTTAAGCTTTAACAACTTTGCATAGTAATGTTAATTGTATCACTTTAGAAATTTATTGATGCATCTCTGAGGGTAACAAAATAAGTGTTTACATGTCTCCAGTGAATAATGTGTTAAGTTTCTTTCTGAATTTGTTGGTCTTTCTAAGGGACATGACTTTTCTTTCAGGTTGGGGAAACATGGAAACTGTGAGAGACTTTATTTTGGGGGGCTCCAAAATCACTGCAGATGGTGACTGCAGCCATGAAATTAAAAGAGCTTGCTCTTTGGAAGAAGAGTTATGATCAACCTAGACAACATGTTAAAAAGCAGAGACATTACTTTGCCGACAGAGGTCCATCTAGTCAAAGCTACGGTTTTTCCACTAGTCATGTATGGATGTGAAAGTTGGACTATAAGAAGGCTGAGCACCAAAGACTGATGCTTTTGAATTGTGGTGTTGGAGAAGACTCTTGAGAGTCCCTTGGACTGCAAGGAGATCCAACCAGTCAATCCTAAAGGAAATCAGTCCTGAATAGGCATTTGAAGGAGTGATGCTGAAGCTGAAACTCCAATATTTTGGCCACCTGATGGGAAGAACTAACTCACTGGAAAAGACCTTGATGGTGGGAAAGACTGAAGGCAGAGGATGGGATGGTTGGATGTCATCACCAACTTGATGGACATGAGTTTGAGCAAACTTTGGGAGCTGGTGATGACATCCACAACAGGGAGGTCTGGCATGCTGCAGTCCATGGAATTGCGAAGAGTTGGACATGACTGAGTGACGGAACTGATACTGAACCATGAAGGAAATGTCTATCTTTGAATAAAGATAACATCAAAGAAAACACGGCATAGAGAGACAGAGACCAGCCACAATAACATTATTCAAGCCCCTAGATGCAGCCATTCCTGAAGCGTTTAGGAACCTTCCATTTATGTGAGTCAATACATTTCCTTTTATGCTTAAGCTTGTTACAAGCTCCAGGAGTTGGAGATGGACAGGGAAGCCTGGCATGCTGCAGTCCATGGGGTCACAAAGAGTTGGACATGACTGAATGAGTGAACTGAAGTTTGGTAAGGGAACATGAGCTGTTTTAGAAGATAAGCTCAACTTCTCAGGAAGTTAGCACAAATAGAAGTTCATTTCTGCTTTGTATGACTGTTTAATGCAGTTGTTTCTGGACAGTTCACCTTTCTCTGATCAAGGACTCATGTTCTTTTCATGCTGTGACTTCACCCTCTCTAGGCCTTCAGAATCTTCATTTGGAAGTGGATGGAGAAAGAGGACGGGATACAAATGTGGGAGGCTTTTATTAGTCAGGCCTGGTAGTGAGTGACTTCATCCCTGCCCACATCCCATTGGATAAAACTCAACTACATATCCCACCTAAAGCAAGGGAAACGGAAATATGTAGTCCAGCTGGGTGTCCAGGGAGACAAGGTAATAGGCATGCTGGGCGTCTTAGTTAATCTCCAGCACAAAGGACAGTGATCCAAGAAGCTGGCCTTTTCCATGAGCCAGATGACGGACGAGGATTGGCAGACCTGGCCTTAAGTTAGCTTTCCTGTCTGGAGAGCTCCTTGTGGAGGTTCAAGAACTAGTGTGCAGCCTTTGGCACCCATGGACAACACATTTGTACAGGCAAACCCAGGCGACTCTCAGCTCCCTGTGTGGTATTAAGTTTAAGTCCAGTCATTTCTCAAGAAACCAAGATCCAGAGAAGGAAAATGTTTATTGTAGAGCACATGTCTAATTGTGGCAAAGTATGCAAGCATAGTGTTGATATCAAGATAGTGTTAAATTTGCTTCTCTATCACTAACATGTATATATGTATATATCAGTTCAGTTCAGTTGCTCAGTCGTGTCCGACTCTTTGCGACCCTGTAAATTGCAGCTTGCCAGGCCTGCCTGTCCATCACCAACTCCCGGAGTGCACCCAAACTCATGTCCATTGAGTTGGATCTCCTCACAGTCCAACGGACTCTCAAGAGTCTTCTCTAACACCACAGTTCAAAAGCATCAATTCTTTGGTGCTCAGCTTTCTTCACAGTCCAACTCTCACATCCATACATGACCACTGGAAAAACTATAGCCTTGACTAGATGGACCTTTCCTAGCAAAGTAATGTCTCTGCTTTTCAATATGCTATTTAGGTTGGTAATAACTTTCCTTCCAGGAGTAAGCGTCTTTTTATTTCATGGCTGCAGTCACTTTCTGCAGTGATTTTGGAGCCCAGAAAAATAAAGTCTGACACTGTGTCCTCTGTTCCCCTATCTATTTCCCATGAAGTGATGAGACCAGATGCCATGATCTTTGTTTTCTGAATGTTGAGCTTTAAGCCAACTTTTTCACTCTCCTCTTTCACTTTCATCAAGAGGCTTTTTAGTTCATCTTCACTCTCTGCCATAAGGGTGGTATCATCTGCATATCTGAGGTTATTGACATTTCTCCCAGCAATCTTGATTCCAGCTTGTGCTTCTTCCAGCCCAGTGTTTCTCATGATGTACTCTGCATATAAATTAAATAAGCAGGGTGACAATATACAGCCTTGACNCAGGAGACCCCAGTTCAATTCCTGGGTCAGGAAGATACACTGGAGAAGGGATAGGTTATCTACTCCAGCATTCTTGGGCTTCCCTTGTGGCTCAGCTGGTAAAAAAATCTGCCTACAAGGCAGGAGACCTGAGTCTGATCCCTGGGTTGAGAAGATCCCCTGGAGAAGGGAAAAGCTACCCACTCCAGTATTCTGGCCTGGAGAATTCCATGGACTCTACAGTCCATGGGCTCGCAAAGAGTCGGACATGGCTGAGCGACTTTCACTTGCACTTTTGCTGGTTGTGGTGTCAGGGTTGGTATCCTCATGGAATGCCTTTGGGAGTGTTTCCTCCTCTTTAGTCTTTTGGAAGAGTTTGGGAAGGATCAATGTTATTCTTTGTATGTTTGGTAGAATTTGCCTGAGAAAACATCTGGCCCTCGAGTTCTGTTTGTAAGTTTTATTTAAATTACAGATTCTGTTCCACTTCTAGTGATCGGTTTGTTCAGGTAATCTATTTCTTCTTTCTTCAGTTTTGGTACACTGTGGTTCTCAAAACTTGTCCATTTTTTGTACTTTGTTAAATTTGTTGACAAAATAATTCTTCAGTTTTCTTTTTTCATTTCTGTAGTGTCAGTTGTCAATTCTCCTCTTCCTTTTCTTATTTACTTTCATTGCATCTTTTTCTATAACTTTAAAATCTCTAATTTATTTCCTATCTGATCTTTTTTATCTGCTTGTTTCTGCCAACTTTAGGTTTTGTTTCTTCCTTTCCTCTTTTAGATGGTGTGTCTATTAGAGATTTTTCTTGTTCTTAAATTCTATAGCTGTGAACTTCTGTCTCATCAGAACTGCTATTGCCGCATTGCCCAGGTTTTGTATGGTTGTTTTCATTGTCATTTGCCTCAATGCATTTTTAATTTCTTTTTTTGTGTTGTGTCTTTCACAGAAAAGTTTTTATTTTCCTTATTTATCTTAAAATAGTTTGTTTTATACTGAACTTTGTTTGATTTACATTGATGTGTTAGTTTCAGCTACACAGCAAAGTGATTTAGTTATACATAGTACATATTGTAAACATTCACTGGATCATAGAGAAAACAAGGGAATTCCAGAAAGACATCTACCTCTGTTTCATCAACTCACTAAAGCCTTTGACTGTGTGGATCATAACAAACTGTGGAAAGCTCTTAAAGAGATGGGAATACCAGGCCATCTTGCCTGTCTCCTGAGAAACCTGTATGCAAGTCAAGAAGCAACTATTAGAACCCTGTATGTAACAACTAGTTGGTTTAGAATTGAGAAAGAAGTATGACAGGGCTATCTGATGTCACCCTGTTTAACTTATACACTGAGCACATCATGAGAAATGCCAGGCTGGATGAGTTGCAAGCTGGAATCAAGATAGGTGGGAGAAGCATTAACAACCTCAGATGATACCACTCTAATGGTAGAAAGCAAAGAGGAACTAAAGAACCTCTTGATGAGGGTGAAGGAGGGGAGTGAAAAAGCTGACTTAAAAATAAATATTAAAAAAAACTAAGATCATGACATCCAATCCCATTACTTCGTGGCAAATAGAGGGGGAAAAGGTGGAAGCAGTGACAGATTGCCCTTTCTTAGGCTCTAAAATCACTGAAGATGGTGACTGCAGCCATGAAATCAGATGATTGTTTCTTGGCATGAAAGTTAAGACAAACCTAGCCAGTGTGTTGATAAACAGAGACATCACTCTGCGACAAAGGTCTGTATAGTCAAGACTATGTTCTTCCCAGTGGTCACATACAGTTCTGAGAGCTGGACTGTAAAGAGGGCAGAGCGCCAAGGAATTGATGCCTTTGAACTGGAGAAGACTGGAGAAGACTCCTGAGAGTCCCTTGGAGATCAAACCAGTCAACTTTAAAGGAAATCAACCCTGAATATTCACTGGAAGGACTGATGCTGAAGCTGATATTTTGGTCACCTAATGCGAACAGCCAACTCATTGGAAAAGTTCCTGATGTTGGGAAACATTGAGGACAGAGAAGAGAGTGTCAGTGAGATGGCTGGATGACATCACCAATGCAATGGACGTGAACTTGGGCAAACTTCAGGAGATGGTGAGGGACAGGGATGCCTGGCATGCTACAGCCCATGGGGTCACAAAGCGTCAGCTACAACTGGGTGACTGAAAAACAACAGTACATACATTAATGCTGTTTCAGATTCTTTTCCCAAATTTGTTATTACAGAGTATTACATTGAGTTCCTTGTGCTATATATTAGGTTCTTGATTATGTTTTATACACAGTAGTGTATATATGTTAATCATAACCTTCTAATTTATTCCTACCCATAAATTTCCCCTTTGTAACCATGTTTATTTTCTAAGTCTGTGAGTCTGTTTCTGTTTTTTAAATTCATTTGTATCGTGTTTAGATTTCACATATAAGTGGTATCATATGACATTTGCCTTTGTCTGTTGGGCTTACTTCCCTTACTACAATAATTTCTAAGTCCATCCGTGTTCCTTTAGATGGCATTGTTTCCTTCTTTAATGGCTGAGTAATATTCCATTCTGTATATATACCACATCTGTTGATGGACATTCAGGTTGCTTCCATGTCCTGGCTGTTGTAAATAGTGCTGCAATGAACACTGGTCTGCATTTACTTTTTCCTGGTGTGGTTTTCTCTGAATATATGCCCAGGTATGTGAATGCTGGATCATATGGTAGTTCTAGTTTCTTAAGGAACCTCCATCGTTCTCCATAGTGGCTGTACCAATTTGCATTTCCACCAACAGGGGTAGGAGGGTTCCCCTTTCTCCACAACTTCTCAAGCATTTATTGGTCAAAGACTTTTTGATGATGGCCATTCTGACAGCCGTGAGGTGATACTTCATTGTAGTTTTTATTTGCATTTGTCTAATAATTCGTGATATTGAGCATCTCTTCACTTTTTTTTTTTTTTTGGTCACCTGGATGTCTCCTGTAGAGACATGTCTGTTTGGATATTCTGTCCATATTTTGATTGTGGCTTTTTTTTTTTTTTTTTTTTTGAGCTGTATGAGCTATTCATACCCTTTGGAGGTTAATCCCTTTCTGGTCACATAGTTTGCAAAATATTTTTTTTTCCCATTCTGTGGTCTATCTTTTTGATTTCAGTGGTTTCCTTTGCTGTGCAAAACTTTTTAAGTTTAATTACATCTCATTTGTTTGTTTTTATTTACCATACTCTAGGAGGTATATGTGAAAATATCTGCTGCATATATGAAAAGATTTCTTGCTTATCTCAAAGAATGTTCTGCCTATACTTCCCACCAAGAGTTTTATAGTGTCTGGACTTACACTTAGGTCTTTAATCCATTTTGAGTTATTTTCATGTATGGTCTTAGGAATTGTCCTAATTTCATTCTTTCACTTGTAGCTGCCCATTTTTCCCCAGCACTACTTATTGAAGAAACCATCTTTTCTCATTGGTGTATTCTTGCCTCTCTTCATAGGTAGGAGATGGTAGGTGCATGGGTATATTTATAGGCTCTATCCTGTACCATTGACCCATATTTCTGTTTTTGTGCTAGAACTCTACAGTTTTGATTACTGTAGTTTTGTAGTATCGTGTAAAGTCAGAGATCCTGATTCCTCCAGTTCCATTTTTCTTTCTCAAGATGCTTTGGCTATTCAGGATCTTTTATGTTTCTATATAAATTCTAAAAATTTTTTGTTCTAGTTCTTTGAAAACTGCCATTGGTAGTTTAATAGGGAATGACACCCCACTCCAGTACTCTTGCCTGGAAAATCCCATGGATGCAGGAGCCTGGTGGACTCCAGTCCATGGGGTCACTAAGAGTAGGACACGACTGAGTGACTTCACTTTCACTTTTCACTCTCATGCATTGGGGAAGGAAATGGCAACCCACTCCAGTGTTCTTGCCTGGAGAATCCCAGAGATGGGGGAGCCTGGTGGGCTGCGGTTTATGGGATCACACAGAGTTGGACACGACTGAAGCGACTTAGCAGCAGCAGCAGCAGCATTACATCTGTAGACTTCTTTGGGTTGTATAGTCATTTTCACAATATTGATTCTTCTAAGCCAAGGATATGCTGTATGTCTCCATCTGTTTGTGTCATCTTCCTTTCATGAGTATCTTATAGTTTTCTGAGTACAGGTCCATTGTTTATTCCTGGGTATTTTATTCTTTTTGATGCAGTCGTAAATGGGATTGTTTCTTGAATTTCTCTCTCCCACCTTTCATTGTTAGTGTATAGGAATGCAAGAGTTTCTTTGTATTTTGTATCCTGCAACTTTATAAAATTCATTGATAGCTTCTAAGTTTCCTGGTGGCAACTTTTGAATTTTCTATGTATAGTATGATGTCATTTGCAAACAGTGACAGTTTTGCCTCTTTTCTGATTTGGATTCTCTTCATTTTTCTTCTGATTGCTGACTAGGACTTTCAAAAATAGGGTCAGTAATAGTGGTGAGATTGGACATCCTTGTCTTTTCCTGATCTTTGAAGAAATGCTTTCAGTTTTTCACCACTGAGCATGATGTTTGCTATGGATTTGTCATATATGGCCCTATTATGTTGAGACTGGTTCCCTCTGTGCCCACTTTCTAGAGTTTTTTAAAATCATAAATGGATAACTTTTATCAAATTATTTTTCTATATCTATTAACATGATCATGTGTTTGTCTTTTCTGATGTGTATTATCTTGATTGATTTACATATGTTGAACCATCCTTGTGACCCTCATATGAACCCAAGTTCATACGTGTTTGAACTTGGTGTTCATGGTGTTTGATCTTTTTTATGTATCATTGGATTCTGTTTGCTAATATTTTGTTGAGAATTTTTGCATCTATATTCACCAGTGATATTGGCCTGTAATTTTCTTTTTGGTGGTGTCTTTGTCTGGTTTTGTCAGGGTGATGGTGGGTTAATTGAATGTCTCTGGGAGTGTTCCCTTCTCTTCAGTGTTTTTGGAAGAGTTATAGAAGGATCAGTGTTTAAAATTTTTCTTTGTATGTTTGGTAGAATTTGCCTGTGAAGCCATTTGTAAGGAGTATCTTTTATTATCTATTCTTTTTGTTTTCATCACTCTTAAGAGGTGGGTCAGAAAAGATATTCCTGTGCTTTATGTCAGCAAGTGTTTTTCCTATGTTTTCTTTTATGGTGTTTGGTCTTACATTTAGGTCTTTAATCCATTTGAGTTTATTTTAAGGTGTGGTCTTAGGAGAGTGTTCTAATTTCATCCTTTTACTTGAAGCTGTCCAGTTTTCCCAGCACCACTTATTAACTCTTTTCTCCACTGTATATTCTTGCCTCCTTTGCCACAGACTAGGTGACCACAGGTGCCTGGGTGTTGTTACTTCTGAACTCTCTGTGCTGTTCCACTGATCTGTATTTGTTTTTGTTTAGTACCATACTCTTGATTACTGTAGTTCTGTAGTATAGTCTGAAGTCAGGGAGTCTGATTCCTCCGGCTTCAGTTTTCTTTCTCAAGATTGCTTTGGCTATTCAGCATCTTTTGTGTTTCCTTACAACTTGTAAACATTTTCCTTCTAATCCTGCCTTCAAACATTTAGTGGGCCTCTTCTTTGCTCTGTGTTGTTGCTGCATGTCAGGGGCAGGGCCTGCTCCTGAGTTGCTGGAGTAGAAGCCCTCAGTTCCATTTCTGAGCTGCAGTGAGAAGTAGACAGAACTGGAGTGCTCCTGCTGGGAGAGGCGCTTTGGCTGGGGTATTCCCTCCCTGGAGCTGTCTACTGTGGGTGCATCCTGTGGTGTCACCTGCACAGGCTCACAGAATGAACTGTGGACAATACCCTTGGTACCGCCTCCACTGGGAATGCAATCATTTGGCCCTGGTGTCCCTCAGGCGCTGTGGTTACAAGGCCGCCAGCACAGATCCTTAGGTGCCCACTCACTGAAGTCAGGACCGCAGTGGTCACATAGCTGGAGCCATCCTGGGAGCTGTGGAAGCCCCCTAGCCCCACCTCTGTGTGTACAGGCCACAAAGCCCATAGCTGCTGAGGCCAGACTGGTGCCAGGCGTGGAAACACCTACTGTCCTGCTCCCGGAGCCCTTAGAGGCACTTGATGAAAGAGGCTATTATGGCTGACCACACCCACCCCTCCACATGCCCTTTAGCAATGGTACTTTGCTGCCGG
Organism: Aepyceros melampus; assembly: GCA_006408695.1. Taxonomy (NCBI): domain Eukaryota; kingdom Metazoa; phylum Chordata; class Mammalia; order Artiodactyla; family Bovidae; genus Aepyceros; species Aepyceros melampus. The sequence goes on along the minus strand of SJXQ01006685.1, from coordinate 338,010 downwards.
GGTGGGCCCGGGCTTTCTCTGCAGTCACACTTTAGCCCCTTCAGGTTGTCTCTGCATAGCCGGCCTGTGCTCTCCCTGGGCCCGTCCTGAGCCCCGAGTTTCAGCACCCGCCCCTGCGCGTACAGGCAGGTGTGCCTCTTGGGCCGCGTACGCAACAAGATAGCGCCAATCCTCTTTGCTGGTCTCTGTCTTCTGCCTGTTCCCACCAGAGCCAGAGCACCAGTCAGTATACTCTCTTCCAAGTCTCTGAAGATCACTTTCTGTTCAGACTGATGACCAGTGAAGGGGCTTCCCAGGGCGCAGGAACAGTTTCCTCTTCCACAGCTCCTTCCCCGGGGCCAGGTCCCATCCAGATTCCGTTTTCCCTTGGTTATATGGAGTTCTTTCTTGAACTTCTGGGTGTCTGATATCTACTGCCATCATTCAGTAAGGTATCATGTGAGCATCCATCCATGTGTAGATGTATTTCTGATGCATTTGTAGGAGGAGGTGAGACCCAAAGTCCTTTTTATTCCCCCATCTTGATTCTTCCCTCCATAGAATGTTTGTAAATGTTCCACAGACTGATCCTCCACTTTTGTTTTCAGTTTGACTCTGTGGCTGATGTATCTGATGTGTCAAGCAATGTTACCCTGAAAAGTTACACTATGCACTTTGAGGTACCTCTGTGTGCTGCACAATGCATGATCTCTGCATGGTGTGTCCACTGCATGATGATAAGCCACTTGGGTTAAATCAGATCAGACCCCTCAGATGTTTAGAGCGGCTACATTTCTTAATGGCACATTCTAGAACCTAATCCTAGAGTGTTTTTCTTTCTGATGTGTTTTGGGACCTCTTTATTTTGGAGGCTTTCCAGCAAGGGGAACAAGGTGGGGTGAGAAAAGAGGGAGGGAGGAGTCAAGTTCTGTACATAAATCCAGGAATTTTACAGTGAAATACAACTGCTCACTTAGTGACCATGAGAGAATACTGCTCTTTCCCCTGGGGAAGGGAAGTTGTTGAGGAGGCTCTGTGCTGACGGCCCTGAAGAGCTTACTTGCTACCCCTCAGCCCCACTCTACTGCTTTGCTATGCAGCAGCCCTGTCCACAGGGAAACATAGCCAGTGCCCCAGCCAGTACATGAGCTCTTGGAGGCACCAGGGACACTGGCTATCTAATGAGACCATTAGTTATTATCTCACTTTACCAGAAGTTGTGAGCTACAGTATTCCTGATGTACTCAATTTTGTAGGATATGGAGACAGTGTTTCCTTCATTGACAATGTGTGACACATGATTTTCTATCTTGCTTAAAACCCATTTTCTTTAGACCTTAGTCACCAACAGCAACTTTCTCTTCAGGGCTTAGCTGATACCAAAATCCCCCGGTCTGGGACACCTGTGAGCATTAGGAGCAACCGAAGCCTGTCTGTTCTGCGCATCCCAAGTCAGAGACACGGCAGTCAGACCTATTCCCAAGGCTCTCTCCACCGGAGTGTCAGCCAACTCATGGACATTCAAGACAAGAAGGTCTTGATAGATGACTCACTGTGGGAAACCATCATGGGTCATGACAGCGGACTGGTGAGTCATTTCCTAATCTGGAGCATTTGTTAAACACAAGTATGTTGATAAACAGGTGGCACGGTTTCCTGTACCCCGCAGAACGGTCATCTCCAGAACACTCACTTTATCCCTCTGACCACTTACCCAATTATTTCTGAAACTGTCTTATTCTTTTGGCACACAATAGAGACTCAAAAAATACATTCATATGCAAGTGAAGAGGTGAACAGGTTCTACTTCATTAACTTGGGCAGGACATGCCTGCAAACACTGGAACATGCCTAAATGAGGCATAAAGTGCAAGCTCCTATTTTACTAAAGGAAAACAAAAAGATACGTATTTTCCTTCTGGTTTATGATTAGAGGAGAAAGAGAGTCTCTCAATAGGATGTATAGTTTCTTCTTCAAAAAACTCAGAAAATCATAAATATAGAGCGTTGGTATGTATGAACCTCACTTTTCATAATTTCAGCCCAGGGGATACAAAGAGTTAACCTCATCATTATCTAATACTTTTTTGAGTCCCTAGCTCTGGTTCTACATTTGAACTCTCACTCACCTCTCTCTCCCCTTAATTCTCAGTTTTCCTTCACTGAAAAGTTGATGATTTTCAAAAAGAATTCCTTAACTAATGGCAAGAAATAAATTCATGGCTCCAAATTTCAATCACACACACACACACACACACACAAAATAAAACTGATAGTCCTTCTGGTTTGTTAGGATGATGATCTATAATAAGGACTTTAAAATCATGGGTCTGTTTGAAGTTGTGATGACTACTGAATTCTATGACTCCATTTCAGATATGATGTTTCTATGTCAGGAATAATTACATTAGGTTGAAACAAAGAATTGTTAATTGATCATATTTGACATACAAAATGGCAGTTTCATATAGTTCAATATATTACATTGAAGGCTAGATGCATGGTGCTCTTACCCATGGACACACATCTTAACAGTAATTTTTTTGGAACTGGGGATCTTAAAAGCACTGATTACAGCACCCCCATTCTTCACTATTGTACTATGCTGACATTTTTGCTTTTGATGACAATAATAGTAATAGGCAGTATGCAAAGCAATTCAGTGAAAGCTTTTTAAGATATCTATATGTGGCAAATTATCTGTTCCATATAACATAATCTGTATTCCTAGCCCCATTCAACTAAAAAAAAAATACAGTAAGAAGATCGGATACAATGAAGCACAACAGCTTGCATTCTGGCTCTTCTGCTTAAATTCTGAACTGAATCGTATGAAACCTCCCCACTTTCGGATGAGAGAACTGAGGCTTACACTGTGCTATGTCTCAACCTTTTAATGCTCAAAAGATATACATTTTGTGTAACACTGTTGCCAGCAAATATCCTAACCAGTGATGACTGGTGTCTTTTCAGTATGTGGATGAAGAGGACCTGATGAATGCCATCAAGGGTTTCAGCTCTGTGACTAAGGAACACACCACATTCACCGACACCCACCTGTGAAGGATGGAAACCTGTAAGACACAAGCTGGATGCAGGCTCCACACCCCATGCCCACTGGGTTATCAGATATCATAAATGCTAAAAAGCTATTGCTTATTATGCTATAATCCTTTAAAGATGAGTATTTTGGAAATTATTTCTCCCTAATAGAGTTCTAACTTGTTTTTCTGGCAGTTAAAATGAGGGGTTTCTGAAATTTTATGTGCATGTGAAAATGCTTATTTTGCTCTTATTTTGAGGCCACTAAGCATGTAATTGTCACTTGGCTCTGTTTGGCAGTGACACTGCTATTTAAATGAATTAGTGGTGATTTCAGGTTGGCCTAATTTAAAAGCTAAGGGGTTCTTTTGAGAGGATGTCATTGCTGCTGCTTGGAGCAGCAAAGCACTGCTTCTGCTCTCAGCCCCATGTTCATGGAAGTTGAAACAAACCTGTGAGGAACCATTCTAGTAACAGCTGTGAAATCAAATCCCAATGTCAGATCAAGCCGAAACACTCAGAAAAACAAACTCTGCATTGAGGCTACACATTTGACTGTGTAGGTTTCTATTTGATTTTGATGTTTAGGGTAAGTATTTACCAAATCACATAAACTTATAAATGTCTGTTCTTATATGTATGAATCTTCTAAAAATCTAAGGAACAAGCAGCTAACTTATATATTTCAAAGAGAAAAATGAACTGTTTTGATATTTTACATAGTTTTGAAACTCCAGTCATTACTGTTTATAAAATTCTGTCAATTCACTGAATAACCAGGAATACCTTCACCTTGGCACATTCTATATGGAAACTACTGTTTTATTTGCATTTTTAACTAATCTATGTAGAATTAAAGAAAAAAAATTTATGTTCCTTCCAGCTTTGAAAATTTTTAAAATAACACATATATAAATATAGGAATATACATGTTTCATATATCTGTCCTATATTCCTTCATTTCAGAGAACTACTAGAATCATTCAGAGCAGAAATTGGTACTTTAACTGTTAAAATGACTCATGACCAAATTTCCATGAGTCAAAGTTTTTGTTATTTACTCTATTTGGATCAGAAAGTTACTGGTAAGTCCTACCTCAAGAAATACTTTCCTCCCCACGTAAACATAAAATGAAAGGTATTTAAGTTTATTCGTCACAGAAAACAATGTAAGAAAAACCTCTTCTTCATTCTTAAAGGTCTTAATGATTCTGGGAATTACTTTTGAGTCTGTATGTCTCAAACTCAATTGTTGGACATATTTTGTGAATTACATTCAGAGATAAGTAGATTTCTCCAAAGCTGAGCTGGCAAAACTTGGAGCGCAAGGAATAACTTTGCTTATCCTGCCTGAAAATGAGGAATCACACCAACTGTCCAGCAGTCAAAGAAAAACCATGGACTTTAAGGGCACTGAGACTTTATCCAAATTTGCGGAAGAGCAGCTCCTCAGAATGACCAACTACTGGGCAAGCCTTGCCAACACTAAGTGTCAAAAGCGCAGACCAGTGTTAAGTCCAAGTTCTGCCCCCTTGTTAGAACTGCTACAAACGAATCCATGAATTCATTAGCTGACTCATTCACGTTTTGATCCCCTGGCTCAGTGACAGAACCCTGCATGGCTTCCACCCACACCACCCCCGCAACACTCTGAACATGACTTGTATCGATTTCAGAGAAGCAAGCAATGCTGTCTTCCTGCTTTAGGTGGTACTATGTGCCAAGCCTCCATTCAACAGTCAGACTCACCCCTAGATATTCTGATTCAGCTGGTCTGGGGTAGCGCTGAGGTGTCAGTACTTCTAACAGCCTCCAGATGTTACTAATGTGGAGAACCAGTTTTGTAAAGAACCTGAAAGAATACATGCTGTGCACTGGGACTCCGGTCCTCGCCCACTTCTCCTTTACAGAGACGACAGCAGACAGCTCTCTGTAAACCTCCTGACTCTGGTCCCATCTCATACTCAGCTTCAGTTTTAAGATCTGCTTTGTTGAGGGCACACAGCTATGCTTGTATAAGCTCAACTAAGAACTGCACTTATCGATCATCTATTGTCATTTCTACCTGAATGTGAAATCTGTATTGGTACTTTATGCTGATCTAAAAATCATGTTGGCATCAATATAATTCAACCTGAACAACTTGTAAATAACACATAGTCCAGGAGGAATAATTCAGTGAGTAGGAACTTAATTATGTCACACATGAATAGTAGTTTATTTCCAATGCACAGATATCAGTAAATTAATCAAAAGGTGGTTTGCTTAATAAATATTTAACTGTGAACCAAGTTTGATTTAATATATTTATGAAAAAATACTCTTAACAGCTCTGGGTTGTATTTACAGTTTACATATAATGATAAAGGTGAGCCCACTTAAGAAAACAGGATATTATGAATAATCGATGTACATTAGAATCAATGTAACACATTTTGTAAGACATGAGTCCCAACCGGCAGAGATACATATTTAGCAGATAACCTCAGGTGGCTCTGATATGTAAGCCTGGATGAGAAAGCCAGGAAAGACCACAGGCTGCAGAGACAGACGTGGGTTCATGAGGTGGCTTAGTAGCTAAGGAGCTTTGTGGTGAAGTATTGATCCTCAGAGGGCCTTGGCAATCTCATTTTGAAAAAGGATAACAATACTTATCTAGCTGACATGAAAATACCTATTTCATAATTACTGGGAAAACTTGACACCATGAGAATTGTAATTCTGTTGTTTTTCATCTGTCACACAAAGTATATACATAGATTCATTTTTTTCCTCCACATTTGTGTGTTTTGCAGTTGTTTTCTTGTAGCTGATTTCTAATCTCATAGCATTGAGGCTGGGAAGATTCTTGATTAGGATTTCAATTTTCTTAAATTTACCGAGGCTTGATTTGTGATCCAAGATGTGATCTATTGTGGAGAATGATCTGTGTGCACTTGAGAAGAAAGTGTATTCTCCTGCTTTTGGATGGAATGTCCTATAAATATCAAGCCTATCTAATGCTTCTGAACTGTGGTGTTGGAGAAGACTCTGGAGAGTCCCTTGGACTGCAAGGAGATCCAACCAGTCCATTCTGAAGGAGATCAGCCCTGGGACTTCTTTGGAGGGAATGATGCTGAAGCTGAAACTCCAGTACTTTAGCCACCTCATGCGAAGAGTTGACTCATTGGAAAAGACTCTGATGCTGGGAGGGATTAGGGGCAGGAGGAGAAGGGGACGACAGAGGATGAGATGGCTGGATGGCATCACTGACTTGATGGGCAAGTCTGAGTGAACTCCGGGAGTTGGGGATGGACAGGGAGGCCTGGTGTGCTGCCAATCACGGGGTTGCAAAGAGTCGGACACAACCGAGCAACTAAACTGAACTGAACTGAACCTATTGTGTCATTCAAGGCCTCTTTCCTTACTAATTTTCTGTCTGGATAGACGATCTGCCCATTTAGGTAAGTGAGGTATTCAAGTCCCCCCAGTATTGTTGTGTTGCTGTCCCTTTCTCCTTTTATGTCTGTTAATATTTGCTCTGTATTTTGAAGTCTGCCTTTACCAGTGAGCTTTCCCATTGGTAATTTTGTTTCTAGTGTTTTGGGCTTTTCCACTTCCTTTGGCTTTTGCTGTAAAGCTGGTTTGATGGTACTGAATTCTTACCTTTTGCTTGTGTATAAAGCTTTCTATTTCTCTGTCAAATCTGAATTGCCTTGCTAGGTAGAGTATTCTTGGTTGTAGGTTTCTCCCTTTCATCACTTTAAATATATCATGCCTTCTGGCTTGCAGAGTTTCTGCTGAAAAATCAGCTGACAGTCTCAGGGGATTCCTATGTATGTTATTTGTTGCTCTTTCCTCCCCTTGTTGCTTTTAATATCTCTTTTTCTTTTTTTCGGTCAATCTGACTACTGTGTGTCTCAGCATGTTCCTTGGGCTCATCCTGTATGGGACTCTCTGTGCTGGGTGACTATTTCCTTTCCCATGTTTCAGCTATTACCACTTCAAATATTTTCTCAGGTCCTTTCTCTCCCTCTTTTTCCTTCTGTGACCCCCCTATAATGCAAACACTGGTGCATTTAACGTTTCCCAGGGGTTTCTTCCATTGTCTGCTTCCATTTATTCTGCTATGATTCCTTCTAGTGTATTTTTCAATTATTGTTCATCTGTTTGCGCTTTAGATCTTCTAGCTCTTCATTAAAATTTTTCTATGTCTTTATTCTTTCTCCAGATTCTTGGATCCTCTTTACGGTGATTACTCTGTACTCTTTCTCAGACAGGTTGGTTATCTCCACTTCACTTAGCATTCTATGGGGGTTTTGCCTTGTTCCTTTGTCTGGGACATACTCCTCTGCTGTCTCACTGTTGACATTTCTGTTTGTATTCTTGTGTGTGCAGGAGCTTAGTTATGCTTCTCCGTCTTAGAGAAGGGGCCCTCTGCAGGGGATGTCCTTTGTGTCCCAACAGAGGATCAGGGGCCAGTTGGTCCCAGCATAGACTCTGGTCCGTGTTATAAACTCAGTTCTGCAGAACTGTACTTTCCTTGCTTCTGGCGTCTGCTCCCTGATGGGGGAGGCTAGGCTAAGGGCTCCATGTAGGTTTTCTAGGTAGGAGGGGCTTGTGCCTCCTCACTGGTCTTGGCCAGCACGGTCTTGGCCCTTTGGTGGGCCAAGCTCTGTCAAGGGATGTGTCGAGGGGTGGCTGAGAGTCAAGAAGTCTAGGCAGCCTGTCTGCTGATGGACAGGGCCATTTCCTACCCCTCTGGTTGTCTGGCCTGAGGCGTCCAGCACTGGAGCTTACAGGCTGTTGGGTGGGGTCTCAGTGCGAAGGACTCAAAATGTTTGACTCCACCCAGCATTCACATAAGTCCCCACTGTATCAGCCACCAGGTTTTATGATGCCAGAGAGCCACAGCTGCCCCCACCTCCCAAGGAGACCCTCGGAGACCCTCCAAGGAAGTAGGTCTGGCCCAGGTTTGTGTGGAGTCTCAGCTTTCGCCCTGAGCACCTGTGTGTGTCCTCCAAGGGTGGAGGCTGTTTCCCCCATCCTGGGGGCGGGGGGTAGCTCCTGCAGTTAAGCCCTGCTGGCCTGTAAACCCCAACGCTCTGGAGGCCCCTCCTCCCAAAGACTGACCCCTGCGCTGAGGAGCCTGGCATGGGGCTCAGCTTCCACTCCTGAGGGAGAAGTTCTGTGATTTAATTATTGTCTGGTCTATGGGTTGTCCAGCTGGGTGGCATGGGATCTGATTACACCGTGAGTGCACCTGTCCTTTCACCTCCTGATTTCGTCTTCATGTCTCTGGATGTAGACTTTTTTTGGTGTGCTCAGAGAGGAGACTGAGTCCTACTCCAGCACCTTGGCTGAAAAATCTCTCTTCATGGATCTGGAGGCTGTAAGCCTGGCATCAAAGTGCCATGGAGGTTGGTTTCTGGCGAGAGCTCTCTTGTAGATGGCCATCTTCTCTCGAGTCCTCATGTGGCCTTTTTTCTGAAATCTTATTCTTCCTTACAACAATGGACAGTGTTCCTGTTCTCCTAAGAAGTGAAAGAAGTTCACACGGCGCAGGTGGTTCTGGAGGTTTTCCCCTTTTTGGACTAAAAAACCCTAATTAGGAAACTATCTCTGCTATGCCTAAGATTTTTCATTATAATCTGCTGAAGTTTACAAAGTTAAGAGCCAGAACAGACTCAAATTTCTGCTGTACCATCAAGGTTCAAGCTTTTTTTGTGGGAAAGAGAAACAATCTGACTGTAATGCAAATATTTATAGAATAACTACAGTGAGTTGCCACTACAGTTTTTTTTTTTTTCAGAATTACACTAAAATCCCATAAAGAGCCCTTTAACTCTTCGAAAAGACTGGGTAAATATTTAATTTTTAGTTTTCTTACTTGCCCACCCAACTTTTTACATGAGTATAATAATGAGAAAAAGGATTTAAGAGATAAATACAATCCTTGGTAATAATGAAATTATGCTTCATGTAACCTTTTCCCTGACAATACAAGTTTTCATACATATAAGATCCTCTCTCTTTCCTTTATTATGGGAGGAAACAAAGCATGAACAAAACCTAAGTACACTTTAAACAGAATTACTATTCCTTAAATAACTGAAAACACCTAATCATTTTTATTTGCTTTACTTGACAAGTAAAGTGTCTATGAAACCACTGGTAATATAATAAACTTTAAAGAATTTATTTTGACTTGACCCACTTATATTTCTCAGAATGGGAATATATACACTATTCATCAATAAATGCTTAATGCTTTAAATTTACAATTACCTTACTTGCAGAAATTTAGAAATCATTCCAATTAAAGTACAAAAGATTTTTTTGTTCTTATTTTAAAATAAAATTTCTATAGCAGCCAAAACCTTTAACCAAAAATTCAGAAGTACAGTCTCTTAAGTTTAACAAAATGGCCACATTCTAATTTAATTATCTTCATTATTAACACAAGAAAAAAATATGGTGGCTCCTCAAACAAGGCAAACTAGTAACTGGTAGTTTTCTTTTCTGGGCACTCAAAACTGTCTTTATTTCATCTGTTCAAACAGTTGCTCCAACTTTAAAGAGTTTTTAAATGGATTTTTGACATTTAATATTGGTGATGCTTGCTAAGACTTAAGTACTCTAACAATAAGAATCAGAAAATGACCACAATTAAAATTATCCTAAAGGACTTAGTACTACACAGAGCAATCTGGTATTCAATAGTGTTTTTGAATTACATATTTTTCCACAAACATAGCACCTCATTAAATACCTGGTAAACCACTCTGTAGTCACAGTAAGGATTGGGAGATTAAGTTCCAAAGAGAATTATGGAATTCGTTAAACATAACATTGCAAGACAAAGCTCAGGCAAAATCAGCATAAGGAATGCAGTCTGTTGATTCTCACACTCTAACGGGATGGTCATCTATAATGGGCACCATCTTATTGAGACATGGTATTAATACTATGCTTCCAAAATCCAGAGTAGATAAACATGGAAATGGACTCCTCCTTTACAAATGATTTATTAAATGTGCCTGTAAAACTAAAAAAATTTTCCAAAAGATCAGATGAGATATGGTTATTTTATCTCCTTAACCCAGGTAATTCTGTCAAAAAGATACTAAATGAAGTCCAATCTTAATTTGTAAAGTTTTGGTGTAAAGCTAATTGAAATCCAGTAGAGTTTAACTCTCTTCTGAATAACGAAACTGCTACTCACTTTGCTGAGTTGTCACAAGCTGTACTCCTGACCTGAAGAATCACTTTTTTTGTGCCGAGGAGAGGGAGCAGTCTTTGTAGGAGACGGGGATGCGGTACCAGGTGAGTCAGTTCCTCCATCAGACGTACTTGGTGAAGATGCCAAGTAGGGACTTTCTTTCTTCCGAGGAATCCTCCTCCTTCAAATCCTTTCTTCCGTGACTCCACTTTATTTTCATTTTCATCTTCTGATGACCTTTTCTTGGATTCCAGAAAACCTTCGGCTAGTCTATGAACTTCCACTACACTATCTGATTCTCTCAAGCTTTTAACTTCTGTTCCAGGAGACTTCCTCTCAGACACATTACATTCCCCTGCTGCCCTCTTAACTTCAGCTTGTATTGGACCCAAGTTACCATTTTCAGGGACAGCTCTTTCTATGTTTCTGTTCAAGTTCACAGTCTGGAAGTCCCTATAACTGTGAAAGCTCTCAGTCCTCCTTGCTCTTGCTAACAAAGGACTTTCTCTGTAAGGCCTAATGGAACCATAAGTAGCTGCTTCGTGGATGGTTTCATGGTGCTGGAGCTGAAGACTGAAATACAAAAGTCACATATCTTCTTGGGAATTTTCAGGGGCACATCTAATTAATTAAACTACCAGTTAAAATATAAATATATATAAAGAATATTATACATAAAAATGTATCTTAGCATGCTATATAAAAATATATCTTAAGCTCTCTATATACTATGTGTATAAAATTAACAATGCAAATAATACCATACATATATTCACAATGAAGCTAGATTCCTGAATAGCTGAAAAAAGCTGAGGGAAAAACACCTTTAAAATCAATGTGGAACTAATATAGTTTCAGTATATGGCCCTTAGTTCACATTTTGGGATTTTTCAAAAATACGCTTAACTAAAAGCATACATGTCGTTGTATTAGAAGTACATACTGTTTAAGACTAAAGGTGTAATCATTTTGGCTAATATGTCCCTGAGACAATAGGAACAAAAGTTCCACATAGCATCTAAGGGGACATGTGATTTTACTAATTTCCTTTGAATGAATTCTTGATCCATTAACAGACATATAAACTGGCAATAATCCACAAATAAGTCAAAGGGCAAAAGATGTTTTTCTATGAAAGGAAACATGCATGTAGATGAGAAATTTAGTAAACATTTTTTTAAAAAATTGAATAGTGACAAAGTATGAATTTAAAATGTACTTTAAAAATTTGGCTTTCAAAGGTTATGTGATTACAGTATTTTAGCCAATTTTCCAAAAAGCAATCAATTCAGTGCATGAACCTTAACAGACTTAACCTACCTAGAATTTGATTCACGAAGACGGCTATGCTGAACCACAGAAGTTGCTGGACTGATATTAGGAGTAGCGCAGCGAGACGTGCTCAGGTCACACTGATCCAGTAACGTGAGTAGTTCTTCTTCAGTTGGACCGCCTACATCTTAGGAAAACACACATCACTGTAATCACCTGCATCAAAAGCCTACCCTGTGACGAACACTGTTCCTGAAGGAACCTACCCTTGTCCTCCCTTTTGCTGGCCATATCCATGGCCGTGGTCAGATCCCACATCTGAATGCTGCCGTTGGTGTGGCCTGTGAACAAGTACCGCCTTGGCCTGGAGCCCATCCTGCTGGAGCCCTCACATTCTCGTACTGTAAACGAGGATATTGTAGTACAGTCAACCGCTTGGATTTCACAGATTCTGCAAAACATATTGTGCAGTTGTTAACTATGGAGAACAAATCACATTTTATAATTCAGACTTTTGAAATTAATTGTCTCTCTGCAAAGTTATAGTCAAATATTCCACATATATAAAATAGATTTAAAGGGATCAAAGAAAGTCAGTAAAATTCAAGGCTTGTTTCTTTGAACCTAGAGAAAAGGCTCTTATAAAACATTGTATTAAGTAATTGAAATAAGTCAAATAAATCAATCTTAAAAGAAAATTGAAAAGAGTCTCGATGATAATTAAACAATTATTCAAAAGGAAGTTACTAAACTAAAAAGGCATAAAGAAACAAAGCAAGTAGGCATGATACTAGAAAAACAATTTTAAAATCATTTAGCATTTCTGTGAAAATTTTAAAAATCTAAAACCAGAAATGTACAGCTATATGGCGATGTCTAAACAATATCCTCCAATAGATTAATATTGTTAGTTATTAAAATCTTTGAAGTTATTTTCATTGATTTTTTCATAAAAGATAAATAGTAATCCACATTTGAAAAATGAGAAGACAAGTAAATAATGTCAGTAAATGATGTGCCAAAGTCATAGAAAGGTTAACAAAATTGTACTTGATTGAAATATTTATCCCAGCCCACTTTAAAAAGAGAAAAAAAGATTAAGAACAATTAATGCCAGGCAAATGCAAGGTCAGAAAATGAAGAAGAAACACGATTCATATTAATAAGAGAGACACAGGCATAGAATATGAAGCTTAGTTGAGCTTCCCAGCAAGCACGGAAAGGGAGAGTGAGGGGGAGAGTTGATTCCTGCAGTGCCCACATAGAGTGATAGAAGCTATCCCAGTCTCATTCCCAACCTCAAGGGAAAAGCTTGTAACATTTTACAACTGAGTGTGAAGTTCGTATAATTACTTTTGCAGATATTATTCATCAGGTTAAAGAACGTGCCTTTATAAAGTGCTAGGATTCTTTTTTCTTTTAAATCAAATGGTTGCTAAACTGTCAAATGTTTTTTCTGTGTTTATTAAGATGATAATTTTTCATATTATGTATGAACTGACAAAATATTTTTTAAAATCTTGATTCCTGTTTAGAAACACTACAGTCAGCTCTCCATGATGTGGAACCCACACAGACACAGGGCTGAGTGCACATATCATTTTATATATGGAACCTGAGTATGGTGGGATTTTGGTTTCTGCCTGCAGGGGGAGGTTCTGGACACAGAGAATTAAGACAACAGGGACAGTCACATGCAGTCAGTGAAATCAGCGCACACCTTCACACCATGCACAAAAATAAACTCAAATGGCTTAAAGACTTAATGTAAAATACACGATACCATAAAACTAGAAGAGAACCCAGGCCAAACATTCTGACAAATTGTACAAACATCTAATAAAATGTTTTTTGATGTCAGTTGCCCAAGACAATAGAAATAAAAACAAACAAACTGGATCTAATCAAACTTATAAGCCTTTGTACAGCAAAAGAAACCATTACAAAACAGAAACAAAACCTACAGACTGAGAAAAAATATTTGCAAGTGATTTGACCCACAAGGGCTTAATTTCCAGAATATACAAATAGCTCATAAAACAAACAAAAAACCAACCCAATAAAAAGCTGCTGCTGCTGCTAAGTCACTTCAGTCGTGTCTGACTCTGTGCAACCCCATAGACGGAAGCCCACCAGGCTCCCCCGTCCCTGGGATTCTCCAGGCAAGAACACTGGAGTGGGTTGCCATTTCCTTCTCCAATGCATGAAAGTGAAAAGTGAAAGTGAAGTCGCGCAGTCGTGTCCGACCCTCAGCGACCCCATGGACTGCAGCCTTCCAGGCTCCTCTGTCCATAGGATTTTCCAGGCAAGAGTACTGGAGTGGGGTGCCATTGCCTTCTCTGAATCAAAAAGCAGGAATACATAAATAAACATTTCTCCAAAGACATACAAATGGCCAACAGGCGCATGGAAAGATGCTCATTATTGCTGCTTATTAGAGAAATGCAAATCAAAACTACAATGAGGTACCAGCTCACAGAGGTTAGAATCGCCATCATTAAAATATCTACAAATAACAAAATGCTGGAGAGGGTGTGGAGAAACGAGAACCTTCACGCACTGTTGGCAGGAATGTAAACTGGTAAAGCCAGTATGGAGAACAGTATGGCAACTACAAGAGTTGCCATAGGATCCAGCAATCCCACTCCTAGGCATATATATCCAGACAAAGCTAAAATTCAAAAAGATACATGTACCCCTACATACACAGCCACACTGCTTACAATAGTCAAGACATGGAAATAACCTAAATATCCAGCGACAGATCCATGGATAAAGAAGATAATGTAGTTATACACAATGAACTATTACTCAGCCTTAAAAAAGAATGAAATGATGTCTTCTGCAGCAACAGGGATAGACCTGGAGATTATCATATTAAGAGAAGTCAGAGAAAAACAAATACCACATGGTATCACTTAGATGTAGAAATCTAAAACATGACACAAACGAACTTATTTATGAATAGAAACAGACTCGCAGACAGAGAATAGACTTGTGGTTGCCAAGGAAAAGGATGGATGGATGGTTAGTTTGAGCTTAGTAGACGCAAACTGTGTCTATTAGTCGCTCAGTGGTGTCTGACTCTTTGCGACCCCATGGACTGTACAGTCCACCAGGCTCCTCTGTCCATGAGATTTTCTAGGCAAGAATAGTGGAGTGGGGTGCCATTAAGTACAGGGAACTATATACAAAATCCTGTGACAAACCATAGTGGTAAAGAATATGAAAAAGTTGTGTGTGTGTTTGTATAAAAACCAATCACTTTACTGTAGAATAGAAATAAATACAACAGTGTAAAGCAATCGTATTTCAAAAAAATAAAATTTTTTAAAAGTACAGAAAGCCTAAATGTGTGAAAATAAACATATGATTTGGCTCTTTTAATTTTTCCTATAAGATAGAATCCTTAGAATTACTTTCTCCTTTAAAAGATTTTACAGGTTCTTCTCCCTGCTCACTTTTACCACTGTCAAATTACTTCCCCTTTTGTAAGACAAACATTGACTTCTGAGCACAGAATCTTTTCAGTAAAGTGTTACCTTTTCCCCGTAGATGACAGTCTTACAAACAGTTTATTCGTGATGGGAACAACTTTCTGGATAAACACCTGTTGATCATCTCGCTCTCCAAAAGGTCCTTGATCAGAAAACAGAAAACACTAATATAAGTGTAAATTGATATTTTTTGCAATTTTTTAGATTTCTAATGCCTGGAACAAAAGTACTCAATAAATATGTCAATGCTACACCTCTCAGTTACACAATGTTATGTGTCAATTATATCTCAATAGTTGGAAAAGAAAATTTTTTTGTTGTCAAAACTGTAAACTTTCAGTGCCTATCATCACAGTGGGAAGTGGGTTCACAGGGCAACTGTTAAAACTAATAACACCGAGCAGTTCTCGCTCTAAAAATACTAAGACTGGCAGTACAATTCTCATAAGCAGCTTACATTTTTTGAAGATAACTATTTTGAAGTCTTTACGTGAGTGCATATTAATAGTTTCATGCATAAACAATTCTCATGTACTCCTTACACTCCACCAGTGCTGTAGGTTCTGCCTATACAGGTGACCTAGAAGGCACAATAATTAACGAACAGGTCCTATAGAACTATTAAAAGTATGGTGGGTATAATACATATACATTACAGATTGTTTCAAATGGATCTTTAAGGAAAAGAATCTACTTCTGTGAAGATTCTGTGTATGTATATATGGTGTGTCATGGTGTATGGAGAAACTGATTTAACTTTATATACCTTTTGCTAAAATCAGAGTCTTTCAGTAGAGACATGCTATACTATTTCCTGACGAATGCCATCAAAACCACTCTCAGAATCTAAGAACATGAGCCCCTTTCCAGCTTCAAAGTTATTTTCAGGTTAATTATTAGCAACTATGGAAAAAAGTATTTCAAGTTTCAAAGGTGTATAGCCATCATAGCTTCTAATTTTTTTTTAAAAAAAAGTGGTATTTGGAGATGGTATCACTTAGGAAATGCTAGTAAAGATGAAAAATCTGCTCTCAACTTTTTAATAACTAAAAATAATTCCATAATACATATCTTCCTGAGCTTATGATGGGGTTATGATTTACAATACTGAAAATACCGTAAAGTCAAAACTGCATTTAGTACTAAACATCATAGCTTAGCCTAGCCTACATTAAATGTGCTCAGAACACTTATATTAGCCTTCAGGTGGGCAAAGCCATCTAACACAAAGCCTATTTTATGATAAAGTGTTGAATACCTCATATAATTTACTGAATAATGAAAGTGAGAAAGAGAATGGCTGTGTACATACAGACTGATTCCAAGCATACCACTTGTTTACCCTTGTGGTCATGGGGCTGACTGGGAACTTACCAGGCCTGCTGCTGCTGCCCAGCATCACGAGGGAATATGGTACCACACATCCCTAGCCCAGGAAAAGATCAAACTTCAAAGTACTGGCTCTACTGAATGACTGTCACACTTTTGTACCATTATAAAGTCAAAAAATATATCTGTATAATTTTTTGACTTTAGATAATCAGAAAAACATTAAGCTTCTGTTTTAAATAAGTTTAAAAGTGAAAATGAAGAATTTATATTTAGAACTCTATTTTTTAGGTTCCTACTACCAATAATACACTTCTTCAGCACTGCCTTCATAGTACTTGAGAATGACCACCTATGTCGTTCCCAGAGGAGTAGCTTCCGTGGCTTTCTGTCTCCTCCAGAGACAGGATCTTGAACGATGCTAAAGGAGTAGAACCCGGCTGGGTAGAGATCATTCCTCTGAATCGTGTTACTGTCCATGTCCGGACATGATTATTATCTGCACAAACTAAGAGAGAAAGAGAACACACAAGAGTTTTTAAATACAGATTGTAAGAGCACCAACATCACTTTTATAAACACATTTTAACTTTTTTCACTATGATCTACAATAAGTAGATCACAGCACATTTTGAGTGACAACTTACTTATCTTAAAATCATAATTTGTACCTAGCCAACAAAAATGAGATAAGAGAATATGGTTTACCTTGCTGCAAATATAAGGTATATAAGTTAATCTACAGATCCTTATAAAAGTAGCCTATAGGGTATAGATTTAGAAAAGGTTAAAAAAAAGTGTATATAAAAGAGATGTTGAATATTTTTTGTTCTGTTGGTAAACTCCACTGTAGACAAGTTGCCTACTTTATTTCTTCCAACCATATAAACGGTTTCTGCTTGTTACTCAAATATCAAACAATTAAGACCAGGAGTTACTGAAAATTTACTGGCACAAATGACATTTGTCCCAAAACTTGCTGCTCATTCAGTTACATCACGGAAAATTAAGATTTCAATACTAAAGTTGAGAATTATTTTTATATAAGAGCCTGTATTTAAGAAACATATTCCAATTAGCTTAATTTATTTTTTCGTAGTAATAATATTAAGCAGTTTTATACTGAGATATCTTCAAATAAGTAATCTGTTTCTGTTGGTTTTGTCTGAATAGATATCCTATTAAAATATATAAACAATTATAACTTAATGCAAGAACTGTACTTTTGTGGCATGCTTTAATAAAAAAATTTACTAACTTGTCTTTTATTATGAAGTCATCAAAATATACTATGAAATATCCAAAATTTCTTTTATACACACATTTCCTCCTGGATAAGTGTCACAGTTGCACATTTTAAACAGAAGTTTAGAAATTTAATTTTAAGCAAACAGCAATAAGAATAAAAAGTGTACATATTATACAGCAAAATTCTCAATTCTCAGAATACTAGTTTTCTGGTGAAAAAGAAGACATTTAGTTCTAGGCTATTTAATCAGTTTCACGGAAAATAATTTCCTGATTTCATTATTAAACTTAAGAGGATTCAGAAAAATAACTGAAATACTTTTAGCTGACTCAAAAATGCAATTATGAAATTTGTTAGTATGAATCATCGTCTAACATTTACAACATTGAAACTTAACACTAAGGGAAACAGAATGTAATTTCATATATGTTCATATCCACCAGGTGGCAGAGTAACACAGTTGAGTACACATAAAATACCCCAGATTTTTGGCTGAAATGGATATCTTTCTTGACAAATTTAGATTTCAAACCTATACAGGTATGTTAAAATGCAAACTTTACCAAGTAATTCTTGGACATCACATCCAACACTAACATCATTACCATCAAAGCTGTATTAACTGCTCTTTAGTGCCGCACTGTCATTTAAATATCAAAATGGTCTAGCAAAGGAATAGTCTGTTTTTCTCACAGGATCATATTGTGTCATTTCATTCATTTATTCACAAGAACTATGCTAAGTGCTGAGGACAGGGTGGAGAACAAAAGTTTCTGCTGCTGTAGAAACCGATACTCTAAAAGAGGGAGAGAGAGAAATAAGAAAGCGACAGTCTGTGAAGAAAACAAATGACTGCTGACAGCACAAGCTGACTGGACAGAGGTCTGGACAGAGGTCTGGCCAGGTGAGACGAGCGGCCGAGGAGGCCGCATGGGGAGTTGAAATGGGACTTGACTGGCAACGAGAGGCAGCCAAGCAATATCTAGGAAAGCACATTTCAATGAAAAGAACAAGGTCAGAGGTTCTAAGGCATTTTTAAGAAATAGAAGAGCCAATGAGCCAGGGTATCATGCGCAATAAGAAAAGTGATAAGGGAGGCTGAGAGAAGAGCCCCGAAAGCTAAGCAGGATCCAGCACAGGAAGTGCCATATTAATTTATTTATTCTACATACAATAGATCTGGTTTGCATTTCTAAAGATATTTCTGCCTACTGTGTGGAACGTGAACCATAGAGAGCCAAGACAGAAACAGGGAAAAAACAGAAGCTCAGCAACCTAGGGGAGAAATGCTGATCTGAGCTACCAGGTTGGCACCAATGGACACACAGTGAAGTACTCAGACGTGTGATGTATACTAAAGCAAAGAAATGGGAGTCGCTGATGGATTCCACATATTGAGGCAGGGAGGTGACAGAAAGGGAGGAATTAAGCCTGATTCCTAGATTTTCAGCTTGGATATAAATGATTAGTGATACTGTGTAATAAGATGGCTTTTGAGAGACAAATCAAAAGTATCATTTTATTCACCGGGTTAATTTAGAGATGCCTCTTAAACCTACAACCAAATCCTAAGGACAAGCACTGTATATACAAGTCTGGAAGTCTGTGGATGGTCACAGGTGGAAGGAAAGTCTGGAAGTCACTGGCATATAGATGATAACATTCAAATCACCAGGGAAAGAAAGTACAGACAAATAAGAGTGAAGAATCTAGAAAAAGATTTAAGGCAAACCAACACTTAGTAACTGGGCAAAAGAGGAAGAGCCAGCCATACAGAGTAAGAAAGACTCCTCAGTGTGACAGATGTTAGATGAGTACTGCTTTATAAAAGACTAAAAAAAGAGATTGTTGTGGGAAGGCATCATTACATCCAAAACAGTGAGACATTCAATAAAAGCAGTCATCCATCATCCATCCATATATGGACAAGGTATTTCACCTCCATTTAATGTTTAATTAGTGAAAGATGCATCACCTTTTTATGTTAGGTATCTTCATATAACAAAGTTGACATATGAAAATGATGTTTATAAAAATTTAAATTAGGCAGGAATTGATCTACAAAAGATTTAATGCAAAATTGTTTTATAAATGCAAACGCTACTGCTATACATGACAATTCAATTTTTGTAAGGTCTTTCAGAAATTATCATATACAATAATTTCACAGTGAAATTTTACTTTTTGATCATTTTATGTTGTGTCATTCTAATTTTGCTTTAAAATCTGTAACTAATTTTTAAAATATCAAATTGGTATCTAAAATTTTTAAAAATCTACGACTATATAGAATAGAAAGTCCCTCAATCATGTCCGACTCTTTGCGACCCCAGAGACTATACAGTCCATGGAACTCTCCAGGCCAGAATACTGGAATGGGGAGCCTTTCCCTTTCTCCAGGGGATCTCTCCAGCCCAGGGATCGAACCCAAGTCTCCCGCATTGCAGACAGACTCTTTACCAACTAAGCCACTGGGAAAACCCTCTATGACTATGAAAAACAATAAACCCACAAATGTTATTTTCTTCACACCTTTTTACACATTTTCTAATTTTTAACATTAGTAGTTGATGTTAGACTACCAACATTCTACTAACTTTAGCGTTAAATCTTAAGACAACCAAATTTATATTAAATTCATATAAATTTCTCTAATAAAAAATTCTTCTCAACAGGATTGAGAAACTTTCTGAAGTAAAACATAAGAACAAACTATTAAAATAGAGAGTAAATAAAAGATACAATACCTTCTAAATTTATGTATACTACAGCCAAACAAGATCAAAGAAAATCATGATATTTTCACAGTATTAAGAGACAATCACAGTATTTATTAAACTTTTCTACCATTTTTTTTGGTATGCTTATACATAAAACACTGCTTTTGTATTCTTTAAATTTGTAGGAGTCTAGAAAATTATACCCAAGGCAAGGTTTCATATGAGGCAGCCCACCTTACCAATACCAATAAAATCACTTCACCTGATACCAGATGCTTCTCTGACAGCATGATTTTTGTGACGGACTTCGGTGAACAGTAAATGTCTGAAACAGCTGAGGGCCTGACCCAACCGTCTCTGGGTGCTGCACAATGACGCGCACTGCACCAGAACTCGTACCATAGGCAATCTCGATCCAGTTACCACTGACACCTACACAGAATCAAAAGTGGAAGGTGAAACAATGGAAGACGAGCCACAGAAAGCTGCCCCTGCAAGTGCTCTCTGTGACAGAAGAGGCAGAGCTGGATTCAGCACTGGTATCAGCCCAAATCCAGCTCAGCACAGAAATCTTAAGACTTCTCTGACCGTCTTAAATGCCTTACTTCCTTTATAAATCGCTTCCTAACACTCACTCCACTGTAACTGTGTGTTAGATTCTATTACAGCAACTATAACCCCCCAGTTCTCTCTCTACCTCTACTCTTTATTGATCAGACTGAATCATAATCATTTTAGATCTAAAACACCTTGCAGAGTGCCTTGCCTGAGACATAGTAGGTACTCAACTGCTTAAAGAATAAATCTGATATGCTAAGAACACCACTGATACAACACAATATTCCAGAAGTTAACACTCCACATGACTTCTAGCTTAGAATGACCATCTGTGTTACTTCTGCTACAACATTAAACCTTCTCTGAGTAATCAAGTACTGCAATTACTTGTACATATACAAATAACATGCTCTTAACAGTTTTAAAGCTGTTAACTAGGGAACAAATATACCCATTACACTGCTGACATCACACTTAACCTACTCTGTCTCTTTTAATTATGTACAAGTAGTTCATCATGTTAGGCTCGTGTGTGAATTTTTTTCTCAAACAGGTGCCCAGATTCCATCACATATTTAAAGACAGAATGGAGTTCAGGGATCGAAGGCCTTTCAAGGCTTCCAGAGAACCTCCTAACTTTAATAGCTGTTGTTTCTGATCAACCCAAAAATATTTGAATCAAGAAAGAAAGGGCAGGCTATGGAAAATACTTCTCAAATTTTAAGACAACTGCACCCTCATGTCTTAAAAGAAGATACTGCCACCAAAAAGAAATTTTTTTCTCCCTTTTAAATTGCAGGGGAAGAGGGGGAGCATACTTCATTCTAGAGCAGGGGTCAGCAGACTTTCTGTAAAAGGCTAAATAGCAAAAAGTTTAAACTTTGCATGCCAAACAGTCTCTGTGACAACCACTCAACTCTGACACAGCTATACAAAAGCAGCCAAAGATAATACATAAAACTGTCAATGAAAAGAACATCGTTTGCTGACTTCTGTTCTGGAGGAATATAGTTTTAAGTTCTACCATAATTTCATTCAAAATCATCTGTGTAAACCAGAATATTTTTCTTTCATACAGAAGATAATGATTTCTTACAATCAATTCAATAATATGATTCTATCCAAGTAATATATTCAACCTATTAATATTACTGACCACATGTAAATATTTCCTAGAATTCCTTTCATTACAGATAATTTTTCAGTTTCCCATTTATGTTATCCTTCACTCTAGAATACAAAACTTCTTAATAATTCACAGAACTAGTTTGTTAATTTCACTGCAATGGCCTCTGAAGGAGAAGTTATGGGTACTGATATTTTCCAAAACTTAAATTTGAAATTTTCCAGAGAAATAAACTCATTTTCCAATAGAGATTAATAGTCTAAAAGCTTCTGTTGTTGTTAAAAAGATAAAGCTCTTAATTTCAAAATGAAATCAGTAATCATAGGAAGGTAAATGTGCAGGTAAGTTTTAAAAATAATTTTAGTTATTATTATTATCATAAAAATTAACAATACAATTCAGAAGAAGAAAAGTTCTAATTTTCTACCCAAGAGTATGTTTACTGGTCATGTCTGACCTCAATCTAAAACCAAACATCAACTTCAGACTAAAAGAGATGAAATCCTAGCACTGCAGCTTACCAAAACAAAGGACCAGATTGGTATTAGAATAAACCAATGAATAAACATACATAAAATAACATCAATAGTTTATAATAATTTTGATATGCACTAACTTGTTTTGGGTGTGAGGTAAACACTCAGAGCAGTAATAGCATCATTGAGGAATCATGATAAAGTTCAGTTACAAGAAGATCATTATCCTTCATTCGCAATGGGAACTTCTGCATATCTAAAAAGTAAAAATAGTAGGAAAATAAATAGTAAATCTAAAACTTAAGCTAGTATTTTCTCGTTTTCATGTAAAAAGTCATACTAAACAGAGCCATGCTAAGTGACCACTCACCTATATAATATATTGATCCATTGTTGCATCCCAGCAGAAGGAACGAGCCAGCAGTGTCGTAACTAGTTATAGGAACAACGTCTTGAACCTGATGTAGTGAGAATATTGTTAGATGTCAGATGTTAATTACAATCTATATCTTCTGCTCAATTTACTCAAATTTCTTATTCAATAAAGATGATACTTAATTAGGGCTTAGAAAATGGACTTTCTTTACACACACACACACATCCATGGAGAACTCTGAAGAACCATCAATATAGTCCCCTTTAGAGCTTTTTTCTAAAAACAAAAACTAAAACAAAAACAAACCATTTCCAACAGCAGCACTTTCCTTTCAGAATTTAGTTGGGTTATCTCCATTTTCTGCACATGACCATGAGGCTAGAGCACATATTAGGACTGGAAAACTAACTCTGACCCAGGCCCCTTTTCCCCTTCTCTCTCTCAAATAAGAGATGAAATGACCTGCCCAGAATTAGAATCATAAAACAGATCAGCCAACTTCAAGACAATACTTGCTCCCTTGATACACTGTCATTTCTTCGAAAAGGCAGCATTCTCTATCTGCCCCCTGAAGACTTCACCTCTATATCCTAGGAAATGGCCAACCAGGTTCTCAGATGCTTTTGTTTTTTCAAGCACTAGAATAAAAAAATCAGTTTTCCAAGCAAATCAGGCTAGTTACAAATTAATGAATGCTTATGTCTGTGTTAAGAGAAAAGCAAAGGGCATGATTTTTACTATAAAACAAAACGAAAACCAGAAAGTCTTACTGAGTACTGGCAGTAAGATCAAACTGAATCGCCCTTATGTACAGCCAGACCAGGCATGCATGGAAACTTTACACACTCAACATTCACATTATACACTTTTTATGTACTAGATATTATCCAGGTGAACAGGTACTGGAATGGATAAGGGATGTGAAATACTACTTCTGCTCCATAGGCGCTTTGAAACTCATGGGCAAGAAAGAAAAAAAAAAAAACCACAATTACAATGTGACAGGCACTAAAATAGGATCTGCAATACAACCGTGGAGGAAGAAAGGATTCCTGTTTCAACTCCAGTCCAGGGAGAAGGACAAAGATCAAGAAAAAGTTCAAAAAGGAAGTAATACTTGAAAACAAAACAAATAAGTAACTAGGAGTTAAGTAGAGAAAGGGAAAAACGCACATCTGAAGAACAGTGAGTGCAGCACAGAATCTATGCCAATTCTAACTAAAAACCAAATTTAAAACCAGCCAAATCTTGGAAATAAAGACTCCTATAAGCGGTTCATGTTCACAGCCCTAATTTCTGTGTGTACCTTCTGGTTCATGCTTGGTTATAAGTCACACTAGCACTATCTCTGCAGAGACTTGATGGCCACCCTCAACCCCAGGTCAGGTTTCCGTTTCATCCGAGCCAACAGGTTCAGAGGCAGGTAGTCACTGAGAACTCTTCGGTAATGAGTCAAGAGGTGTGATGAAAGGAAGGGAGGCTGCTTCACTGATGTATTTTCTTATATCAACTGTATCTTTTTAGTTCATGTACTCCAGAAAGTGCTTCAGTTCTACCCCAGAGTCTTCACAGTCAAAGGATAGGGGTAGGTAAGGCCATGAGATTCCTCTCTCTCTAGACCATTTTTCAGTGAAAGGCTGGCAGCAGCCTGGAGCTTTCCCCAGCACATCCCAGAGAGACACTTGACCTCCTATTCTCTGGGAGGGTGGGCATCAGGATTAGAGCCTTCCTAATTCTGGAGCAGTGACGGATTTCCTCTTCTTAAGCTCTAAAATCACTGCTGATGCTGACTGCAGCCATGAAACTAGAAGAAAACGGCTTCTTGACAGGAAAGCTATGACAAACCTAGACAGTTGTTAAAAACCAAAGATATCACTTTGCTGGCAAAGGTTCATATAGTCAAGACTATGGTCTTTGTAGTAGTCATGTACAGATGTGATAGCTGGACAATAAAGACAGCTGAGCACCAAAGAATTGATGCTTTTGAACAGTGGTGTTAGAGAAGACTCTTGAGAGTCCTTTGGAAAGCAAAGAGATCAAAACAATCAATCTTAAAGGACATCAACCCTGAATACCCTTTGGAAGGACTGATGCTGAAGCTGAAGCTCCAATAACTTTGGCCACCTGATGGGAATAGCTGATTTATTGGAAAAGACCCTGATGCTGAGAAAGACTGAGGGCAAGAGGAGAAGAGGACAACAGAAGATGAGATGGTTGGATGGCATCACAGATTCAAGCGACATGAACCTCGGCAAACTCCAGGAGACGGTGAGGGACAGGGAAGCCTGGCATGCTACAGTCCCTGAGGTTGCAAAAAATCACACATGACTTGGTGACTGAACATCACCACCACCTCCTTCCCTGCACCCCAACCACGTCCTGCTCTTCTCATGTCCACCTCTCAGCACAAGGAGAACAGAGAAAGCAGAGGACATGTGCAGTCAGGTTACAGAGTGGGTGGTACCAAGATCTTCTCTCCCAGCGTAAGCAAGGAGGCAGTCATTTTGCGGCCTTCTCTACTTTACCCCAATAACTTCATGTCAAGAACCTGAGAAACCACACTGATCAGTACATATGGTTCCATCATGGTGATCACGAACCTGGGGTGGAAGTGAGTTTTCTCTCCTAAGGTAGTTCAGTGATTATCATTAATGTCTATATAAAAATTTAAATGATTTACATTTTGAAAATAATCAGTCTATCTTCCCAAGCAATACAGGGCCCCTTAAATCTTGTAACCACAATGTCTACCTGGATAATCATTTTTTTAACAAAATGTTTTAACTCTCCTCCATTACTTTTAAAATACTTATTTAGATTCACCAACATATCAAGAAATGCCTTTGCTAGTAATGTTTGCAGTATTCCACTCCTTCTCTTCTAAGTAAAATAACCTTATCAAAGCACATTTCTTCAGCAGTCCTTCCAGTGAGGGTTATAAGTGACAAACTCTTTCTGTATTATATGAAAACATCTCTCATTCATGTCTGAATGACAGTTTTGCTGACTGTAAAGTTCTAAGTTGAAACTTATTTCCTCAACTAACTTGAGAATAGCCTACTGTCTTCTGGCTTCTACTATTGCTCATGAAAAGTCTGTTTTACATCTAGCTAGAGTGTATCTGGGAGCTTCCCTGATGGCTCAGACAGTAAAGAATTGCCTGCAAGGCATGAGACACAGGTTCAATCCTTGGATTGGGAAGATCCCCTGAAGGAGGAAATGGCAATTGACTACAGTATTCTTGCATGGAGAATTCCATGGACCGGAGTCTAGCGGGTTATAGTCTAAGAGACTGCAAAGAGTCAGTCACAACTGAGCGATTCTCTCTCACACACACACACAATGTACCTGTTAGTAATCTATGGACACCTTTTGATATTTTTATCTTCTATTACATCACAATGTGTATATTGACTCACAAATTGTGAATTTGATTTTATTCAGCCTTGATGTATTTCTTTAATCAACATAATCAAGCCTTTCTTTAATTCTCCAAAATTGTTAGCAATTATCTTTTCTAAATCCCATCTCCGCTATTCCTTTCTGAAAGTGATTGTCTCATTTCTTCTTTTCATATTTTCTACTCACTTTCTGCTTCACTGTGAATGATTCTCTCAGATGCATCCAGCAATCCATTCTCTCTTTATTTGTCCTTCTGTTTAACACATTAAGTCAGCAGTCCCCAACCTTTCTGGCATCAGGGACCAGTTTTGTGGAAGACAATTCTTCCACAGACTGGGGCTGGCGGGAAGGATGGAGAGAGATGGCTTTCAAGCAATTGCGCACGTTACTCCTAATCCAAACGCACCACTGATCTGACAGGAGGTATGGGTCTGCAGCCCGGACGCTAGGGACCCCTGCACTGAGTATGAGTTTTGTTTTGAATTTTCAATGACTTCAAATTTCTACTGTTTTATCTTGCTTCTTTTCTGACTGTTCCTATTTATTATAGTCTAGCCCTTTGTCTTTCTCATTAAGTAACTTGACATTTATTCAGTAGTACCTAATTGTTCAATTATTTTCAGCTCTAAGGTACTATGTACTCCAACTGCCTACATTTTATGACCTTTCCTCATTTGCTCTCATGTGTAGTTTACAAATTTGGGGAGGTTATGGGATCACTTTCAGTAGAAAATATTTATTTCGTGAAGCCCTGTGTGCCATATCTTGTTTGGTTTCATGTCCACCCCTAGAAATGTAAATGACCCGAGACCAGTTCTATAAATTTCTTAAATTGGAATTCCCAAAGCACAGAGACTTATCCTTTGCTTTCAATTCATGTATTTGTACTCCTAATATGTTTGTAGCCTCAATTTCTCATTGATAGTTTTCTCCTGCACTACCTTTCCCAATCCAAGATATGGAACATATATCAAGATTTCCTATTCCAAAATTATTAAGCAAAATTTCCCCAGTCTTCTTCTTAGGGACTGAGGCAGATTATTAAGGCTTCAGCTTTTTGCAGGAGGCTGGATTTACACATTCCCCTGAAGCCATGCCTCCTGGTCCTGGTGGAATCCCAGAATCCAGAGCCTTAACTTTGATATGTGGTATGGAAGTATGTATAAAGAAACAAATAACAAATGTAATTCAATATCCGGTATTAACAGAATATATACTATTTTAGTGTTTTTACCCAATATTTGTGTATGTCAGTACTGGGGGGGCTAGTGTCAGCTGATTTAGCATTATTACTGTAAATCCCGATGGTTTAGCAGGTAAAGAATCTGCCTGCAATGCAGGAGACCCAGGTTCGATCTCTGAGTTGGGAAGGTCCCCTGGAGGAGGAAACAGCAACCCACTCCCGTATTCTTGCCTGGAAAATCCCAAGGACAAAGGAGCCTGATGGACTACAGTCCACAGAATGACAAAGAGCCTGACACGACTGAGCACACACGCATACACTAAAAATCCTAAGCAGTGAATAAGACATACTCAGGGGAGTGGACAGTACACAGCAGACATCCAAGTGTGAAGTCTCCTGGCCAGTGACTGAGCTAATTCAGCTGTGTTGCTGTAAATCCCAAGTCAGAAATACAACCTACTTGGGATAGTATTCAGGACACAATAGGCACCCAAATGCCAGTCCTCTCTCCAGTGAATTCTGGCCCTAAGATGCCAATTCCCACCTTATTCCTAACTTGCAGGGCTCACAAACCTGTTACAAATAACAAAAAACAAGACAGCCAACCCACCAAACTGTACTTGCGACCTCAGTGCTGCAAGCGCATCAGACCACAACAGAAGAGAAGCGAAATCAGACTAGCCTCCCGAATTCTAGCCCAGCACAGCCCTCAGACCGCAGACATTCACTTTCATTCTCCACTAAGGCAAAATCTTCTCCTCAAGCTTGCCCTCCACTGTTCAGTTAGGTTATAACTCAGATGACTTAGGTGACTGGCTGACGATTCTAGTCTTTCAGAATGAACAGAGTTTTCTGATCCTTTAGGAATCAGGATACACAATGACTTTCCAGGACTGACTTCCAAAACTGTCTTTCAATATGAGAATGAAACATGTAATATGTTCCCAATATGCATCTACATTTAAACTTGAACGACTGGGGAAATAAGCCCTAAAACTGCTCTTCTGCCATGTAACTCAGCCTAGGATACCTATTTGAAACACTCCCTTATTACTAACCTTCTTAAATCTAAAGAGGAATTAAGGAGAAAATTGAAATGTTTCTTTTAAAAAATAATTTCCCTTTTTCTTACTCAAATCAGATACAATGCGCATATAACATTTTCATTAACATTTTCCTGAAGCTGTCCTAGCACACGCATTTGTACGTGTTTTGTGCGTTTAGTCGCTCAGTCGTGCCCAACTCTGTGATCCCATGGACTGGAGCCTGCCAGTCTCGCTGTCCATGGAATTCTCTAGGCAAGAATACTTGAGTGGGCTACCATTTCCTCCTCCAGGGGGTCTTCCTGACCCAGGACTCAAGTCTCGTATGTCTCCTGCACTGGCAGGCAGATTCTTTACCGTCTGAGCCACCAGGGAAAAGCTACAGAAAGAAACTGCTACCCCTGAACACCACCATGGCTTTTTGGCTTAAAAGCGCTTGCTCTCAGGCTTGCTTATCTGACTCAAATATTTCAAATCCATCTTGATTATACACCTGGAGTCAGGAACTACACCAGTTGTCCTGTGTACTTCTGTGATACTCGTGGGCAGAACTGTGGCTACCGGCCAGATCCGAATCTGCTCATCCGTGCCACAGCAGTCACAGGAGTCAGCCCCAGGTCAGAACTGTCTGCTGAGATTTTCAGATCAGACACTGAGATTTCATGACATATTAGCTCGGTCCCGCACACCAAATAAATAAATAAATAAATAAATCATCTACCTAGGTTATAAGTTACAAGGCTTGTTTGCTGCATGAATGTTCAACTTACCCCAGGTCTTCCTGAAATGTGATAACAAACCTACTTTGTCAGCTATGGTTTTCAACTCATGCATGTACCAAACAAGAAGCAACAGGTTATACCCATGGGACTAAAAGCTTAAGAAGTATCCACGTTGAGGACACTAGTATAGTTTCAGGGATCTCAAAAATATGAAAATTTTTATATGCAGTTGTGACATTAGAAAAAACAAAAAAGGTGATAAGGACACATGTTCCTTTAGGAACTAAAATGCACCTCACGAGTTTTATGGCACAGACAGCACCACTTCTCCGAGCCACTGAAAGCTCAGACTTGACATATTAGCCAAGTAACCTACCTGAGAGCAGACCTTCTATAAATTAAAATCCACATTCCTCTTTACAGGAACAACACCAGCTGAAGAATCCCTCCTCCTCAATTTTAGATCAACCTAGATCAGTCCTTTCCCACAGTCCCTGGCCCATCACTTTTATGGTAATACCTTTAGGATGCTTCTTCTGTGCCTATATGGAAGGTCCTGTATGAATTAGCTCAGTCACTAGGGAGGAGACTTGACACCTCTTGTGTACCGACCATACCTGCCCTGAGTGTGTCATACTCGCTTGCTTAGGATTTTCAATGCATGCATGTGTGCTCAGTCGTGTCACGCTTTGTGACTCTGTGGATTGTAGCCCACCAGGCTCCTTTGTCCTTGGGATTTTCCAGGCAAGAATCCTGGAGTGGGTTGCCGTTTCCTCCTCCAGGGGACATTCCCAACCCAGGGATCAAACCTGCGTCTCCTGCATTGCAGGCAGATTCTTTACCTGCTGAGCCATCAGGATTTACAGTAGTAATGCTAAATCAGCTGACACTAGCCCCACCTAATCGTAACTAGTATCTTTTTTCTACAACCATGACTTCCATGTCATGACTTTATTTCTAGAATGAAATTTAATTTTCCCTGATCGTAATCTCTTTCATTGGAAGTCATTCATTCTCTCATCACTTCCTCGCCATCTTTTGTTGCTATTCAATGGCCAAATAGTGTCTGACTCTTTGCGACCCCATGAACAGCAGCACACGCCAGGATTCCCTGTCCTTCACTATCTCCTAGAGTTTGCTCAAACTCATGTCCGTTGAGTTGGTGATGTTATCCAACCATCTCATCCTCTGTTGTCCCCTTCTTCTCTTGCCCTCAATCTTTCCCAGCATCAGGGTCTTTCTTCCGATGAGCTGGCTTTTCTCATCAGGTGGCCAAAGTATTGGCACTTGTTAGGCCCTGCCATAAGATCTCAAGGACATCCCTGCACAAGATCAACCCAAGCATGACATTCAATTACCCTCTCTCTGCCTCAACTACTGCTTCCAGATCAACCTATCACCTTTGCTGAGGAGCTGGGAGTCTGATCAGCTGGCTTTTTGTCCCATTCTCTATCACCATCCTGGTACCTACATGCCCACCCTGATAACCTTTACAGTTCTCTGACCCCTATTTCAACTACTTTCACCTTTAAGTCAGTCCAACATATGATTTAAATGACTACATCACCGAGAATTGCTCCAACTCCAAAATCTGAATTTCAGCCTTTGACAACAACTTCCTATCTTCACAATTTCCCACAATTTCCTTTTAAGTGATCTACCTGCTCTACCTTCCCTCTAGTCCCTCGAATCCCTGCACCCTCCTTTGCTTACCTGGTACTCCATTACAATTTTACAATTTCAACTGCTTTGCCATTTTATGTTTTCTCTTCCCTTTGCCTGTCATACCCATTTAATTACATCTTCCGTCCTAAATCAAGCCAACACTGTTTTCTCTTGCTCTTGTTCCCTCCCATTACTGAGGATTAAGGAAGAAACTCATATAACTGTACCAACCAGGTCCCTTATAAGGATTTAAAATCTCTGCAATCCCTGAAACATACCCCCATGTCTTTCTCCTCCACAGAATTCCTTCCTGACTCTTCTGTCACAGAGAAAGAAGCCTCTCTTCTCTATTGGGTCTACTATGTCCTAGACACTATATACTCCTGACTTCTATGGGACTAGCAACACCTCCATTCTTTCAATCTTTAAATGCTTTCTCTGTCAACTCCCTTCTGACTAACAAGCATGCTCAAGTTTCTAAAACCCTAGAGAAAAAAAAAAAAAACACTGAATATCTTTTCCTCCATATAGCCTTGTTCCTTAAACTATCACTTCATTTCTCTGCTCTACTTCATCATCAAACTTTTGAAAGACATGCTGAATTTGCTGTCTCTAATCTCTGACCATCAAACTTCTGAAAGACATGCTGAATTTGCTGTCTCTAATCTCTGATCTTTTAATTTCTCAATTCCTGCAATTTTGTCTCCCCACCACAACCGAACTTTGCAAATGATATTCTAAAGCTCAGAGGATAAAAGCGTCTGCCTGCAATGCAGGAGACCCAGGTTCAATCCCTGGGATGGGAAGATCCCCTGGAGAAGGAAATGGTAGCCCACTCCAGTATTCTTGCCTGGAGAATCCCATGGACAGAGGAGCCTGGCTGGCTATAGTCCATGGGGTCGCAAAGAGTCGGACACGACTGAGCAACTTCACTTCACTTCATTCTACCACCAAAACCAACGCCATTTCTCAACTGCACCATGTGTCCCTTTACTCTTCATTTCCTATCCTGTTCCCTTAAAAAGCTAATGTTCCCCAGGATTTTAGTTCTGGTTTTTCTTTACAGATATCCTTTCAATGGAAAATGTTATCAATTCTTATCTTGCAATTACCACAGAAGTGTTGTGGTTTCTAAATGTTTTTTTCTAGCCCTTTCTTCTTTCCTAAATTCCAAAGGGGTACTCCCAACTGTTTCCTGAGCTCCTATATTCAGATACCTACAGGAACACTCAAAAGAAATATTTAATCATTCTAATTATTCCTCACACTATGCACCAGCATATATGCTTCTCTCACTCCATTTCCTCTCAATTTAAAATATTACCGCCACCCAACTGTCAAAATTAGAAAGCCATCCCTCTTCTTTAATTTTCAACATCTAATCAGATACCAATCCTTATCGTTTTAGGATGGCTTATGAAATGTTTTTCAAATAGTCTCATCTTTACTGTCTACTCACTCTGGCTGAATCTCTGCTTCTCTTGCTGGATACCTTCCCTGATCTCTAGTCCACTTTTCCTATTAGCTGTTACTGTTATATTTCTAAACCACGGATCTGATCAAATCACTCTCTGCTTAAAGTTGTTTAATTGTTCTCCTCTCCTTCAGATCAGGTATTAACCTTTCTTTAGTCTTATATCCTTCTTGTTCCTCTCAAGTACCTGAGACCATTTAGCTAGCTATCTTCTATTTTCCTACAGAACTGTGCTTCCACTCAGGAGATGAAGTTTGCCTGAACTACTATTCCCAAGGCATAACACTTATAACATTTGAAGGCAATAAAGAAATGTCTAATCACAGTATAAAAACCCACTCATTTTCCAAAGTGACTTAAGATTCTTGAATATACAGTCAGACTTGTATCCAGAAGCTAACTTACCACTAAATATATTCAATATTCTCTATAATCAAAACAGCAACAATACGAATTCCACGAGAACAAAGCACATGCACAATCAGCACAAGCTTCAGAAGTGATCTCACGTGTGTGATACGCGTGAGTCAAAACGAACCTGCAGTGCTGGGTGACAGCATTCCACACTCCCACCTTCCCTGTATGACTCGTGGCCACCAACTGGTTACCAATAAAGAAGAGAGAATCGACAGGAACACCAAGGCTGAACACTCCTTAAATGATAATAAAAAAGAGAGGTTAATCAATCACCATCTTTCAGTTAATCAAAACTCAGTCTGAAAACATCTTAAAGGCATCTCATTTCTACAAATTATGTGCCAGACATTTTAGGAATCAGAAATAAGAAACTTCAATTAAGCTCTTAAACAGCAGGTAAAAGTTTGCCCCAAATAATCTCACCCTGACTGAACAGCTTGATATCTGAAGCTGTGGCTCCCAAACCTAGCTGGTGTTGTTCAGTACAACCCCATGGGCTGCAGCACGCCAGGTTTCCCTGTCCTTCACCATCTCTCAGAGCTTGCAAAAGCTCATGTCCATTGATTCAGTGATGCCATCTACCCATCTCATTGTCTGTCATCCGCTTCTCCTGCCTTCAATCTTTCCCAGCATCAGGGTCTTTTCTAATGAGTTGGCTCTTCACACCAAGTGGCCAAAGTAATGGAGCTTCAGTATCAGTCCTTCCAGTGAGTATTCAGGGTTGATTTCCCTTAGGATTGATTAGTTTGATCTCCTTGTTGTCCAAGAGACTCTCAAGAGTCTCCTCCAGCACCACAGTTCAAAGGCATCAATTCTTTGGTGCTCAGCCTTTTTTATTGTCCAGCTCTCACATCCATACATGACTACTGGAAAAACCATAGCTGACCATCAAAACAACTGGGTAGATTTAAAGTGAACATAATAAAATAGTAAGGATCCTGGGATTCACGCTAGACCCACTAAATGAGAAAACCGACTGCCTTTGTATAAAATCCATAGAAGCTTTAGCTGCAGCCTACTCACAGACCTAATATTTGAGAATCACTGATCTGAAGACACAGACTT
The DNA here is from genome assembly GCA_006408695.1 of Aepyceros melampus. Lineage (NCBI taxonomy): Eukaryota > Metazoa > Chordata > Mammalia > Artiodactyla > Bovidae > Aepyceros > Aepyceros melampus. The sequence continues at coordinate 304,214 of SJXQ01006685.1, read as the reverse complement.
GGCAACCCAACTATCCACAATGTATCTAGAAATCTGAAAATAAGCAAACAAGAAAAACGAAACAGCAAGTAGTCGTGCTGTTGCAAAGTAAACATTCAGATCTTTATCAGAGCTTATTTTAACCTCTCATCTGCCAATATTGCAGATTTCAATTTAATTGACTCCAACTACACTATACTAGGCCATGGGATTAAAATACATGAAGTGATGGATAAACAAGGATTTACTGTATAGCACAAGGAACTATATGGTAGTAACCTGTAATGGAGAATAATCAAAAACAAAAAAATAGAGAGGACTGCCCCAACAGTCCAGTGGCTAGGAATCCACCTGCCAATGCAGGGGATATAGGCTGGATCACTGGTCCGGGAGGATTCAACATGCCGGAGCAACTAAACCATGCATCGCAACTACTGAGCCCAACCACCCGAGAGCCCATGCTCTGCAACAAGAGAAACCAACAAAAGTGAGAAGCCCATGCATCACAGGAAAAAGCAGCCCCTGCTCGCTGCAGCTAGAGGAAGGCCGCATGTAGCAACAAAGACCCAGCACAGCCGAAACTATGTTTTTAAAAGAATATACACATATTATCTATCTCCAAATTACTTTGCTGTACAATTGAAGCTAACACAATACTGTAAATCAACTATACTTCAATAAAAAAGCAAACAAATATGAGAAAATAATATCTTACAAGGTATTTGTGATTTACAAGAGGAAAAAAAAACACAACCAATTATAACATAATGCAACAAAAGGATGCACACAGTAATAACCAGAAGAATAAAAGAGAGTTTCTAGGAAAAAAGTTTTCAGAATCTTTCTTAGAAAAGAAGCCCTCTGAGTTGGGTTTTTAAAAAGGTGAAAACAAGTTCCTCAAACTGGGGGATTTGGAAGGAGTAAGCCCAGGGAATATGAGAAAGGGGGAGAGGAGACACAGGTGAGGAAGGACCTTGTAAGGAGAGCTCACATTAATAGCACAAGAGCCGCAACTGCGGCTTGGTCTCCTAGGTGCGGTGCTGCACAGCCGTCTCTCTCCAGCCGAGCACTACACCTGCAGTCAGGAAGGGTATGCATTGGAATCCTGCCTCTGAGTACCTTGGCACTTTTCGGGTTACTTATCTGATCGATAAAACAGGGTCTATGCTCAATGTCTCAAGGCTCACTTTTACCTTAAAAATGCTATAATCCAATTTTGACATTTAAATAGTATTATCTTAATTATTTGAAAAGCATCTTATAAAAAGTATCTTTTTATCTAACCATAAGTCTCATTATAGAATAAGTCTAATTATAGAATACCGTTTTATGTGAATCTCTAGCTGTTTCAGGTATCAGATTTTTTTTATTTTTAAAAAGGTAACTAATATGTGACAACAAGAACAATTTTCTCAGCATCTATCTGAGAAAAACAAGGATTCACAAGGCTTTGAAGAACTCACGGGAAGAAACAAAACAATTAAATGTAACTGCAATGTGTCAAAAGCATAAGGCAGAAAAGGTAACTGATTTCTTTTGAATTTTATATCAATGAGGGGTATTTCTCTTTCTATTTAGAATCGTACTACATATGAGACCAGGCCAGTGGCAATAAACACCACCTTGAAAATTCTCAACCAATCTTGAAAAAGCCAGGCATCTCGCAAGGAATAAAAATGATATAAACTTGACAAAAATGAAAAACAAATCCAGAAAGTATGGCCAGGAATGTCTTCCATATACACATCTTAACTTTTATGTACTTATAAATACATATTTATACACATGAATAGATCACCTCAGCCCAACCTGCCAACCAGAAAAACCAGAGCAAAATAAAACAAAGCCTGCACACAAAGCGAAGCTCTTTCATCAAAACTGGTTGAGAAACAAACTTGCCACTTCAAAGCACAGTGTAATCATTTCCCATGCAATTTCAGGGATTCTCACATATTAGTATTTTAATTTTGATGCTAGACAATTTTTCAGAACATGTTAAGATACCTATATTCAGTAATATAGGCTATGTGAAAGGTAGAAATAAAAACTGGAAAACTAACAAACACTGATTACTTGAGAGAAGAGTGAGATTCTGGGAAATCAAGGAAGACATTCTGAACGATTTCAAGAAATTTAGTGTCATCCCTACCCTTTCTTAGACTCAACAATCCTGACCGCTATCCACAAAGAAGACACTGTAAATGATGACAAGTTCCTGTCTTAAGGGAGCCTCCTGGTAAAACACTGCTTATAGCAGCAATCCAGCAGCACTGTCCGATACAAGTTATAATGAAGGAATTCAGCCTCTAAGGGAGCTCTATCATGGATACACCAGCTCGCAAGTCTTCTTTGGATGGTTTTGTCAAGTTCTGAAGAATATTTGTAACAACATATGATCTCTTTTACAGGGTGTGAACAAATTACTATGTATTATCTCAGGAAGTAGCTAGCAAGTCAGCCTTTGGGGGAAAAAAAAGCAAGGCATAAAATCTTCACTTATTGGCATGTTACAAGTGGCAACTTGTAAAAACAAACAAAAATCACAATTGATCTCCTTTCTATCTAATTTCAAGTGTATCATAATTTCAAAACATTTCAAGTTTTTTCCCTAAAGTTTTAAGGAGGACTTTCACTACCAGTCATGATGGATACATGACATCAGACTATTTCTCACTATAAACAACAATAACAAAAGACTGGCCAAAATACAGGAGACAACTGTTTTCAGACATTGGCCAACAGGCAGCAGGAGAGTTGAAAGCCAGTAAATACACAAGATAAGCCCCAGGATCAAACTGGCTTTCTGTATAAGCCTTCCTGACAACAGGGAGGTGAAACTCAAGGGAAAACCAAACGACGATTTCTCTTAACTGAGAAAGCCGAGATCAGAGGCCAGAGCTGTTGAGGAAGCTAGAACCTATGAATAAGATATAAGAAAGAAGGGAAACGCACCATGGTGGGTGTGGGGATGGCACAGAATTTTAGAGGGGTTTCCCTAGTTTCCCTATGCCTTGGGCTGAGGCCAGGCTGCACCTGGGCTGGCCTAAGAATCCACAAGGAATAAAAAAGAGGGGCTGCAGCAGGCCTGGGAGCTGAGTGGAGATAACAGAGGTCACTTGTGGGTGAATTCAATAGTTCCAGCTCAGTAGGTGTGAAGAGTCTTTCACTTTCAGGCATTCTGTTAAGATTCCAAAATGACAATACTTAACACACGCTGAGTAGGAGCCATGCCCTAAAATAAAATATAAAGCTGAGAAAGACTACCTGTCCTTAACAAAGCAAACAAACAACAAGCCTAGCAGAATAAACATCCTCTGGTAATTTAACTGCCTGCTGGAACAAAACTCACGTCTTAAAAGACGACAGCACTATTAACCCATACTCCCTACATAAGGGATCATGAAATGCCCAACATATGTCACAAGTTCCTGGACATGTGAAAAAGCAGGAAAATGTAACTCAAAATAAATCAGATGATTCAGATAACAGATTTAGCAGACAGAAACTAGTAAAACAGCTATAATGAATATGTTGAGTTTAATTAAAAAACAGGACATAGTGAGTGAACAGACTAGAAATATCTCAGCAGAAAACAAACTAAAATAAAAATTTAAAGAGGCAATCTTAGAGCTGAAAAGGCCAACATTTCAAATAAAAAGCTTATCATATGGGCTCCACTACAGACTAAATGAATACCACAGCAAAATGGCAAAAGACAGTAAGATACCGATCTAAACTGAAGGATGGGGAGAAAAGAAACTGGAAAAAACTAGTGTTCCAATGGTCTCTGAAGTGAAGGGAAGTCGCTCAGTCGTGTCGGACTCTTTGTGACCCCATGGACTGTAGCCTATCAGGCTCCTCTGTCCATGTGATTCTCCAGGCAAGAGTGCTGGAGTGGATTGCCATTTCCTTCTCCAGGGGATCTTCCCGACCCAGGGACTGAACCCGGGTCTCCCTCACTGCAGGCAGACACTTTACCATCTGAGCCACCAGGGAAGCCCAATGGTCTCTAGGCAAATATAAAGCGGCCTAACGAGGGAATGAGGGAGGGATAATAGGGAAAGAGAAATGCATGACGGGAAGTTGGGGAGGAGGACAGAAGCCTCCTCCCTCAATGGTGTCAACTGAAAATGTCTCCAGACATTCCCACAGGCCCCGGAGGGACATTATCCCTGGTTGCAAACAACTAATCCTATCTATGTACAGATTAGATTAGATCTACATAATCTGATCTATTACAAATCAGTAAGAGGATGACAATCATAAATGGGTCTCCCTCACTGCAGGCAGACACTTTACCATCTGAGCCACCAGGGAAGCCCAATGGTCTCTAGGCAAATATAAAGCGGCCTAATGAGGGAATGAGGGAGGGATAATAGGGAAAGAGAAATGCGTGACGGGAAGCTGGGGAGGAGGACAGAAGCCTCCTCCCTCAATGGTGTCAACTGAAAATGTCTCCAGACACTCCCACAGGCCCCGGAGGGACATTATCCCTGGTTGCAAACCACTAATCCAATCTATGTACAGATTAGATTAGATCTACATAATCTGATCTATTACAAATCAGTAAGAGGATGACAATCATAAAAAGAGGGTAATGATTTTCAAAAGACATGTCTCAAAAGAAATAGTACAAATGGTCAATAAGGACAAACAAAGATGTTTAATACCATTATTCATTAGGGAAATACAATTAAACCCAACATTAAAATCACTGTATGTCCACTGAAGTGAAGGGAAGTCCTTAGTCATGTCCGACTCTTTGCAACCCCATGGACTGTAGCCCACCAGGCTCCTCTGTCCATGGGATTCTCCAGGCAAGAATACTGGAGTGGGTTACCATTTCCTTGTCCAGGGCATCTTCCCGACCCAGGGACTGAACCCAGGTCTCCCGCATTGGAGGCAGATGCTTTAACCTCTGAGCCACCAGGGAAGCCTGTATGTCCACTAGAATGGCTCAAAATTAAGACAATAAAAAAGTGCTGGAAAAGGTATGGAGCAACCAGAACTCTAATATACTGCTATATAAATGTAAAATGATTTAACCACGTGCAAGACACTTTACATTTTCTCATAACATTAAGCATACACTTTTCATACATCCCAGAAATTCCACACCTAGATATTTAATTTATAAAATGTCCATAAAAAGAGTTCTACTTAAATGTTTATGGTAGCTTTATTTTTAGCATCCCCAAATTGAAAGTAAACCAAATGTCTATCAACAGATGAATAGATGAACAAATTCTGGCATAATAATTCAATGGAATACTACTCAGCAATAAAAAGGGATGCACCATTAAAACACTCAACAGCACGATGAATCTCAAAAGCATTATGTCAAATGAAAGAAGCCAGACACAAAAGAAGACGTACTACATAATTTCACTCATAAGAAATTACAGACAAAAGAAATCTAATCTATGCTGACAAAAAGCCTAAATAGCTGTGTAAACGCTGGGGTTTCTGCTGAATATCTGCTTTCAAGAATCTGGAGTCTTGGTACAGGCTAGGCAGAGGGTACTTCAGTGACTAACCTCTAGTAATAAACTTGGGTACCAAGTCTCTAACGAACTTCCCTGAGACATCTCACAAGTTAGTCACAATTCACTGCTAGGGGAATTTCTAAGCAAATACCATTGGAAGGGAACTCCTGAAAGCGTGTACCTGGTTTCCACTGAACTTCTCCCTCTATTTGCCATGAAGTGATGGGACGAGATGCCACCATAGGTCTTTTGTCAATTCGTTGCATGCTTTCACTATAAACACCATGGCTCCAAGTGTCTATGTGCTGAGTCCCCTGTGTCCTTCTAGCAAATCACTGAACCTGGGAATAGCCTGAGGAACAGACACAGATATAGAGGAATGAAGCCCAAGGACTAAGCCCTGGGGCATGCCAACATTTTGAAATTTGGCAAATAAGGAAGAACTATCTAAAGGAACGGAAAAAGAACAAAGAGCCAGGATAAAAATCAAGACAATGAAGTGTTCCAGAAGCCAAAGGAAGAAAGTCTTCAAAAGGAAAAGACTAATCAACTATACCAATGACAGTTCTAATCAGATGAAGACTATGAACTAGATCCTAGGATTTAGCAGAGTACAGACCCATGGGTGGCACTAACAGGAGTAGCTGCAGACAGTGCTTAGGGACATGATTAGAGCAACTTCAAATCATGAAGAGGAGACAAGGAAGACACAGAAACAAGATCAGATAAGGATAATGTGGTAGGATTTCTGGGTAGCCTTTAAAGGTCCACCAGAGAGAGGTCACAAGTTAAGACTACTGTTCTGGGTGTGCACACATTTATTTCTCTGCACTACACTTGGCTATTCAGGAAAGAAATACCAATTTGGCCTGGGCTGTGGTTTCTTCAGGTAGGCAAGACAAAGGGAGAGATTGAAGAAAATAGAGGCTCTATGCTAGAGTGACCGTAAACACAGAATCCAAGCCTGATGGCATGGGAAGCAATGAGTCAAGATCCCAGTGGAGTTAAAGAATTTTTGAGTAGAAAATTAGAGTTAGTAATCTCAAAGGAATGAAGGGGAGTAATTCAAAGGTCAGCAGAGCACTACATCAAATGTAAGTCCAGATGGAATGAAATTCGAAACCTGGGCAGATGCGGCGGTAGGGGTGGGGAGGATGGGACAGCGAGAGAGAAGGGAAGAGACACGGTCTAGAATAAAGATTCCCCAAGCGTGGTCTGGGAATCCTCATGGGTCCGTGGAAACCCTCCGAAAGTCTCAAGTCAAGACTATTTTCATTGCCTTTAAAAATGAAAACCTCTCATATCTCAAGAATTACAGACAAGGAGTTTTCCAGAGGCTACATGACGTGAAGTCACCATTGAGACAACAGCACCTGCACATGTATTCTTCTGTTTTCTAGAATGGCTTATGGTGGCAGGCTGGGGGTACAACTAAGTTTCCCAAGACTAACTTAATTTGGCCTGAATACTTCCACTATCTTTAGTAGCTGTCTTCAGTTATAACTGCTTTAATTATTTTAGAATACAAGTTTTCCTTGAGCCTACAAAGAAATACAAGAAAAAGGTACACTTTGTTATTCTGCAATGTTAGTTTTTAAAATGTTATAAAAAATCTTCCTACATTTTAAAATTTTACCTACAACTGTTAAATATTTTATTCTGAAATAAATTTTTAATACATTTTTATTGTACTTAACTTGCCTGCTCAATCCACATAAATCCAACAGAGCTGACAAAGATAAATATGACCTAGCAGAGTTCTTTGATTCATGGAAGGAAGGACTCTAAAGAAACTGGTCAAAATTGCATATAAAGATTTTAAATAACAACTTTCCCCTCAATTTATAGATGTTAATATATTACTTGCCTTATTGTGCCTAAGCAACAAAACCTTTTTGAACAGGATTATAAAGCCAGTTGTGGGTTCTTTCAGACCAAATACTTGAGAGTTTAAAGAAGGATTTTAAATGAAGATAGGAAAAACCTTTGATAAACTGTTACAGAACTTCAAACTAGAAATGAAAAAGTCACTGAACCATTCTCCTGGGTAAGGTATGGCACTGCTCTAGCGAGAGGGCACACCATCGCTAGGAGACTAGGAAAGCTCAGACAGATGGCGATGCTGAATGCCTGTGAGATGAACGTCAGTAAAGGAAACCACAATGCTGGCCCTTTCAATGACACAGTAAATCCTCAAATTAAAGACTGGCACAGACAGTAGCTTGTCTGCAGAACTGCATTTTTGTCCTACAAACACACAGATGTAGCTGTACCTCGTGTTCTGTTTCTCCTCCTCTAGTATCAGCCTCAACCAATCATTAAAATCTTTTATATGAATATTTGGTTACAGATACACATGGCATTAGAATATCCAAAGTGTTGAAAACTTACGAATCTCATGCTTTATCCTAGAACATCTGTGTTGATTTTTGCACTAACGATGCAAAGCAATGTTGGGTACAAACAGCACACACCTTAGCATGAATCAACTGAGTGGCATTAACTATACTGGTAGTGATGAAATTCTTCTCTGCTACATTTTCAAGGAAAGAAAACAGATTAACTTAAGAATTTCCTAGATGAAGCAATCTGTCTAAGAATTTTTACTAAGTCTCAATTTTGAGGGTATGTCATTTTAACATTCTGTGTGACTAAGTCCTCTCTCTGTGTCAAGAAACACCTTCTCAACTGCTGGAGCTGAGAGGAAATCAGCTGCTCCTTTCACACGGGACCATTTTCACTGGACAGGATGACTTAACAACTATGTAATTCAGTTTTGGGCTTCTGGTAGACTTCCCCCAAAAAGTGGAACAGAGCAAATCTGTTATTTCAGTGACACAAGCTCAATGCTTCAAGTGAATATCAGGAATCTGGAAAATGTTTTCTGCCATGGTAAGTATGAAAACTTCCTAACATACTGGAGTTCACAGATGTGATCAGTGGTTATAGTAATAAATGCGATTTTAAAAAATGTATTGTACAATGAAAGGTATCAACATTTCAAAGATTTTATATGACTCAGTAAACCAACACTTAACAAATGACCAATGTATGATGTTATACAAAATTATATAAGGACAAAAAGACCCATTCAAAGTACAAAACAGACTGACTTTAATTTAACAGAGTATGATCTATATGAACAGAGTTCATCAATATGATTTCAAAATTTGGAGATAGGAGCAAACAATATCAACAACTATCTAAAAAGATTATATAAAAATGTTTTTTCCAACTATATATCTGTGTGAGGCCAAACTCTTCACCAGGTTCAACCAGAATAACAAATCACACACAGGAGACTGAATGCAGAAATAGGTATCAGAATTCAATTAAACATAAAGGAGTTTACAAAACGGTAACCATTGCTACTCTTTCCAGTTTGGAGATACAGTTATTTTTTACTAAAATTATTCATGTTACCATGTAATGAGTTTTTATCATTATTTTTTAAATTATCAGAATTGCAGTATTAACTCCTATTATGGTAAATAGCAATAGATATAACCTATACAAACAAAAACAATTAACGGTCCTGAATGACTTAAGAAAGTAAAGTAGGTTTAGAGGAGACTGAAAAGCTTGAGAACTTCAGGTCTAGAAGCAACAAGTTGGGAGGACAAAGAAAGTTATTTCCCCCACCTTCAGCCCAATGGTATGAAAGAGATGGAGAGAATGCAGCCACCACTAATAGGATTCAGGAAGGGCACACTCTTACAGAGCGGTCAAGTTGGGGTTTCTGCCTCTTTACCGGATCATTCCTCTCACACTGAGCCGTCTTACTGTCACTGGACACCGAACAGAAGACGCACCAGCTCAGGCTAACTAATAACCAGTCCAAGCTAATGTTGATATTTACAGGCAGTCCCTCTTAAACCTCAGAATATTAGATGCAACAGCATAAACAACATTTTCCTACCAATTTCGCTTCCACTTCCTCCATCCTGGACACTCCATAAGATGATGCTACTCTCTGAGGCAACAGCCACCATTTTGTCCTTGTCTCCGTGTGGACCCCCGACCACTTTTGCATTTAAAGCTACTCGTTCAATAGTCCAATCCAAATATGGACTTGTAAACACTTGTTGCCATCCTGATGATTCTTTGATTCTGTTGAATATAAACAGACAACATAAATAAGACTCAGCAGTACTTAGCAAAGAGAACATGAATGAATGCACCAAAATAAATTTAATCACAGCTATTTATCTATGTATTTACTGAAAAATAAAATACACAGAAACCACTTAAAAAGAGACTAAAGGTCTATACTCCTCCAAAGAATAATTTAGCAAAGTTCTCCAAACTAAAGACTTAGAAACTTAAAAAAAAAAAGGTAGTATCTTTTTGCATTTTACACAAAAAAGGGTACTTTGTCATTATTTTTGAATAGAAATAGTCAACAAAAATCAGTTTCAGGAGAATTAATATTCCTATCAGTTACTAATCAGTTATTAAGTTATTATGATTAACTGAGAATCAATCATTTCTTGATACTTCAGATGATAGCTTTTTAAGACAAACTAAGATAAGGGAGTGACCTGGTATATGATAGCTTGGCATAATCAAATGAATGAAATGTGACCTTTGGGAACCACTCACTAAGGACTGGATTTTAAAGGTTTCACACAAAATGAAAAAAAATCTCATGAGCCTATTCCTTCTCCATAAGTAAAGGTGTCTTATCATGATTAAATTTAGTTGACTGAATAAAAATACTTTAATATGTAATTATTGGTAAACATATTTGTAAATTTTTAATAACTTTTGCTGTCCTAACTGAACTGAAGTCTTTCAGACATGCATTATTTTGTGGGGTTACACTTTAAGCCTTCAAACGTTTAAAAACTACGCAGTTAAGCAATCATGACAATAAACGACCTGAACTTTAATGATGGAATATTTAAAGTCACACAAAACAAGTGACAGAAACAAAATTGTAAAGAATCTCTTTGCCTTACCCGAAGACAATAAATATGAGTATGTGCTCTTTAAACACTGCTACCTGATATAAAACCACAAAAATCAAACAAGTATTCATAAATGATGACCAACTAACAACCTATATAAAAACACTTTAGCTTTATTTCTGTTTAAAATATATGCTAAATACAGCTATAATTCACAAAAATATGCAATTCAACCTTCTTATTAATTCCAAGAATTAATGATTTCCTTAAACTTAAAGGCAATATATAGAAAAATCTCCCATGGTTTTCTTAGGCAATATATGGTCTGTAATTACCCACTTCAGCCACTAGGTGGGATTCATGTGTCAAAATACAAAAATCAAAATAAGTATCCAATAAACCCTAAATACTGACAAAACACTGAGAAATTAAACCTAGATGCTCTTAAGGACTGGCAGACTGGACACAAAGCAGGGACTCCAGCACTTCAAGAATAAAGACAATATGCCAGTACGTGCATGCAGACATACACTAGGCACTAGGCTCCCATTCTTCCAAAAAGGGATGCTGTACTGATTTAATGAGGTGAACGGTGTAATCTTATGACCACCGACCAATAAAATAATAAAACTAAATATGATCTAATCTTTTACAAAAACTACTTCTGAGTCATTTTCCTCTAGAGAAATTAGGGTATTATACAGCAAAAAGATGGCAGCAGTGAAAGAATCAGGACGGCACATCTGAGAGTGACTGCGACGATCACATAAGTTAACTCAATGAGATATGCGCACTTACTACTTTTTAAGTTAAAATCAAGTACAAAGAAGAAGCAATATTTGGTTTACATTTTTCCATGCACGTAAACATACAATTTTAAATGTGTAAAAACACAGAACAAGCTCTGATATTCCAACAACCCACATCTTTATTCCTGCATAATGAAACAACACTCTGAAATCACAACAGCTATGCAAAGAATATGGTTAACTTTCAAATTAAGCCCATGAAAGATATAGTGGAGGGTATATGCTCTCAATTTTTTGAAACTTACTGTAAATATACTGTAACCATATTGTACAAGAATTGATAAATATGTCAAAGAACATAAGAATCTAAAATGACAATAAGAGCATGTTATTATTGTCTAACATGTTATTAGACACTTAAGTCGTGTCTGAATCTTTTGTGACCCCATAGCCTATAGCCTGCCAGGCTCCTGTGTCTATGAGATGTCCAAGGCAGGAATTCAGGCCATTTCGTATCTTCCTGATCCAGGGATCGTACCCATGCCTCCTGCACTGGCAGGCAGATTCTTTATCACCGAGTCACCAGGAAAGCCCAATAAAAACATATGTACAGATAATAGCCTTAAATGTAAATGGATTAAATGCTTCAACCAAATGGCATAGACTGCCAGAATGGAGCAAAAAAAAAGACCTATATGTGTGTGTGTGTGTGTGTGTGTGTGTGTGCTGTTTATAAGAGTTCCACTTCATATCAGCAAAAAAAAAGACCTATATGTGTGTGTGTGTGTGTGTGTGTGTGTGTGCTGTTTATAAGAGTTCCACTTCATATCCAGGGACACAAACAGACTGAAAGTGAAATGGAAAAGGGTTTTCAATGAAAATGGCAATCAAAAGAAAGCTGCAGCAGTAATACTCATATGAGACAAAATAGACTAAAATAAAGACTGTTAAAAGAGACAAAAAAGGACACTACATAATGAAAATGGATCAAACCAAGAAGATACAACAAGTGTAAATATATATGCACCCAACATAGGAGCAAGTCAATAAATAAAGCAAATGTTAACAGAATGAAAGGAGAAATTAACAGTAACACAGTAATAGGAAAACTTTACCACCCCAACTGTATCAATGGACAGGTCATCAGACAGAAAATAAATAAGGAAACACAGGTCTTACATGACACATTAGATCATTAGACTAGATGTTCTTAAAAAGATATTTATAAAACATTCCATCCAAAGGCAGCAGAATACGCATTTTTCTCAAGTACACATAGAAGATTCTCCAGGACAGATCACAAGCAGGCCATAAAGAAAGCTTTGGTGAATTTAAGGAAATTTAAATCCTATCAAGCATCATTTTGACCAATACTATGAGATTAGAAATTAATTACAAACAAAAAGCTGTTAAAAAAAAATAGAGGCTAAACAGATCACTGAAGAAATCAAAGAGGAAATCAAAACGTACCTAGAAACAAATGATAACAAAACCACAACAATCTGAAACCTATAGGACACAGCAAAAGCACTTTAAGAGAGGCTTACAGCAATACAATCTTACCTCAGAAAACAAGAAAAGTTTCAAATAAACACCATAACCTTATACGTAAATGACTAAAGAAAGAAGAAAACAAAACCCAAACTTACTGGAAGAAAAGAAATCATAAATACCAGCAGAAATGAATGAAACAGAGACAAAACAATGGAAAGGATCAATGAAACTAAAAGCTGATTCTGTGAGAAGATAAAATTGATAAACCTTTAGCCTCCTCAGCAAAAACGAGGGCTCAAATGGATAAAATGAGAAATGAAAATGTTACAAGGGACAACACAGAAACACAAAGGATAATGGACTACCAGAAGCAACTATATGCCAATAAAACACCTAGAACAAATGTTTAAGTTCTTAGAAAGGCACCACCTTCCAAGGCTAAACCAGAAAGAAATGAAAAATATGAACAGACCAACCACAAACAGTGAAACTGAAATTTAAAAACTTCCAACAAACAAAAGTCCAGGACCAGACGGCTTCACAGGTAAATTCTATCAAACATTTAGAGAAAAGTTATTACGTTATTACTGATCTGTCTAAAATCATTCCCAAAAACTGCAGAGAAAGGAACACTCACAAACACACTTTATGGGGCCACCATCACCCTAATACTAAAACCAGACAAAGGTAACACACAAAAAGAAAACTACAGAGCAGTATCACGAATGATGAAGCCAGGCTTCAACAGTCCGTGAATTGTGAATTTCCAGATGTTCAAGCTGGATTTAGAAAAGGCAGAGGAACCAGAGATCAAATTGCCAACATCTGCTGGATCATAAAAGAAGCAAGAGAGTTCCAGAAAAACACCTACTTCTGCTTTATTGACTATGCCAAAGCCTTTGACTGTGTGGATCACAGAAAATTGTGGAAAACTTAAAGAGATGGGAGTACCAGACCACCTTAACTGCCTCCCAAGAAATCTGTATGCAAGTCAAGATGCAACAATTAGAACCAGACATGAAACACAGACTGGTTCCAAATTAGGAAAGGAGCATGTCAAGGCTGTATGTTGTCACCCTGCTTATTTAACTTATATGCAGAGTACATCATAAGAAACGCCAGGCTGGATAAAGTACAAGCTGGAATCAAGATTGCCAGGGGAAATAACAATAAGTCAGATACACAGATGATACCAACCTTATGGCAGAAAGTGAAGAACTAAAGAGCTCCTTGATGAAAGTGCAAGAGGAAAGTGAAAAAGTTTCCATAAAACTCAACATTGAAAAAACTAAGATCATGTCACCAGTTCCATCACTTCATGACAAATAGAAGGGGAAACAATGGAAATAGTGACAGACTTTATTTTGGGGGGTTCCAGAATCACTGCAGATGATGACTGCAGCCAAGAAATTAAAAGACACTTGCTCCTTGGAAGAAAAGTTATGACCAACCTAGATAGCATATTAAAAAGCAGAGACATCACTTTGCCAACAAAGATCTGTCTGGTCAAAGCTATGGTTTTTCCAGTAGTCATGTATGGATGTGAGAGTTGGACTACAAAGAAGGCTGAATGCCAAAGAATTGATGCTTTTGAACTGTGCTGTTGGAAAAGATTCTTGAGAGTACTTTGGACTGCAAGGAGATCAAATCAGGCAATCCTAAAGGAAATCAGTCCTGAATATTCATTGGAAGGACTGATGCTGAAGCTGAAACTCCAATACTTTGGCCACCTGGTATGAAGAACTGACTCCTTGGAAAAGACTCTGATGCTGGGAAAGATTGAAGGCGAGAGGAGAAGGGGACGACAGAGGATGAGATGGTTGGATGGCATCACCGACTAGATGGACATGAGTTTGAGCAAGCTCCAGGAGTTGGTGATGGTCAGGGAGAAAAGACAATCTCTTTAATAAATGGTGCTGGGAAAACTAGACAGTTACCTACAAAAGAATGAAATTAGAACATTTTCTAATACCACACACAAACTCAAAATGGATTGGGCTTCCTTGGTGGCTTACTGGTAAAGAATCCACCTGCCAGTGCAAGAGACACAGATTTGATCCTTGATCTGGGAAGATCCCACACTGTGGAGAACAACTTAGTCTATGTGATCCCAACTGTTGAGCCTCTGCGCTAGAGCCTGGGAGCTACAACTACTGAAGCCCACATGCCCTACAGACTATACTCTGCAACAAAGAGATGCCACCACAATGAGAAGCCTGTGCACTGAAGCTAGAGTAGACCCCACTTGCAGCAACTAGAGAAAAGTCTGCACAGCAATGAAGACCCATCACGGTCATAAATAAATACATAAAATTATAAAAAATAACTCAAAATGGATTAAAAACCTAAATTTAAGACCAGATCCTACAAAAGTCTTAGATGAAAATGTAGGCAGTATGCTGTGATGTGCATCACAGCAAGATCTTTTTTGAAATCATCTTCTATAGCAATTAAAATAAAAAGCAATAAATGGGACCTGTGTGTGTGTTAGTCACTCAATCATGTCCTCTCTTTGGGACCCCATGGACTGCAGCCTGCCAGGCTTCCCTATCCATGGAATTCTCCAGGAAAGAATACTGGGGTGGTTTGTCATTTCCTTCTCCAGATCTTTCCGACCCAGGTACAGAACCAGTCTGGGGCATTTCAGGCAGATTCTACACCATCTGAGCGACAGGGAAGCTGAATTAAAAGCTTTTACACGGTAGTAGAAACCATCCACAAAATTTAAAAACCCACAGAATGGGAGAATATATTTGGAAACAAAGACATTGATAAGGGATTAATCTCCAAATATACAAACAACTAACGTAGCTCAATATTAAAAAAAAAAAAAAAAAAACCGCAATCAAAAAATGGGTGGGTGGTCTAAACAAACATTTCTCCAAAGAGACATACAGATGACCAAGAGGCCCGTGAAAAGAGGCTCAACGTCTAACTGAGCCTTAATTTCTCTAATTATTAGAGAAATAAAAAAACTACAATGAGCTATCACCTCACACTAGTCAGAATGGCCATCATCAAAAAATCTACAAACAATAAATGCTGGAGAGGATGTGGAAAAAAGGGAACTCTCCTACATTTGTTGGTGGGAATATAAATTGGTATATCATACAGAGAACAGTATGGAGATTCCTTAAAAACCTAAATATAGTACTATACCACAGGATTCAGCAATTCCACGTCTAGGCATGTATCTGAAGAAAACCATACTTTGAAAAGATATATGCACCTCAATGTTCATTTCCAGCAGATGTGGTACATATATAGAATGGAATATCACTTGGGCATAAAAAATGAAATAATGCCAGTAGCAGCAATACAGATATACCTAGAGATAATCATACTACTGAAGTAAAACAAAGACAAATATCATATATCACATATATATAATAATAACAATAAAGACACAAACAAACTCATTACAAAACAGAAACAGACTCACAGACTTTGAAAACAAACTTATGGTTACCATAGGGGAAATGCAGGGTGGAGAGATAAATCAGGAGTTTAACATATACACACTACTAC
Source organism: Aepyceros melampus (assembly GCA_006408695.1). NCBI lineage: Eukaryota > Metazoa > Chordata > Mammalia > Artiodactyla > Bovidae > Aepyceros > Aepyceros melampus. The sequence continues at coordinate 288,068 of SJXQ01006685.1, read as the reverse complement.
ATATAAAATAGATAATCAACAAGGATCTACTGTAAAGCACAGGGAAATCTACTCAATATTCTGCAAAGACCTATATGTGAAAAGAATCTAAAAAAGAATGGATATATGTATATTTATCACTGAATCACTTTGCTATACACCTAAGTCTAACACAACATTGTAAATCAACTGTATACTCCAGTTTAAAACTTTAAGTCCTGCCTCAATGGCTTCCCAGGTGGCTCAGATGGTAAAGCATCTGTCTGCAATGTGGGAGACTTCGGTTCGATCCCTTGGAAGGGAAGATCCCTTGGAGAAGGGAATGGCTACCCACTCCAGGATTCTTGCTTGGAAAATTCCATGGACGGAGAAGCCTGGTAGGCTACAGTCCATGAGGTTGCAAACAGAGACAACTGAGCGACTGTACTTTCACTTTCTTTCCTGTTTTGATAGGAGTCTTGTAGCAATTAAAATCCACACTAGAAGAGTAATATTTTCCTCTAAGTTGATGTCTGTCCTTTCTATCTGAACTATAAAACTCCTCGCCAAGTGTGGTAGGCAGAATAATGGCTCCCCAAACATGTCTTTGTCTAAATTCCTGAAAATGGTAAAAATGCTACCTTACATGGCAAAGGGGCTTTGCAGATGTGATTAAGTTAAAGAGATGGAGGGACTATCCAGGTACCTAGAATGTAATACTAAGGTCCTCATAAGCAGAGGTAGATGAGTGGGACACAAGGAAGAGATCTGAAGATGCTACGCTGCAGATTTTGAAATGTAAAAAAGGAAATGTGATTAAAGGAACACAGATGGCCTTTAGAAGTTGGCAAGGACAAAAAAACTTGCTGGAGCCTCCAGAAGAACACAAACCTGCCAATATCTTGACTGTAGCCCAGCAAGACCCAATTTGAAGTTTTCTGAACTCCAGAAGCGAGTAATGAAAATAAATATATGGTAATTTGTTATAGCAGAAGGAAGAAACTAACACACCAAGGCACCTACATTATTTCCATTTTATACTTCTCCCCAGCCAAAACTTCGTTGTTCAGTTAATTTATTAGTTGCTTCCACACCACTCCACTCCCTTAGGAAGAGAAACCACAAAGTGAGGAGGGGTAGCTCTCAGACTGAGCCCAGCCCACTGCCTGTCCCACTGAATCAAAGAACTACTAATAATGTTGTCAAAACTAACACTACTCACTTATACCAGAGACCAGGAACATGGTGTTTATTCTAATGCATTCTTAGGAATCGACTATGTGCTGGGACATGAGAAGCACTGGGACGGAGAGAGTTGAGAATTCTGTCATTTCTTTCCCCAGGATGACCTAGGGAATTTCTCCAACTTGGTTTTCTCAGTAGTAAAATAGGGATGATGAGATCTATGCCACAGGTTGTTGTGATAATTAAATGAGAACATGTATACAAGAGACTTCAGGGTTATATGCCTGGCATAAAATAACAGCTGAGTAACTCCTAACTGGAAAGTCCAATTAATTTCTCAATATACAGAAGCTATTTTTATGGAACTGGATGTTTTCCCAATATTTACTAATCAGGAGCCTCTAGAGCTGAGTCATCTTATTTTGAAGAGCTCTCCCTTCTTCCCACATCTCCCCATTCCTTCCCCAACTCCCAAATACATAATTTCTGCTCAGTGCTGAAATGATTTGCCAAACCAGACTCTGTCAGATTTCCCTTTGCCTATTTTTCAAGAGATGGACCCCAGACAGAAAAAGGGTTCTGGAGGTTGGTAAGGAGACTCTGCAACTAAAAACACAAATGTGGTTTGAGGTGGGTACCACAAGAAGGCAGAAATACAAGCACACAATGATTCTTTCCTAAAGGTCCAGATGGAGTAACTACATGTGTTAGGGTGATTTGCTTGCCTAAGTTCTTTTTTTAACACTGTATATCAGCACAAAATCCCTCATTGCTTGTTTTCTACTGGACTTTTCTCAATATAACTTTCACTGTTTTCTTTCTAACACCTCACTACCAGGCTAATTAGAAAGGAAGCTGATTCTACCTCTCAAAGGTTAAATTATGAAGCCAAACACATACGCAAGTTTTTCTCTTTAACACATAAGAATATTTCCTATTATTTTTCTTCCATCTAACAACACACAAAAATCCTCCAATCTATTTCAAATTCTCACCAGCGAATGAAAGGAAAGATTAAGAAGATCAACACACAAATAGGCCTATGGAACAGGATTAAGAGCCCAGAAATAAGTCCAAGCACACATGGTCAACTAATGTTTGATAAGGCAGCCAAGAATACTAAATGAAGAAAAGGGAGCTTCTTCAATAAATGGTGCCTGGAAAATCGGATATTTAAACAGAAAATAATTAAATTCGACCCTTCCTGGCTTCCCTAGTGGCTCAGATAGTACAGAATCTGCAATGGAAGTGATGCAGGTTCAATCCCCGGGTCAGGAAGTTCCCCTGGAGAAGGGAATGGCAACCCACTCCAGTATTCTTGCCTGGGAAATCCCATGGACAGAGAAGCCTGGCAGGCTACAGTCCATGGGGTCACAAAAAGTTGGACACAACTGAGTGACTAACACTTTCACTTTCACTTTATGCTACTGACAAAAATAAACTCAAAATTGATTGAAGACCTAAAACCATGAGGCTCCTAGAAGAAAACACAGGGAAAAAGCTCCTTGACATGAGTCGTGGTAAAGAGTGTTTTCAAAATCACACATAAAGCACAAGCAATAAAATCAGAAATAAACAAATGGGACTACATCGCACTAAAAAGCATCTGCACAGAAAAAGAAACTATCAAAGTGAAAAAAGCAACCAATGGAATAAGAAAAAATATTTGCAAACCACATATCTGATAAGGTGTCAATACGCAAATATATAAAGAACTCAAACAACTCAACAGCAAAAAACCAATAATCCAACTAAAAAATGGGCCAAAGACTTGAATAGACATTTTCCCAAAAAAGATATACAAACAGCCAATGTACAAGAAAAGATCCTCTGCATCAATGTCAACAGGGAAATGCAAATCAAAACCACAGTAAGGTATCACTTCATACCTGTTGCAACGGCCATCATGAGAAGACAAGAGATGGATACATGTATGTATGGCTGAGTCTCTTTGCTGCCTATGTGAAACTATCACAACATTGTCAATTAGCTATATTTCAAAACAAAATAAAAATTCTAAAAAAATGACAATAAATGCTGGTGTGGATGGGGAAAAAAGGGAAACTCTGTCACTGTTGGTGGGACTGTAAATTGATATAGCCACTATGGAAAACAATATGATATTTGCTCAAAAAAATTAAGTACAAATCTACCCAATGATAATGCAGTTTCAACTCTGGGAATATATTCAAAGAAAACAAAAACACTAGCCTGAAAAGTTCTGCACTCCCATGCTCACAGCAGCATTATTTACAATAGCCAAGTGTCCAACAATGGGGGGAGGGGGAGTATAAAATTAGATGCAAGTATATAAAAATAAATTAAAGTAAGATGAAGGTTTTCAAATTCTATGAGAAAGGATGGTTTATGTAATAATCAGAACATAATTAGCCACTCATGTGGAAGAAAATGGATTCCTAAATCTAATATCTTATACAAAAAGTACATGTTACGTGCATTAAAAATCTAAAGTGGAGGGCTTCCCTGGTGGCTCGGTGGTAAAGAACCCCCTGGCCAAAGCAGGAGAAACAGATTCGATCCCTGATTTGGGAAGATGCCACATACTATGGAGTAACTAAGCCCCTGCGCCACAACCAGTAAGCCCACAGGCTGCAACTCCTGAAGCCTGCTCACCCTGGGGCCTGGGTTCTGGAACAGGAGAAGCCACGGGCACAGAGAAGTCAGTGTGCCAGCCAGGGAGCAGCCCTCACTCCCCTCAGTTAGAGAAAAGCAGGCACGGGAATGAAGACCCAGCATAGCCCAATAAACAAATAAAGACTATTATATTTTTAAAAATCTAAAGAGGAACATAAATTCCAAAAGGGTAATAATCTATACAAATACTCTTTCAATAATTCAAGTAACATGCGGTAAACTGAGCAAGAAAAAAAAAAATAAATAAAAGTGAAGCATGACAATGCAGACAAAATGCCCAAAGGACTATGGACAGAGGTTTGTAACACTGTACAGGAGGCAGGGACCAGAGCCATCCCAAAGAGAAAGAAAGGCAAGAAGGCAAAGCGGTTGTCTGAGGAGGCTTACAAATACCTAAGGCAAGAAAAGAAGGGAAAGGCAAAGGAGGAACATAAAGATATACCCAACTGAACGCAGGGTTACAGAGAATAGCAAGAAGAGATAAGGCCTTCTTGACTGAACAATGAAAAGAAATAGAGGAAAACAACAGAAGGGAAAAAACTAGAGATCTCTTCAAGAAAACTGGAGGTATCAAGGGAACGTTTCATACAAGGATGGACATGATAAAGGACAGAATCAGTACGGACCTAAAAGCAGAAGAAATTAAGAAGAGATGGCAATACATAGAAGAACTACACAAAACCGTCTCAATGACTTGGACAATCTCAATGGTGTGGTAACTCGCCCAGCAGCAGACATCCTGGAAGATGAAGTCAAGGGGCTCTTAGGAAGAATTACCACAAAACACCTAGTGCAGGCGACAGAATTCCAGCTGAGCTACTTAAAATCCTAAGAGATGATGCTGTTAAAGTATTGCACTCAATGTCAGCATATTTGGAAAACTCCACATGACCACAAGACTAGCAAAGGTCGGTTTTCATTCCAGTCCCATAGAAGGGAAATGTCAAAGAATGTTGAAAACTATCATACAATTGCATTCATTCCATATGCTAGCATTTTGAGCTCATTATGCTCAAAATCCTTCAAGCTAGTCTTCAGTAGTACATGAACTGAGAAATTCCAGATGTACAAGCTGGATTTAGAGAAGGCAGAGGAGCCAGAAATCAAATTGCCAATATCTGTTGGATCAGGAGACAACAAGCGAACTCCAGAAAAATACCTACTGCTTCACTGACTACTTGGAAGCCTCTGACTATGTGGATAACAAAAAACTGTGGGAAATTCTTAAAGAGTTGGGAATATTAGACAACCTTACCTTTCCCCTGAGAAACCTGTATATGGGTCAAGAAGCAACAGTTAGAACTGGACATGGAACAACTGACTGGTTCCAAACTGAGAAATGAGTGCATCAAGGCCATATAATGTCATACTGTGTTTTTAACTTCTATGCAGAGCACATCATGTGAAATGCCAGACTAGAATCAAGATTGCCAGGAGAAATACCAACAATCTCTGCAGATATGCAGATGATCCCACTTCAGCGACAGAAAGTGAAGAGCAACTAAAGAGCATCTTGATGAAGGTGAAAGAGGAGAGTGCAAAAGCAGGCTTAAAACTCAACATTCAAAAAACTAATATCATGGCATCCAGTCCCATCACTTCATGGCAAATAGAAGGGGAAAGTGAAAATATGGGCAGATTCTCTTTTTCCAGGTTCCGAAATGACTCAGAACTGTGACTGCAGCCATGAAATTAAAAGATGTTTGCTCCTTGGAAGGAAAGTGATGACAAACCTAGACAGCATATTAAAAAGGTCCATTTAATCCAAGGTATGGTTTTTCAAGTAGTCATGTACAGATGTGAGAGTTGGACCATAAAGAAAGCTGAGCGCCAAAGAATTGATGGTTTTGAACTATGGTGTTGGAGAAGACTGTTGAGAGTCCCTTGGACTGCAAGGAGATCAAACCAGTCAATCCTAAAGGAAATCAGTTCTAAATATTCATTGGAAGGACTGATGCTGAAGCTCCAATACTTTGGTCACCTGATGCAAAGAACTGACTCATTGGAAAAGACCCTGATGCTGGGAAAGACTAAAGGAAGGAGAAGGGGATGACAGAATATGAGATGGTTGGATGGTATCACCAACTCAATGGATATGAGTTTGAGAAAGCTCCGGGAGCTGGTGATGGACAGGGCAATGTGGCATGCTGTATCCGTGGGGTTGCAAAGAGTTGTACACGACTTAACGACTGAACAACACCACCGTTCCCCTGTCATCAACATTTCTCACCTCATACAGTAATTCTGAACTAAGAATCCTACCTTTCAGCCAAATAAAAAGAGAAATACCTAGTATATGCTTTTCCTTGTTCCCGCTGGTTTCTGAGAATCCAAGAATTAGATAAAACAAAACTACCTTGCACATTAGATACTAAACTACACCACTTCTGTTCACAATGGTCCTGCTTGACTACTTCACTCCCAAGTGTGCAGTACTCATGACCAGTGTGGAATCTTATTCTCCTCTGCTGCTGCTAAGCCACTTCAGTCGTGTCCGACTCTGCGCGACCCCAGAGACAGCAGCCCACCAGGCTTCCCCGTCCCTGGGATTCTCCAGGCAAGAACACTGGAGTGGGTTGCCATTTCCTTCTCCAGTGCATGAAAGTGAAAAGTGAAAGTGAAGCCGCTCAGTCACGTCCGACTCTTAGCAACCCCATGGACTGCAGCCTACTAGGCTCCTCCATCCATGGGATTTTCCAGGCAAGAGTACTGGAGTGGGGTGCCATTGCCTTCTCCACTAGGAGTACAATATTTAATCATTACAGCCAAAAAAACATAGGGATCACAATAACAAGCCTGCCTCATTTAACACAACAGTTAAACGATTTGGAAGCTGGATACACTAAGCAAGAAGGTGTAACTTCAAGATATCTCACTTATTTCACAGTTTATACTGTATGGGCAATATTTAAACATACTGAGGCTATCAGTATTTATGAAATTAGCTGTAAAAATAAAAGCAAACTGAATTTAATCAGGAGGCAAAATCAGAAGGAAAAAAAATCTGATGACTAAAATTAAATAGCTCTTGTCTATAAGTATAAAATCACAGCTATTAAAAAATGCCCCCCAAAGTAAAAAGCAAACCGTTATTAATTATTTAATACCTGTAACACACAGCAAAATGGGCATATGCAGCTACAATCCAGTTGTGATGGCCAGCTACTATTAGCACTTTCGTGGATCCACAGGAAACCCTGTTGACATTAGAAAAAGAAATGTTTTTGTGTTCTAAAAAAGGAGTTTGCAAACTATGGCCAAGAGGCCAATTCCAGTCCTCTGCCTGTTTTGAGAAAGAAAGCTTTGTTGGAACACAGCCAAGCACATCTGTCCACACATCAAAGCTGCCTGTGCGCTACAAAGAGAAATGAGCAGTTCCAGCAGAGACCTTCAGGCTCATGACGCCCACTATGTCCACCATCTGGCCCAGAAAGAGTCTGTCAACTGTAAAGGTTTACAGTACACAGAAAATCACAAACTTTTAAAATAAAAATATGAGGTGAGACTTTTCAAGATATAAATGGGAAATCTAGATTAAAAAGAGATACAGCAAAAGCTACATCTTTAAAAACAATTACTCAATATCTAGAGCTAAAAACATACATACCTTTTTTATTTATGTAAGCTATGCTTACCTAGCCTAACAGTTTCTTCTCCAGTTCCAGAAAGAACAGGCTGAGTACCATTTCCTCGAGCTTCACCTTCTGTAAAATTTAGTCCATTTCTAGAATCAGCTGAGGATCTCGTAGTGTTGTTTATTTTACGACTAGGAATACCTATGAAAGCAAAGAAGATAAATTTTTTTTAAGTTCACCCACCAAAATTTGAAAATTTCATGTGTTCTTATGGCTAAAAAACAAAAAAACTAAACATTATAGCTGAAATTTATCTTCTAATATAGCGATTTACTGCAAATAAGTACCATAACAAATAAGATGAAATTTTTAAAAAAAGATTTCTGATATTTTCCATGTTATATATTTAATAAGACTAAGATTTATCATATGTATAATACCAAATCAATCACCACTAATTCATTCATTCTGTCACTAACTCTTTACACTTATGGAGCAGTTACTATGAGATAGGTACTATTCACTAATTTAAACTTTATTAAGTTTACAATTTAAACTTAATAAAGTTTAAATTTTTAAACTTTATTAAGTTTAAATTTTTAAACTTTATTACTAATTTAACTTTATTAAGCTTTAGGGCTGAAATGCCCTATACTTCTAAGCATCCCTTATTTGGCAGAGGAGCCTTTTTGAAATAATTTTGAAATGAACTCTTGTTCAAAACTCTGCTACAACACAGGCACAGATCAAACTGTACTAACTAACTGAAGAGGGGCAGAAATGACATACACCTCACCCTCCTCTCCCCTATACACTGACAAATCTCTGCAAAGCCCCTAGGGTTCCACAAAGGAGATGGACAACCAGTTCTCAAACACAGAAACCAGCAAATCTGACCAAAGCCAAGTCCAGTCTGATGGCTGTTTATGTAAATAAAGTTGTATTAGACACCGTCACACCCATCCATTTCTGCAGTGTTTACAGTGGAGTTCAGTTAACTGTCACAGAGATCTTCTAGCTCACAAGCCTAACTGGCCCTCTACAAAAAAAGTTTGGCAAACTCCTACCCTACCTTCTAGTCTGACCTAACTTCTGTTAAGATTAAAGTTCTCATCTTTTCTAGTAGATTTACAAATGAGATAATCAAGAAACAGATTTTCCTATTCATACATCTGTACTTAACGTAATGATAAAAAGACGTGAACAACTCAATGAACAAAGCAGAAGTACCTGGTGGAGGCAAGTAACCATGGAAAAGGACACTGCCGCAAGATGAACGCTCCAGCTCTTCACATAAGAGAAGCCTTCTTACTAAAAACATTTCAAAGCAAACTTGTCAAGAGTACATGCAAACAGAACAATAGTACTCCACTTATTTTCTCTAGTTAAAGAGGATAAGGAAAGAAAAGGGAAAATGTTTAAGTTAAATCAGCTGACAATATCTTTTTTCTATGAAAATCCACAAAAAGCAAGCACTGACTAGTCCATCAAAAATTAGGACCTGATATAAAACACACTTCATTTGGGCAAGTTGAATGCTCAAAGGGTCGAATCATAAATAAAAAATAGTAGTAAGATACATACCTAGTGGAGTGATTCCATAAAATTCAGCTTCATGTCGGAGAACATTAATGCTCACTCCCTACAAAGAAACAAATTAATGATGTAAATCTTCTAACACTGGCAGCCTGGATTATCATCTGAAGCAGAAAAAGTACTAGGCTCTTAACATGAACAAAATCATGAGCTTTAAAACTTACTTCTTTCCTAAGATCCTTAATCATATGAAGTATAAACAATAAAACCGCACACTACCATGAACTTTTTCTTACAAAAAAACCACTCATATATAGATGAACTGGATGACCAGAGATGAGGGCTTTATAGGGTTAATACAACTAATTATCAATAAGTATCTAAGAGGCAAACAAGAGTAGAAATCATTTATAAGAGTAGAAATTAATTGCTTCTGATTGTAATTTCTATACATATTCTAACCTCCCCAATTAATCTACAAGGTCTCTGCAATTAGGATCCACCTCTGATCCACGTCTGTATACGTCACACAGTGCCTACCACAGTGCTTGTATGTAACAATCAGCATGACTCCTCTGATCAGAAACCAAAAATAAAAGCAAAACTTTTATTTTGGTAGGAAGGTAGGAAGGAAAAAAAGATCAACCTTAAGAAGGGCTATGTTATCCAGATAGAGATGTTACAATAAAGTAATAAGAAAATAAGAAGAAAAAAAAAAAGGGAACTTAAGAGCTTAAAAGCACTCATTTTAGGTTTCAGTTATAATTATCCTTATTTTAAAAACACTGCCTGGGCAGAAAGGAGAGGGGGCATCACTAAGGATTCCATGAAAATTAAAATGATAATAAAGGAATACTGTGAATGTGCCTGCAAATTTGAGAACCCAAATGAAACGGACAATTCCTTGAAATACATGATCTGCTAAAACTCACACCAAAAAGAAACTATCTCAGTCTATATGTATTAAAAAAAAAAAAAAGGATCAACAATAACCTTCCAAAACAGAAAGCACTAGGCCCAGGATTCACTGGTAAATGCTACCAAATATTTAAGGAAGAAATACCAATTATCTACAATCTCAGAGAAAGAAGCAGAGAGAAACCTTATTTATTTTATAGGGCAAGGCCCAATTACTTTAACACCAAAACCAGAAAAATGCATCACAAGAAAATTATAGACCAATATCTCTCATGAACATAGACACTATAATTCTCAACAAAATATCAGCAAACCAAATCCAACAATGTATAAAAAGAAATATATACCACAACCAAGCAGGATTTATCTCAGGTATGAAAGCTGGTTCAATATTCTGAGATCAATTAATGTAATCTTTCATATCAACAGACTCACATGACCACATCAACAGGTGAAAAGAAAGCATCTGACAAAATCCAACATCTATTCATAAGAAAACTCTCAGTAAACCAGGAACTGAGGGGAATTTTTTCAACTTGGTAAGACTTTTAAAAAAATATCCTATATCGAGCATCATATTTAATGTGAGAACTTTGAACTAACATCTGGTTACAAGACAAAGATTCTGTCACCACTCTTTTCAACCTCATACTGAAATCCTTATTAACACAATAAAACAAGAAAAGGCAAACAGATTGGGAAGAAAGATATAAAACTCATGATCACAGATGATATGACTGTCAAAATAGAAAATCCAAAGGAATGAACCCAAAACTCTTGGAGTTAATAAGCAAGTAAATCAAGGTTGTACCATATAATGTTAACGTACCAAAGTCTATTGCTTTTCAATATACCAACAGTGAACAAGAGAAACTTGAAGTTAGAAACACCACCATTTACACTAATACTCCCCTAAAAAGTAGTCAAGTATAAAACTAAATACACACATGGACACACAATTTATATATACAAAATCTACAAGAAAGAAAACCACAAAACTCTGATGGCTGAAATCAAAGAACCAGAAAAATGGAGAGAGATTTCTAGTTCACGGACATGAAGATGCAGTACTGTTAACACCTCAGTTCTTCCCTACTTGATTTGATTCAGTGCAATTCTAACCAGAATCTAGCAAGTTATTTTATCAACATCAACAAGTTGATTCTAAAGTTTACATGAAAAGGCCCAAGAGCCAAAACAGTCAATATAATACTGAAGAAGAACAAAGCTGGACACTGCCATTTCCCAACATCAAAACTGTAAACCTAGAAAAACCAAGATAGTGTGGTACTGCTAAGAAACAAACAAATCATGGAGTAGAACAGAAAGCCCAGAAATAAATCCCATACATACAGTCAACTGATCTGTAACAAAGAAACAAAGGCAAAGTAATGAAGTAACAGATGGTGCTGAAACAACTAGACATCAGCATGCAAAAAAAAAAAAAAAAGATGACACTTAGGAGAAAACCTAAAGGACACTGGGCATGGTCATACTTGTTTAGATACAGCCCAAAGACACAATCCATGAGAGGAGTAAGAATAAGCTAGATTTCATTAAAATTAAAACATTCTGCTCTACAGAAGACAATGTCAAGAAAATGAAAAGCCACCAAATGAGACAAAATATGTGCAAATGACAGATCTGATAAGGGAGTGTTGTCCAGAGTATACAAAGAACTCTTAAAACTCAACAGTAAAGAAACGAATTCAATCAAAACATGGGCCAAAGACCTCAACCAAAGCTATAAAGGCAGCAAACATACGAAATAAGATGCTCCATATCATGTGTCATTAAGCAAATATTAATTAAAACAAGTCACTAGCACACATCAATTACTATGGCCAAAATCCAAAATGCTGTCAAGGATGTGAAACAATAGCAACCCTAATTCACTGCCAGTGGAAAAGGAAAATGATAGTCACTGTCAAAAACAGTCTGCAGGTTTCTTATAAAACTTACCACATGATCCAGCAACTGTACTCCTTGACATTTACCCTAAGGAGTTGAAAACTTAATGTCCATGCAAAAACCTGCACATGGATATTTATAGAGGCTTTATTCATAACAGCTAAGACTTGGAAGCAACTAAAATGTTCCCTTCAGTAAGTGAATGGAAAAACAAATTGGTATCCAGGTAATGAAATACTATCAGCACTAAAAAGAAGTAGCATGAAAGAAGCTTAATTGCATATTACTAAGGGAATGAAGCCAATCAGAAAAGGCTCCATACTATGTGAATCCAACTATGACAATACGAAAAACTCAAATTATGCACATTTTTGAAAGATCAGTGGCTTGAGGAGAGAGAGAGCAATAGGCAGAGAACAAAAATTTTACGGCAGTGTAAGTACTGTGTATAGTATTATAAAGTGGTCCACATGTCATTATATGTTTGTGCCAACTCCTAAAATGTACAACACCAAGAGTGAACTGAAGATAAACTATGAACTTTGGGTGATTATGACATCAATGCAGGTTCATCAACTGAAAAAAAGAAAAAATGTATCATTCAGGTAAATGCCATTAATAATAGAGGAGACTGATAATGGAAGCAGGGGGCACATGGGAAACCTCTGTACCTTCATCTCAATTTTGTTGTAAACATAAAACTGCTCTTAGAAAAAAAAAAAATTGATAGGCCTAATAGACACATGTGATGAAAATATTAAATTGCTTTTATTTGAGAAAGTGGTTGTTACTAGCTTAACATAAGAAAAGTTAAAACTGGCTTACTTCAGGAGGGAGGTTCAGGATGGGGAACACGTGTATACCTGTGGCAGATTCATGTTGATGTATGGCAAAACCAATACAATACTGTAAAGTAATTAACCTCCAATTAAAATAAATAAATTTATATTAAAAAAATAAAGTATTAAAAAAAAGTTAAAACTTTCTTATTCTATTTCAAAACTACCTCCGTCAATAGTGTAGTAGCTCAGGACACAAATAACAGTTTTGGAGAGGACAAATAAACAAGATAATAATACAGAGTGATAAAGGCAATGGAAGAATTTTATGTAAAAAATGGAAGTAGAATATAGGGTTCTTTTATCAATTCCTTCCCACCTTCTTTTAGAAGATACTACTCAGAGAATTTAAGTTTGCTAGACTGCCATTAACTGAAATAAAGAAGCAAGTTGTAAGAAAAGCAATGAATATAGATATTTAAACTACTGCTGCCTTTTATGGGTAATTTAGTTGTAAATGAGTCACAAGGACACTGACAAGAAGTAAACTTAGATTTTCATCAAATGCTAAAAATAATTTTACCCCAAAGTAAACAGTGAATAATAAACTTCCCACCTACCACCCCAGGCCAAAAAATAAACAAAAAGCCCCACCAAATTATTATTCATTTAATAAATATCCAATAAGCAGTTTACTATACATAATTTTTCTTTTTTTTTTTAACACTCTGAATACAGCAAGTAACAAAACAAACAAAAAAATCTTTGCTTTCAAGAAGCTCATATTCTAATGAATATGTCAAAAATTATGTAATATTATACAGAAGTGGCCTAAACAAATATTTAAAATTCTAAAACCTGTATCTAAAAAAGTATTAACAGGTCCTAGTTAAAGGTGAATATATAAAATAAAACAATAATAAAATTCAAATTAGACTGTAGCTTCCTACCAGGAATCCAGACTATGGCAAAGTTCAGAAATAAATTGTTATTTACTTGTGTCAAGTAAAACTGTATGGTTATGTGTCATACAAAAAAATGTATGGCTGTATGTCGAGCATAATATCTGATCCTGCAGGTATACAGGAAACAATGCAAGCCCTTTTAGAATCTCATGTAAGACAGACTACTGGAGTTGTGGCAGTACAGGAAACTCTGAACACCTGTCTGTATCAGGTGACACAGCAGAGTAATCAGAAAGATCAAGATCAAGCCAAGAGCAGAAAGGGTTGAAAGTGTTCAAGCAAGAGAAACTAAGCAGGGGCTAGATTAACAGGAAGTCCAAAATCCTTCACCATTAATCCAATAGCTGATTAAATAAGAGTTTTAAAGTAATAACTAACTAGATTTTGAACTGTGGTATGAAGATTCTTGAGAGTCCCTTGGACTGCAAGGAGATCAATTATAAAGGAAATCAGTCCTGAATATTCATTGGAAGGACTGATGCTAAAGCTCCAGTACTTTGCCCACCTGATGCGAAGAACTGACTCATTAGAAAAGTCCCTGATGCTGGGAAAAATTGAAGGCAAGTAGAGAAGGGAGTCGGAGAAGGCAATGGCACCCCACTCCAGTACTCTTGCCTGGAAAATCCCATGGATGGAGGAGCCTGTAGGCTGCAGTCCATGGGGTCACTAAGAATCGGACACAACTGAGTGACTTCACTTTCACTTTTCACTTTCATGCATTGGAGAAGGAAATGGCAACCCACTCCAGTGTTCTTGCCTGGAGAATCCCAGGGACGGGGGAGCCTGGTGGGCTGCCATCTCTGGGGTCACAGAGTCGGACACGACTGAAGCGACTTTAGCAGCAGCAGCAGAGAAGGGAGTGACAGGATGAGATGGCTGGATGGCATCACTGACTCGATGGACATGAGTTTGAGCAAGCTCTGGGTGTTGGTGGATGAACAGGAAAGCCTGGCATGTTGCAGTTCATGGGGTTGCAAAGAGCTGAACATGACTGAGCGACTGAACTGACTGAATGACTAGATTAGATTTATATTTTCAGGATATAATTTTGTCTACAGTGTGAAAAATGAATTGAAGGGATAAGATTGAAGGCAGGGAAACTGGCTAGGATGCTTTGAGAGTAATCCATTAAGAGACGATTGTGGCCTGTATCAATGAGAGAAATTCTGAAGAAACTTTCAAGCAAAAATAGTCTTGAGGCAGGGAAAAACTTTCCTTCATAAACTAAGACCAAAACCATGCCTACCAATAAAAATTTACTTTAAAAAGATAAATTTCTTGGGACTTGCCTAGTGGTCCAGTGAACAGACTCCCCACTTCCAGTGCAGGGAGCCAGGGTTCAATCCCTGGTAGGGGAACTAAGATCCTGCAAGCTGTGAGGCGCTGCCAAAAGTACACATGTAAAGAAATAAAAGCTTTAAAAAAAAAAACAAGACACATTTCTTACCTTAAGTCTAGTTCTTTTGTCCGAAGAAAATTTAAAATGGGTGCAAATGCTGCTGGATCTCTATCAATAAATATCTGTAAATAAAAGAATTACAAATTATATTTTCAAATTATAAATTCCTAACTTTAATATCTGTAACACTAACAGAACCCATATTGAATTACGTAAAAACTCTATTTCCTTGATTATATTCTTAAATTTTAATGCTTCTAAAACGGAATGCAGTTATAACCACTACTGTATACTGTATAAACGTACAGTAGAAATGGTATCTTTTCTCTCCCTGAAAAGCTATCATTAGATTGATGTTTTAATATGCAGGGGAAAAAATGGTATCAAATTAGCCCATTTTCTCATTTATAATTTGTTTAAATTTCTATTTATTTATTTTTGGCAGCACTGGGTCTTCAATGCTATGCACAGGTTTTCTCTAGCTGCAATGAGTGGTGCCTACTCTCTGGTTGAGATGTGCAGGCTTCTCACTAGTATATGCTTCTCTGGAGCATGGGCTCCAGGGCACTTGGGCTTCAGTTATTGTGGTGCGTGGGCTTAGTTGCTCCAGGACATGTGCAATCTTCCCAGACCAGGCATCGAACCGTGTCCCCTGCACTGGTGGGTGGATTCTTAATCACTGGACCACCAGGGAAGTCCTTATTTCTATTTAACTAACATCTTTAGTCAAAGAGATTCTGAAAGGAAAAGTTTTATCTGAAATATTCTAGAATTTAACACTTTGAAAATAATATGCATAAATAATACTGTTTATATCATCTGATCCCTAATTATTGGTGATAGTGATTATGATTTACATTATCTCTGACTTAAATTAATCATTAAAACAACCGTGTACTTTTTTAAATTAATTTTTATTTTTCAGTTTGTTTTGCTTTAAAATACTGTATTCGTTTTCCTATACATTGACATGAATCAGCCACGAGTGTACATGAACTCCCAATCCCGACCCGCCCCCCCTCCCGCCCCACACCATCTCTCTGGACAATCCCCGTGCCTCAGTCCCAAGCATCCTACATCCTGCATCGAACCTAGACCGACGATTCATTTCACTTATGATATCATACATGTTGCACTGCCATTTTCCCAAATCATCCCTCCCTCTCCCTCTCCCACAGAGTCCAAAAGGCTGTTCTATGCATCTGTGTCTCTTTTGCTGTCTCGCGTACAGATTTATCATTACCATCTTTCTAAATTCCATATATATGTGTAAGTATACTGTATTGGTGTCTAGACCGACGATTCATTTCACTTATGATATCATACATGTTGCACTGCCATTTTCCCAAATCATCCCTCCCTCTCCCTCTCCCACAGAGTCCAAAAGGCTGTTCTATGCATCTGTGTCTCTTTTGCTGTCTCGCGTACAGATTTATCATTACCATCTTTCTAAATTCCATATATATGTGTAAGTATACTGTATTGGTGTTTTTCTTTCTGGGTTACTTCATTCTGTATGAGGCAATCAAGAAAAGTCAAAACTGAATAACATTTTCACACTGTTTTTCAGTTTTGACAGTTTTGCTCTTCTTGATTGTTCATGTGTATTATAAAAGTACTTTCACATACCACTATCTGTTTTCTCAAGGACTAAGGGTGGGGTGAAATAAAAAGTGACAAGAACAAATTTTTTTTTAAATAACAAATACAGTGTCACGGAATAAGATCACATATAGTTGGACAACTGAAGCAACTGAGCACCCACCCACCATGAAACACTTATGGGGAAAATGTTTAGAAAATAGGAAATATATAATTGATAACTCTTTACAGGAATGTATGCCAATACTATTTTGAACCAATTACAAAAGCTCTAACTATAAAACTGAATATCTTTTAAGATTTATATAAGTCAATCAGATAGCAGAATGAAGCAAAAAATATACCTTATACTATGATCAATTATTATATACAGTGTTCTATACAGTGAATGAGGTTCTTTGGCTTCATAAATTCTTGCTTTTTATTAGAATCAACCTGAAGTTGAAGAAACACCATAGATTTGTGGGTCTTATTACTGATGTCCTTTCCATAATCTCACATGGACATATTTCTCATGCTACTTTATTTGATCTGCAAATCTCACCACAGCAAATAAACACCTGTGATCATTTTGCTGCCTCCAAACTGAAAGTCTTATTTGCTTTTCACAATTACTTGACCTGCTACTGTGCATATTAAAACTGCTTTTTAAATATAGATATACTTTTTTGTGTGGTGAAACTTAGTAATTCTTTACTTCCCTCACTCCACCATTGCTGCACAAGTTCATAAGGTTATTCTCCAAAACAAAAAATTGTAGGGCTTCAAAAATTTGCAACATTTTACCATTCTAATATCAAAATGTTTTCCTGTTTACACCTATCTATTCACTGTTAAAGTTTCAATTACTGATTAAAAGAAATATTTCCTCTCGACAATGTAAGCTCAGATCCTTCAATTTCTAATGATTATTTAAAATAGTATATGCAGTACTCTCTGTTTTGAGTTCTCATCTATAATTACAGAAATAATTCATGACAAGAAATAAAAACCTAAGAACATATACTTTTATTTAGTCGTTATTAAGAGTAGTTCCCCTATCTTCTAAGAGTATAAGGACCAAATATTAGAGCATCATTTGATCTAATTTAGAAATATACATCAACATTGTTATACTCACAGCACCAGTTTCATCTCGAAGTGTTGAAATTCTTCCACTCAGCAAACTAAAAATCATTAAGACAGGATTAGTTTTTAAAATCTGAGTTTCAAAGTTCAAAGACCAGTAAAAATGAATCTTTGTATCTCCAAAGTAAATAACTTAAATATTCAAAGAGTTAAGATTTTATCTAATAAAAATATTAATGCAAGAGAATTTTTATTGTTTTCATAAATAATCAACTCTATTTTTTAAAAGTACTAAAGAATTATATGAAATACCTGGAAAAAAAAGAGTCTGGAATCCACATAAGTGTTTGTCTTGAGGTACTAAATCTGCAATTAAAAAGTATATGGTATTACAAGGGAGGACAAGATTTGAAATGTCAATGTTAACTTGCTTTAAACCGCTGGCTAATGACTTACAAGTTGTTGACAGCTATAGCTGTATCAATTATATTCATTAACATCTAACATTGTAAAATTCTGCTTTCATTTCAGAGTTAAGATTATTCCAAGAACTCTCAACATAATAAGTAATTCACTTACATATAGTTTCCTAAAACACTACTTTCTAACATGCCCATCACACTAAGTCTAAACTTCTCAACATACATATGAAATTTTCTTCAGGTCACCATTTCACCTCTCCAACACAAACTACTGCCCTCTAATAAGATAGCACTTAACATCCCCATATAATCCATGCTTACACCATCTTAGAACATTTCAGAATCTTCATTGCAGCTGTATCAACCTCATGCTCAATTATCCCAGTTCTACCCATCTTTCTTGATGCCACGAAGGTTTTACCTTCTCCTTAATTGGCTTTTCCAAATAGTCTATCCTATAGTACCTTTTTGAGCTCATATTAATTCCACTGAACATAGTACATTTAACACTTCCTTTACAGTCTTAGGCTATTCACAACCATTGAATTCATTCATTCAAAAAATCACTCACTAAACACTGTTTTGAGGTTAACTACATCTGATCAAGCCTACTTATTACCACTAATGGGGGGGTGGGAGGTGGGGAGCTTGCTTTATCAAAGCCTCCTGTAACAGACGGAGGCAAAACAATAAACTGACATAAACTAGTAAGGCAAAGAATCTGATACAGGGTTCAACTGATGTCTGAATATTTTCATTTTAAGACTCATCACACTGCACTACATATTCCTGACTCGTTGCCCCATCATCATGTGTCCTTGCACAGAAGAAAGCCTTACAGACCTTCATTTTTTCTCCACATTCATTTTCCAGAATCATGACTGTTTTAAAGCAGTTCCTATGCCCATTAATCAGACTGAGAAAGCAGCCAGTTTACCCAAGAAAATATGGCGAATTTTCCCAAGCGTATTCCTTAGCACGATCTTTAAGAAAAAATGAAAAGTAGATTACAACTAAGTAGAGGAAACTGACCTGGTCAAATGGAAGCAAACCCAGCAAACAGTAACTGAAAGATCCAAGGATCCACTGCAAAAAATGAATCACTGTGTCTTGGAAGCCATCAAATTCATTTCCAAATAAGGATTGTTTCTAACTTGTGACCTTTCATGTTCACTGCTTACTCAGCAAATTGTCTGCCAAATAACTCAAATTTTGTTACTTAGAAAATTACACAGGTCTGCTTAAGGTCATATTAGCAATTTAAATTAAAATCAGTAATTCAGGTGGGTATGAAAGTGAAAGTGTTAGTCGCTCAGTCCTGTCTGACTCTGCGACCCCATGGATGGTAGCCAGCCAGGATCCTCTGTCCCTCAGATTTTCCAGGAAAGAATACTAGAGTGGATTGCCATTTCCTTCTCCAGGGGATCTTCCCAACCCAGGGATTGAACCTAGGTTTCCTGCATTGCAGGCAGTCTTTACCATCTGAGCCACCAGGGAAGCCTCATATTATCAATTTAAATTAAAATCAACAATTCAGCTGAGTTTAGTAATCTGGAATTTTTAGGCAAAGGGATTGGACTCTCATCCCCACCAATTTATTTTTTCCCAAAAAACTTTAAAAGACAGGAGGGGAAAAAACCCCCATGGCTCTAAAAATGTTTCCAAATACGATTTCATGAAAAGGACAACATTTAAATTACGCACAATAAGCATAACTTTCTGAAATACATATGAAAATCCTTTTCTGTTTTTATTTCATACTCACAGTATGCCAAGAAAAAGGTCATGTGCAATCTGGTCCTTATCCATATTTATACTTTATGCTACTAACTTTCTACTAAATTTACTTGGAAGCAATTGAGTTAAAATTATTCTGTAAAGTTACTATTGATAGCTAATGCCACTAAACACTTGTCTTTCCCACTTAATGCTTCAAATTAGTTTAGAAGGCTGGTATTATTTAATGTCATTAAATATTTTAGGAAACTAAGTACTAAAAAGTAATTTGCCCAAGGTTGCTGAGCTAGACTTCCACTGACTAGTTCCAGACTTCTCTCATGAGGCCTCAAATCATACTCAATCAAAGCGAATTAATTACAAATTGAGCCAAACTGTCTGTCTTTCACCTCATTAGGCTTTTGGGGGGGTAAGTAATAATATTAACAATTCGAATTGAAACCTCATCTTCTTTCTGAACCATCCATGAAGTGTTACATAAATCATAAAAACCAGTCATATCTATAAATCCTTTGAATAGATCCATTTTCCTGTCCTCTCTTGGGGGGAGAGGAGAGATACTCCCTACTCTGCTCAAAAGAAAGGCTCCTTTTGAGTTTCACAATATCACTGCACAGTTGACATCAATTCTATGCCACAGGTGGTTCTCCTGAGGGCAATTCCTCAACTTCAAAGACAATCACAGGAGGATTTCTTTTTTTCTTTTACAATGCCTTAAGTAACTATTAGCCTGTGTTTTATTCAAGATAATTTCTAGATCCCTTCTAGCTCTAAAATGCTACAGGTGTCTATGATCCAAAGTAACTCAAAAATATCTACAGAGAACTTGGAACTGGATGTTCTATTTTCTATACACCATGTCTTCACTAATTTTATAAATTTATCCTAGCAAGTCTCAAGTTTGGGCTTTTTAAACTTTCTCATTCCTATGTAACAACTCTCGTCTGCCTTCTAACCTGTCCAATCTGATAATATATTTATCTTATTTTGTATTTTTTAAATCACGTAGAAAAATTTAAAACCTGATAAAATCAAATTTCATACGTAATGAAAAATAAAATGTTCAGCTCCAAGATAACTGTCTTATACAATTAAAAATTTTAAACTCAATCCTGCAATCATTAGCAAGAATTCATTCATTTTTAAGCCATTTACTTTCAAACACAGTGAACAACACTTTTAGAATCAAATTAGAATGTCCTCTATAGCATAAATCATTCAGAAAGTATATGAACAATCAACAGAAATTAGAAACTAGGGTTGACTATAGTGCTACTTTTTTGAAGGCCAGCCCTTGCAGGGTATTTCGTTTTTGCATCCGTTAAGTTCCAGAAAAATATCTACTTCTGCTATATTGACTATGCCAAAGCCTTGACTGTGTGGACCACAACAAACTCTGGAAAATTCTTCAAGAGATGGGAATACCAGACCACCTGACCTGCCTCTTGAGAAATCTGTCTGCAGGTCAGGAAGCAACAGTTAGAACTGGACATGGAACAACAGACTTGTTTCAAATGGAGAAAGGAGTACATCAAGGCTGAATATTTTATATTGCTTATTTAACTGTATATTGCTTATTTAACTTATATGCAGAGTACATCATGAGAAACGCTGGGCTGGAGGAAGCACAGGCTGGAATCAAGATTGTCGGAAGAAATATCAATAACCTCAGATATGCAGATGACACCCACCCTTATGGCAGAAAGCAAAGAACTAAAGAGCCTCTTGATCAAAGTGAAAGAGGAGAGTGAGAAAGTTGGCTTAAAGCTCAACATTCAGAAAACAAAGATCATGGCATCTGGTCCCATTACTTCATGGCAAATAAATGGGGAAACAGTGGAAACAGAAAGACTTTACTTTGGGGGGCTCCAAAATCACTGCAGATGGTGACTGCAGCCATAAAATTAAAACACGCTTACTCCTTGGAAGGAAAGTTGTGACCGTCCTAGACAGCATATTTAAGAGCAGAGACATTACTTTAACAACAAAGGGCCATCTAGTCAAAGCTATGGTTTTTCCAGTGGTCATGTATGGATGTGAAAGTTGTACTATAAAGAAAGCTGAGCACAGAACTGATGCTTTTGAACTGTGGTGTTGGAGAAGACTCTTGAGAGTCCCTTGGACTGAAAGGAGATACAATCAGTCAATTCTAAAGGAAATCAGTCCTGAATATTTATTGCAAGGACTGATACTGAAGCTGAAACTCCAATCCTTTGGCCACCTGATTCGAAGAACTTACTCATTTGAAAAGACCCTGATGCTGGGAAAGACTGAAGGCGGGAGGAGAAGCGGACGACAGAGGAAGAGATGTTTGGATGGCATCATCACTCAATGGACATGGGTTTACTCAAACTCCGGGAGCTGGGGATGGACAGGGAGGCCTGGGATCCTGCATCCATGGGGTTGCAAAGAGTCAGACACTACTGAGCTGACCTTAAGTTACCAAACCTGCAAAACTTTCATTTAATTTTAGGAAACTATCCGTGTCTTACATTAGGAAACACCAATCTTCTACTCCACGAAACCGAAATCTATGTAGCAGCAACAAAGCTGTAAATTCTTAAACAGTTTTGCATGGGGGATGGGGGAGGGTGCAGAGTGAGCAGAGTAACAGTGAGGAATTACTGTTTCCTGTGCTGAATTCTCAAGCACACTTAGAAAACTTTTACAACACTACACATTGTTATCACTAGGGTTCATAGTGCTGCCGCTCTGCATTTTTAAAAACTCTGGTTAAAAACTCCGAAGCGCTGAAAACCTTGTATCTTCAGCACAGAAAAATACACAATTCCAAAGCGCTTCATGGCTTATCTCTTGTAGTCTAAAACGGCAACCACCCCTTCCTTCAGAGCTGCCAAACTCGCATTTCCGAAAGGAGTGACTCATAAACCATACGAAATCCAAAAGCATACTATTTTTTTTTTACCCCAACAAGCTTATTAAAAGACATAGTAAGGGAACGGAAGACCAGAGATGAGCGGAGAGCTTTCGCTCTGTTTACTAGGATGGCGTCACACGGTGCCACTACCAAGGCTTCCCAGAACCAGCTCTCCAAAACTGCAGCTTCCAGATACACTGCGCTACAAGTAGAACAGACCCTTCAGAGCCATGAACCAAGAAACTCTGGGAAAAAATAAGAGCGCACCGCAAATCTACAATGCTCCCTCCACCAAAATTATTGACGATTAAAAACAGCCCTCAACGAGGCGTTCTCGCCCAAGCAAACCGATGTTACCTTGTTGACCAAACAGAAAAGGAGGGAGGTTCACCTGCCACAGCCAGACCACAAGGCCGGGCTTCGACAAAATCAACTCAGGTTAGGTAAAGGTTCCGCGGCCAGGTCTCCTAAAAAGGGGGAGGAGGGGAGGATCGTGGCCGGCGCCCTAGGAAGGCTGCCGCGCGGCCAAGGGCCCGGC